>VZRU01005130.1:399517-454877 GCA_013398155.1 Pedionomus torquatus | reverse complement strand
CACATGGAGCAAAGCTTGATAAAAAGAAAGAGAAAGAGAGGAAGGAAGGAAGGAAGGAAGGAAGGAAGGAAGGAAGGAAGGAAGGAAGATAAAGAAAAACCCTCACTACTTTGGTTTTCAGCTTTTTAAGACAACTTTAATTGGTGCAGAATTATACTTCTGACTTCAGTTCTGTGGATATAGGAGATGTGAATTTTAAAGGACTAAAATTCAAGTTAAATAGAGTACAATGTGAAGCTAATCAACACTAGAAATAAAAAGTAAAACACATTTTTCCAACCATGTTTTGAATGGCATTTTTTAAAAATCATCAGGAAGAAAATCAGTGTACTTTATTGTTGTACACCACTTTCTGTGTTACAGCCTGTGATTATATTTCATGATCTATTGAATACTGCAGCAATGAAAATCAGTCTCTCTTGTAATGCTACTTAAAAAAAAAAAACCAAAAAAAACCAAAACACCACACATTAATTTTAGATGGTAATGTGTCAATTGTCTTTTGCACTAACAAACTAATTCATATTAGTTAAACAGGGTATGTAGATTTTCATGTTTAAACAATCTATTTGACAGGGTAGAATTGAAAAAGTATTTTTGATGTCATGCACAATGGTTAAAGAGTCTTTAGGATCAATCCCTCATGGTTTTATTGAAAGAGCTACAAAAATGACACAGTGTCTTAATACAGAGTCAGATTTGTTAGGGTTGAAATCTCTATTGTATTTTATTTAATTAGCTTAGTCTGCAGAGAGAAGTTGGTGGCAGAAAAATATCTTTCTCTGACACAAAACCCTGAACAATCATATTCTATAACACTGAGATAAACAAGAAGCAAGAAAATTATTTAAAAATAATTCCTTACAAAAATCTGACTTAGACACAAACTCCAAAACAACCATATGGATCAATAGAATTTTGGCCCTTATTACATTGCTATGTCCTATTCCTCACTGTCTTCAGTAAAAGTGGATTTTATTAATATGTCTCTAATATAAAAATGTATTTTCAAACACATTTAATAGCTCACTTTGGTAGTTTCCAATCGTCTATCTCTTGAAAGAAATTTTAAGTGAGCTAACAAAAGAAATTAAAAAAAAATAAAATCCTTGTCTTTTATGCATGGAATAGTAGTGAAATACAGTGCCCTACTGTTAAATTCTTTATGTAATTGTTTTAATATTATGCTTAGTGCATTGTAGCATTATTCTCTCTTCATATATCTATTTCCCCTTGCTAATATTATGAATCCCCTATCTCTGCTTCAGGTGTCATTTGCTATAATATATTGAGCCAATTTTACTTACAATCCAGAAAAGGAAAGCCAGAGAAGCCAAGAGAATATGTGGCTTTGCCTCAGCCTTTGCAAAAGAAAATACAGTCCTTTGCAGTTCACCAAGGTCATGGATCTCAAAATTTCCTTGTCCAAGGAAATACTTGTCCTTTTCAAGGTCCAACCTTGGAACATAAAACATTATGCTTTTTTTACTTTTTAGTTTTAATGTATTTTTGAATGTGTCTCATATAGTCCTCCTACATTTAAAATAATAAGTATTATAAAAAATAAGAGCATTACTGGCATACTCTCATTAACACTTCACACCAAGTTCAACAGTAACGTTAACTGGCTTCAATCTCAAAGGCCTCAAAATGATGGCTGCAGTCTGTGACCATTAGACTCTTTCCATAGTATTATGCAAGAGGTCAGAAGACCATAGTACCATTCTTGTACTGTTGTCTCAGAGAGGCATTGCATTGTATGTGAAGAATAGGCTGCTACTGTACATAAATGCATTTAAAAAGATTTTACACCTGAATGACTTTATATGGAATCACAGAATCTTCATTTTTGGAAGGGACCTCTGAGAACATCGAGTCTCAACCACCTCCCTGACCACCTTCTCAGTGAAGCAATTCTTCCTAATATCTAATATAAACCTCTCCTGCTGCAACTTCAGAGCATTTCCTCTGGTCCTGTTGTTTCCTCTCTGGTCCCACCTCTCTACAATCTCCTTCCAAGCAGTTATAGAGGTCAATGAGACCTCTCCTCGGCTTCTTTTTCTATTTTAATTATCCAGACTCAAGATGATAAATTAAAACACTCAGAATCAGAGAATCACAGAATTTTTACAGTTGGAAAGGACCTCTGAGATCTCTGAGTCCAAACATACACGCACACAAACCCCCTAAAATCTTAGCCACCAGAGCATGCCACTACAGCATGCTCTGAAGTGTCATATATACTTTTTTCTTAAATACCTCTAGTGATGGTGACTCAATCTCCCTGGACCAGCGATTCCAGTGCCTGACCACTCTGCCAGAAAAGGAATTCTTCCTAATATCTAGTCTAAGCCTCCCCTGCTGCAACTTCAGACCATTTCCTCTGGTCCTGTCATTATTCATTTGGGAGAAGAGGCCAACACCCACCTCTCTACAACCTCCTTCCATGTAGTTCTAGAGGGCAGTGAGATCTCATTCCAGCCTCCTTTTCTCCAAACTAAACATGCCCAGTTCCCTCAGCCTCTCCTCATATGACTTGTTCTCTAGACCCCTCACCAGCTTGGTAGCTCTCCTCTGGACACACTCCAGCACTTCAATATCCTTCTTGTAGTGAACAGCCCAGAACTGAACACAGTACTTGAGGTGAGGCCTCACCAGTGTTGAGTACAAAGGCACCATCACCTCCCTGCTCCTGCTGGTCACTCTATTCCTGATACAAGCCAGGATGCTGCTGGCCTTCTTGGCTACCTGGGCACATTGCTGGCTCATGTTAAGCCAGATGTCCAACAGCACACCCAGCTCCTTTTCTTCTAGGCAACTCTCCAGCCCTTGTTCCCTGAGCCTGTAATGTTTCCTGGGATTGTTGTGATTGAAATGCAGGACCCAGTACTTGGCCTTATTAAGCCTCACCCCGTTGGCCTTAGCCCATTGATCCAACCTGTTCAGGTCCCTCTGTAAAGCCTTCCTACCCTCAAGCAGATCAACAACCCCACCTAGTTTGGTGTCATCTGCAAACTTGCTGAGGGTGCACTCAATCCCCTCATCCAGATCATTGATAAAGATATGAAACAAGACTAGTCCAAGAACTAAGCCCTGAGGGACACCACTCATGACTGGCTGGCAACTGGAATTCACTCCATTAATCACAACTCTGGTCATGGCCATCCAGCCAGTTTTTTACCCAGTAAACAGCACACTTCTCCATGCCCTAATTCACCAACTTCTCCAGAAGAATGCTGTGGGAGACCGTGCCAAAGGCTTTATCAAAGTCCAAGCAGACAACACCCACAGCTTTCTCTGCATCAAGAAGGCAGGTCACAAGGTCATAGAAAGAGATCAAGTTGGTTAAGTAGGACCTCCCTTTCATAAACTAATCCTGGCTGGCCCTGATCCCTTGGCCGCTCTGCACTTGCTGTGAGAGGACCTATAAAAGTAAAAGTCCAGCTATTGTCTCCCTCAGTGCATGTATGCCTGGCTTCACAGACATTTCCTGAGCCCAGGATGGGAGGCCTTATGTAAAGAGGAAAAAGTGGCACTATTCAGCTTCCACTAGGAACAATGAAAAGTAATTGTAAATAATAAAATAATAAAGCAATTAACACTAAAATAAATGAATACAGTGAATGCCAAAATTACAACTTTTTCCCTTAAAAAATCAGGTACGTGAGAGCTGTGGCTAAATAGGACACATCACAGAAATTAGGGTCCCTTTTCCCAGCTGATCACTCTAAATGTTATGTTACACAGATTTCATTGTTGTCTTGGTTCAGCAGCTCTCTGATAAGTCCAGAAGAGTTTCTCATCCCCTTTGGTTGGATTCATGTCTAGGTTGCATTCTGAGACAAGCATGAGGATATACTAAACACATATCATCAGCTGTCCTTGTCTGGAATTTAAAGGAAGGGAAATCTAAGCATGCAAGCATAATAAACAATGCTTTCAACATTTTAGTATTAATAGTATAAGACTGGTGTGAACAGTCCTCGTGAAGATGAAAACAAAGGAAATGCAAACTGCAGTGGAAATAAGGAAGACAAAAACATGACTCTAAATCATGGTTAGCTGTAGCTTTAGAATAAATATTTTTGAAAAATGTACAAAGACTAGATACAACCTTATCTAGCAAAATATACATTTTAAGATGTAGTTGGTGTTTGCCCAATTAAGTTTGACAAAGTAACAAAAAGTTTTGAACAAACCAGTTCAAGAAATGGAAGTAGTTATTTCAGCAGCACTGCAGAATTGCTAATTGTCTTTGCCTTTGAATATCACTCCACTAGCACTGTATGGGAATGTACCAACTTGTTCAGAAGTACTTTATGCATTTCAAACATGCTATTAAATTATGTGGGGAAAACAAACCCTTGAGTTTACATTCATTTCTGAAGTAATATTCTGAAGCAAGGAAATAAATTTAAAATGCAATAATTGAGAACTAACATATTGATTTTCATAACGTATGTGTATTTCTCTGTGTCCTCAGTATTGTAGCTTTAAATTTAAATTGAAGAAAGTATTTTCTGTACTTTTCTATATGAATTTTATTTAAAATGAAACATACCAATGCAGAAAATCAATAGATCTTTGAATAGACAAAAGTTTGTTCCAAGGTATGCATCCTCTAGGGTTGAGGCTGCGATTTGAATTTTGTGTAGCTATTATATAAAAAAAATCAGGACTACAATAGATCTCATACTACGTTTCAGTGCCTGAAATCTTTTTACTAAGTAAAATCTTAGCTTTGCTAGTCAGTAGTAAAACTCTCTATGGCTTAAATAGAAGTTTTATTCAGTGTTACCTTGCTCTTCAGTTAATTTGTTATTCAAACCGACTCTTTAAAAATTGTAAATGTTATTGCTCCTGAGCTGCCAAATTTAGAATGAAAGGGCTCCAATACTTATATTTTACTTTTCAGATTTTTGCAAAGGTTGGCAATAGCTCCATGGAACTGAAGATAGGTGGAATAGAGGACGGATGGCACAGTCTCCAGCCATTATGCTGAAATTAGTACGTCTTAAACATTTTTAATTGAAATGTTTCAATGCAGTACTAAGACTTTTAATTTTCTTTTTTTTTTTTTTTTTAAATAAAAGTTTTGAATACCAACTTGAGGATGTCTTTTACATAAAGCAGTAATAAATTTAGTTGGCCTGCTTGGTTGGAAAATTATTGTTTTAGCATATGTGTAATCTAAAATATTAATAGAAAGTGAAGGATGAGACAAAGGCACAAGAACAGTGCACCAGTAAAGATCTTAATTTACTAATACTTCAACCTCTGGTAGTATTAAAATTAAAAGCTGCAGTTGTAAGGTAGTCGTAGTCTTTTCTCACTTAAACATTGTAGCTAGTTTTTGAATTACTAACTTCGGTGAAAACATGGTAAAATACATACTGTTGAGGAGTGCAGAGGTATGAACCATTGTCCCTATATTTAAGTCTTCCCATCTTAAACCAAAAAAGTAAAAATTCTCATTGTAATCAACAAATAGATTCTTCATGCAGATAGCCCGTCTCTTATACAAGGCGTTTAGGACAGCTAAAATAATTGCTCTTGAAAAGGTTCCATCCTCTGCATGTTCACTGATAAATTTCATCTTCTATTTAGGAAAAAAACAAAACAAAACAAAACAAAACAAAAAACATCCAAAACTTCTTATGTATGAATGTGTTACAGTCACATTTCTGACAGAGTAGGTCTAACCTAAGGCAAAGGTGAACTATAAGTAATTTGATATATATTTTTTTCCCCTCTGTAACCAGATAATATGCTGGTATTTGGAGCTGCTCTTCATGCTACGAATACAGGAGCAGTTGTTGCATACATGTCCTGGTCCAGCTCAAGACACTCATCTGAATGTCTGCAGTTGTTTGATATTTTTAACTACGCCATTCCAAAACCATAAATTACAAACCACTCTTGTAATAGCATCCTTATTTTATTATCTAGTGTGTGCCACTTGGTTTGGAAGAGGAAAAAAAAGGTGCTTTCGTTTTCTTTTTTCATTATTTACTAATAGGTGACTTCCACAGAACTTCATTTTATTCTAAACACTACTTATGAATTAAGGAATACGTAGTCACTGATGCTTCAAATGAAGCCAGAAAGATTAATACTGAAACATTAAAGATGTATTTTTCTAGTTTCTGACAGAAGGTTCTGTAACTGCCTTAGATGCATTTTTACTTTACCATCTTAAGAAGGTCAAAGGAAGCGTACCACCCCCTGTACAAAGAAAACTGCCAATCTGATAGCAATGACAGAAGAGAAAGTTGAGGTATTCAACAACTTCTTTGTCTTGGTTGGAAACCTCTCTCCCCAAACCTCTCAAGTAGATGGACATCAAGGCAGGGACTAGGAGAACAAAGTCCCTCCCAATGTAAGGGAAGATCGTGTTTGTTGCAACTTGATGAACTCAAACATACAGAAATCTATGGGACATGCTGAGAATATAGAATCAGGGAATCATAGAATTGTCTAGGTTGGAAGGGACCTTTGACATCACCTAGTCCAATCATCAACCTAACTCTGTTAAAAAAGTCATCAATAAACCATGTCACTAAGCACTATGTCAATCTGTATTTTAAATACCTCCAGGGATGGTGCAAGCTTACTTCAGCAAGTTTATAAGTGACACCAAGCTAAGTGATGCAGCTGACATGCCTAAGGGGCAGGAAGCCATCCAGAGGGACCTGGACAGGCTTGAGAAGTGGGCCTATGAGGTTTAACAAGGCCAAGTGTAAGGTCCTGCACATAGGTTGAGACAAGCCCCAGTATTAATACAGACTGAGAATAACAGAGAGTTGTAAGATTCCCCATCCCTGGAAGCACTGGAGGTCAGGCTGAACAGGGCTCTGAGAAATTAGATCTAGTTGAAGACAGTTCTCCTCATCACAGGGGAGGTTGGACTAGATGACCTGTAAAGGTTCGTTCCAACTCACACTATTCTATGATTCTATGAAGGGATTAAAAATAGCCCTGGAAAGAACATGTTGGGGGCACTGGTGGATATGAACTGGAAATGTGCACTTTCAGCCCAGAAGGCCAACCATATCCTGGGTTGCATCAAAAGAAATATGGCCAGCAATCCAAGATAGGTGATTCTGCCCTTCTACTCCACTCTAGTGAGACCCCACGTGGAGTACTGTGTCCAGCTCTGGGGCCCTTAGGGCAGAAAAGACATGGAGCTCTTAGAGGAGGTCAAGAGGACAGTCACAACAATGATCATAGGAATAGAATACCTCTCCTCATAAGACAGGCTGAGAGAATTGTTCAGTCTGGAGAGAAAAAGGCTAGGAGGATACCTTATTGAGGCTGTTCAGTACTTAAAGGTGGCTTACAGGAAAGATGGGGACAAACTTTTAAGCAGGGCCTGTTGCAATTGAACAATGAGTAATGGCTTTAAACTAAAAGAGAGTAGGTTCAGACTAGATAAAAGGAAGACATTTTTTACAATGAGAGTGTGCACAGGAACACGTTGCTCAGAGAGTTGGTAGATGCCTGGAAACATTCAAGGTCAGATTGAATGAGCAGCTGGATCCATTTCATGTCCCTGCTCATTGCAGTGGGGGGTGGACTAGCTGACTAGATGACCTTTAAAGCTCCCTTCCATCCCAGACCATTCTATGATTCTAATAAATTCTTCCCATTTATGAATTATGACATTTATGAATATCAGATATCTGAAGGAGTCGCTTTGCAAGTTAGATTATAGAAAATCCAGGTAGCTTCTTCTTTCTTTATGTGATATAATTAATGTCTTCATTGGTTGTGTACATCAAGTGCCAAGTGGTATGTTTTTTTGATTATTAAACCTTCTTCTTCATGAAATCTAGGAATGAGCACTAGGAGTACTTTTTTTGGTTGTTGTTGCTTGCTTGCTTCATCTTTTTTTATCTTTTGGCTTCTTTCAATTTAAATTATCATTTTATTCCTCTATCCTTTTGTGGCTTGATTATTACCTCTTGGATAGTTGATATTATGTTACTGACACAGCCTATTGTAACTTTTTAGTCTGATTCTCTAAGTTCAGCATGCCCAGCTGATCGTGCCAGATGGATTTTGTTTGAGCTATTACCCAAATATTGTATGCCATGGAAAATCAATACAGATTTATTAATTTGAAATAAAACAGTGATGCATAGTAACAGCAGCTGATTTCCTTGAGGAATAATGTAGGAATAATCCCATCAAATGTCTTGAAATTTAAAAATAATAAGTAATGTGTTGCTTTTGTGAAATGTTATTGAAAACCTTGATCCTCCATGGTAGAAAGCTTGAGACATCCACCATATCAAAGAGGTAGTAAGGGCTAAGCTTCAGATATTCTTGGGTTTTGTGAATGGAAAGTCTTCTGCAGAGAATTCTCGTGTCACTCTGTCCACACTAAAGTTGGCTTTACCAGAAGGTAAGTCATTTAACTTAAATTAAACAGGGAGAATACAATAAGTTATGTCTTCCTTCCTTCCTTCCTTCCTTCCTTCCTTCCTTCCTTCCTTCTCTCTTTCTTGTAAGTACATTACTTAGAAATCAATAGAGATCTAATCTGAATGTTGTTTTGTTTTATAAATTTCCTTTCATATATTTTATGCAGGCACAGTCCTAGTTTCTATGTATCAGGCTTGTGTTTCAGTGTCTGGAAGTTATAATATTGCTTTTGCTCCTCAGCTCACATTTTTAGCCTTAAGAGACCTTTATTTTGGATTTCTCTCCATTGTGTGTGACATTGGTTCTGCTGTGCTTTAAACAACTTGGCTTGATTTCTGCCTGATAATAGAGGTTTGCTACTTTTGATTCTCTCCAATTAATGTAATCCTTTTGCCACACAGACCCTGCAGTCATCTAGGATAAAAGTATGCTTACTGTCAATGCCAAATAGTAAGCTGTTAGTGTCCTCTCTTGTAAATACACTCAGAAGCATTGAATAAATATGCCAGTTATAACTTTCTGTTCTTTTTGACATCGTCCTTCTGTTTGGTATTGCTTGAAACTTTCTTTACTTAAGCATTTTTTGGTAACAGAGATATTAGTAGCACAGATCACATTAATGTGTTTAGGACCCATATGCAATGTCTTACAGAGAGGATATGCCTTGTTACCTTTTCTTTCAGCTTGTTCCTTATGGCTTTACTCTCATTTTTTAGCTTTTCTTCACCTTCTTTTTTTCTTTCCTGCATGATTTAACTATATGAGTAAATAGATAGTACAATACATTTCTATATATATGCTATTTCCGTACATCCAAGCTACAGGAAAAAAACTATGTAGAAAGGAGACATTAGCTAATAGTCTGTAGGAGGTGAACAGTCAAACTGAAATCTGGATTTTGTTTGTTCGGAATGTGCTGTGAGGTTGATTAAAAGTGAACAAGTGAAAACATATGGTAGAAAAAGTGAGGGAACAGAAAGTCATATAAAGCTCTATAAAATCAATTTCGTTGCAATCTGGGAGCCAGTGAAGGTCTGATAGAATGGAATGAAATGTGATTTTTTTGTTGTCGTTGTTTAGGAACCCTGCAATGGTATGTTGAACAAGATGCAGACGATAAATGGATTTCTGTTAACAATCCATGGGGGCTGAATTACAATTGTGTGGGAGTAGTAGAACAAATGAACAAATTAAGACTACTTCACTGCCAAGTATAAGTTGTGAATGTTTAGGAATAAATAATAATAATAAAAAAGAAGTAGGTTGTTATTGAATATTAATCTAAGAAACTTAAAAAGCAACATTTCCCTGAGTGGTTACTAAGATCAAATGTCTGGAAAAAACATAGATAATAATTCACTGCTAAATAAAATATACACGTATGAATACAATAAATCACAAAATGAGAGTCTTCTGAAGAAGAAATTGTCTTTTAAATAAAAACATTACTTGCTTTTGGAAGCACATAGCTGGAGACTCTTTTACAACTGGCACCAAAATAAACCAACCAACCAAAAAAAAAGTGTCAGGTCAAATACCTACATTTACCAAAAATTAGTACTCAACTATAAATGTATTTTCTATATTTTATAAAGTGCCTATTTTGGACTGAAGTATGGATTTGGCCCATATGTTTTATTTTGCATAGTGGAAAACCAGATGGCAGAGAGGATAATGGCTCCTCTGCAAAGCAGATGGATGAAAGGAACAAACAGGTAAGTGGGAATGGATTGGGTTTTAGATTTAGTGCTAACAAGAAAATATACCATGCATGCAATCACAATTCTTAGCCTTTAGCTGTCAAACCAGTGTTTGCTGCTCGTCTCATCAACCTAGGAAGTTCACCACAGCAGTCTTCAAGGCACATTATCCCACATAGTTGTTTAGAATAGAAATTGATAATAAATTATGAAAATGCATAAGTAATACAAGGCAGTTTCAATTATACTGCATCAAGTTTTGCTCTTTGTGTTGGAGGGCATTATGTATAGATCATTAACTGTGAAGTACTGAACAATAAATATGGTTATTATTGTAACAAAAGACTAAAAGCTTTTTGACATGCTATAGATTGTTACCCAGAAGAATGACAAATTGCTGGGATTTATAACTTTTAGGTATTTAATAAAAACATAGTCAGGAGAATATGTCAATCTGCTATCAGGAAATAATTGAATTGCCCTGATTGCCAGGAATTTGACACTGGTGGTAATTTTGATTTAAAAGCTAGTGGAAGGTACTTTTCACATTGAGAATCTAAACTGTGGATGGCATGTAGGTAAAGTAACTATTTTTTTTCTGGGAATGCAGTCTCAAAAGCTCATAAAATAGGAATGAAAATGACAGTAAACTAGACTGGAAATTTTTATCATTTGAAGAACTTGCAGACTTTTGGAGCAGGCAACTTCATAAATAGGAATACAGAAAGAAATTGGTCTGAAAAATTAGAAAGTGGTCAGACAGAAACAATGTGATTAGAAGCGTTGGCTGCAGTTTTAAGTGCTGTCATTGATTTTGCATTGAGACTAATACAATAACAGAAAAAAAAAGTGTTATCAAAAAACATGCCTTATAAACAAATTATTTGTTTATGTAAAAAACGGGAAGAATGCAATGTAACCTAATATATAATACTATGAAGGTGGTAAGATGCTGGAACAGGTTGCTCAGAGAAGTTGTGGATGCCTAATTCCTGGAGATGTTCAAGACCAGGCAGGATGAGGCTTTGAGCAACACAGTCTAGTGAGAGGTGTCCCTGTCTGTGGTGGAAAGGTTGGAACTACAAGATCTTTAAGGTTCCTTCAAACTTGAACAATTCTGTCATACTAGGATTCTGATTCTATGAATCTATGATAATGTGAAATCTACAGTGATGATTTGCTCTAAAGCAAAAACTATGATTTAAAATCTTGGAATATAAATTTTAGTCTGTTACCAGAGGTGAATAACTGATGTTTTCTTCTTTTAAAATATATCAGTTGACCTAGAATGAAAGACAAACCTTTTAAAAATTAATGTCAGAATGCTAGCTTCAGTTTGGAAGGGTGAATTTTGAAAAATTTAATAATAGCTTTCTATTGATTTTGTATTGAAGGTTTTCTATTGAAGTCAATTTTGATTCTATGGCAATGAGTAGAAAATCTACTACTAAATAGTTCTAAAAGTTTATGATTGTTGCTTTCTGATGTCCCTCTGTTTAGCTGGTCTCTTCTACCATAGGATATGGGTTGATTTCTACTTCATATCCTCTTGTCCCAGGATGTTAGTCAGTGATTAACGTCTTTCACAGAGACATGTGAATTACTCATTCCAGAATAGAATCATTCTGTGAGCTTCATCACTTACTTTTTTCTTTAGAAGCCCTCATTTTATTACATAAATGGCATGTCCTACACATCTCCTCCACCAGGAAAAAAACCCCAAACATTTCCTTACTTCCTCTACACATGCAGAAAATCTAAATTTTATGAACAAAACTACCTTTATCTTAAGTGTTTCATTGTAATCAGTCTTCAAATTCAGATGATAATGTTTTTTCTGTAAGTATCAAAGCTCACCACCCTCCAAAAAAACCTCAATAAACAAACCACCCTAACCCCTTCAAAAACCCAAAGATATTTTGGTATTAGTCTTTATTATAAGATCACAAAATCTTGCACTGTTATAGAATCACAGAATCACAGAACGGTTGAGTTGAAAGGGACTTCTGGAGGTCATCTGGTTACCCAGAACTGTGTCCAGATGGATTTTAAAGATCTCTAACAAGGGAAATTCCACAACCCCTCCGGAAAACCTGTGCCAGTATTCATCCACTCTCACAGCAAAAAAGTTTCCTATTCAGATGGAAGATGGACTGTTTACTGGGCATGCTACTTCCATCCACTTTGCCCCTTCCCTTCAGGAATTTATACACATTAGTAAGATCCTCTCTGAGCCTTCTCTTCTCTAGGTTGAACAATCCAAGCACTCTCGCCCTTTCCATATAGGAGAGATACTTCAATTTCCTAGATATGTTAGTGTCTTTTTCCTTCACTCTCCCCAGTTTGCACTCTTGAATTGGTCACAGCAGTCCATGCACCTGTGGCTTTCTCCAGAGGAGAAGGATTATCTCCCTTGGCCTGCTGGTTCTCTTAATTCAGCTCAGGATATTATTAACAATCTTTACTGCACAGGCATTTTGCTGGCTCATGTTCCAGTGGTGTCCACCCAGACCTCTTGGTCCTTTTCTGCCAAGTTGCTTTCCAGTTGGGTGGCCCCCAAAATACAGTAGTGAAATAAATATCTGAATAAATGACTAAGTATCATCTAAATGGATAAATTGTGGATTATTAGCAATGGAAGTAAATTGATTTGCAAAGATCAAGTCTGTTTACTCAGAAATTCAGTTTCTCAAGCAGCAATTATGTCATGCATAAAACCATAGCTGCCATTCAGAAAACATGTTTTTGAAGTTCTGAAACATATCGCCTTTGGAAGCTGGACAAGAAGCCTGAACTAGATTGGAACAGGGCTAAGAATAGATTCCAAGATTCTTTAATGATACCCTTAAAATAAAAAATTTAGAGTTTGAAGTTCTCTTTTCTTCTGTTTATTAATACCTTTTGCATCTCAGTTTTTTGTCAGTAGAACTTCTTAGGTTTTTCAAAGTCTGCCTCTGAAACAAGAATCACCTGTCTTGTCAGTAGTATTCAGTACAATATTAATATATCTCTTATGGAATTTTTATGGAATTAGGGAATTAGGAATATTCCTAACTGTGTTGTTTTCATTGCTCACTGCATTGTGTTTGTGTGGAAAGGTTTTGGTAATGGGGAGGGTTACAGGGGTGTTTGACAGAGCCGGTGCCAGCTGCTGTCCAAAGATGAGCTAAGCAATAACAGTGATAGCACCTCTTGGATAACATAGTGAAGAAGGGGAAAAAAACTGCTGTGCAGCCATGAGAGAGGAGTAAGAATATACAAGAGAAAAAGCCCCTCAGAATCCACCAGAGTAGAAGGGTGAAGAGGTGCTCCAGCAACTGGAACAAAGATTGCCCTGAGGCCTGTTGTGAAGACCACAGTGAAGGAGGTTGTCTCCCTGCAGCCTGTGAATGTTAGCAGTAGAATAGATATCTACCCTGCAGCTGTGGAGAACATCACATTGACTCAGGCCAATGTGCCCAAGAGTCTGTGACACAATGGAGTGAAGAGCATGCTGGAGCAGTCTCATGGCTGCTGACCGGTGGACCCCGTGGATCACCCACACAGGAGTATTCTACTCCCTGAGGGAAGAACCCACGCTAGAGCAGTTAATGAACTGCAGCCTGTGGGAAGGACTCAGGTTGAAGAATTTTGTGCAGGACTGTCTCCTGTGTGAGGAACCCCATGCTGGAGCAGGGGAAGAATGTAAGGAGGAAAGTATGACAGAGATAACTTGCTTAACTGGTCACAATTTCCATTCAGCGTCCCACTGAACCAGTTGGGTGGGGGGAGGCAGAGAAATCAGGAGTAAAGTTCAGACTGGGAAAAAAGGAGGGTTGATGTTTCAAGATTTTGTTTCATTTCCCATTATCCTACTCTGTTTTGAGTGGTAATAAATTAACTAATTTCCCCAAATTGATTCTGTTATTCTGTTTTTTTCCATGATCGTAATTAAGTGATCTCTCCCAGTCCTTATCTCAACCCATGAGCCTTTCATTATATTTTCTCTCCCCTCTCCAGCTCAGGAGTGGGGATGACATAGAGGTTTGGTGGGCACCAGGCATCCAACACTCACTTAGGAGGTTTTGTCCAAATATGTCTTCTAGATCAGGCCCTGCATGAAAGGCAACTAGAAGAGATTAAAATGGTCTTATTCGGCAGCAGGAAGAGTACATGCTAACTTAGGCTGTCTTCAAAATGAAGATTTCCTTTTTTTTTTTCTTGCCAGTAAGTATTTGGATACATTAATACTAAAATCAAAAGTGTCCACAGGAAATCCACACGGAATAGACCTAATACTCAGATCACTAGTTTTATGGCTCAGAACCTTTTGAGATTCTTGCCAACTATAATTAGGTCAGGTTAAAGATTTTTTTCTCTTAGGAACACAATGCAAATATTTTAGTGTTCAAACAGTCTCAGACCTCATACCCAGTTTACATTGTAAGTGGACAATTGACAGTCATTCTTTCTATATTGCATAAAAGCTTATATAATTACAATTTTGCCTCATAGGTTGCATACAAAAAGTCAGAACACAATGGGGCTGTGAATACATGTTACTAAAGTCTGTTGCATGTAAACTGTCTCATAAGTTGCTCCCAGAGTCATAGAATCATCAAATTATAGAATGGTTAGAGTTGGAAGGGACTTTAAAGATCATCGAGTTCCAACCCTCCTGCCATGACCAGAGACACCACCCACTAGACCAGGTTGCTCAAAGTCGCATAGAACCTGGCCTCAAACATTTCCAGGGTTAGAGCATCCACAGCTTCTCTGGGCAACCTGTTCCAGTGCCTCACCACCCTCACAGTAAGGAATTTCTTCATAATATCCAATCTAAATCTCCACACTTCCAATTTAAAACCATTACCCCTTGTCCTGTCACTACACTCCCTGACAAAGAGTCCCTCTCCTGCTCTCCTGTAGGCTCCCTTCAGATACTGGAAGGCTGCTAGAAGGTCTCCCCAGAGCCTTCTCTTCTCCAGGCTGAACAGCCCCAGCTCTCTCAGCCTGTCTTCACAGGAGAAGTGCTCCATCTCTCTGATCATATTCATGGTCCTAACAAATACCAATGACAGTACAAATTTTCTCTATGACTGACTGCTAGATTTCTATTTCTTCATATGACTGTTTTTCTGGTCCCAGGAACTGAAATGTTTTATTAACCAACACCAGGTCTGTGTCTACTGGTTAATCAGCTTCTATGGAAAAGAAAATAAGCACCAGCATTTGTATAAAATAATTTTTAAAAGTAACTCTATTAACATTTGCATGAGACTTGTTAGGTTTTCCTTGAGCATTTGATAAGATATCTCATACAGAACACCAGGCACTGTGACCCATGACTAGGTTTCAGACGGAGATAGCTATTCTATCTGTCTGTAAGGCAATCAGCTCAGAAAGGACACGGCACTTCTACATGTATATATATCTACTGAATGCAAAAGTTACATTTTACATGCCATAAACTATCAGGTATTTTTGTACTTCTTATCACAATTTTTAAGCTGTGTGCCCCAAGTCTTTATAAATCTTACTCAGGTTCCATTCTGTGAGTATTTTTTTGCAGTTTCTTATCCACATTTTTCCACAGCAAGCACAAAGAGAGATATCAATGCAAATAGTTTCTAAACAGCATGTCTTTTGTGTGTCTAATACCATTTTTAATAAATATAAAGAACTAAAATATCATCTTTTTCAAATTCATGATGGCTCTCAGTGTAATCTATAAGAAGAAGTTTCTTTGAAGGAAGTTTGTTATTTTAGAGCTCCAAGGACACAAGTCAAAAGAAAGAAATTACCTAACAATTTGCCTGTGTTCTGTATGTTTTCTTACTATCCTCTACATAAAAAGTCTTAAGACGTTAAAACTTTTGTGATAGTGATTAACTCTCAAATAAATCACAGAATCACAGAATCATAGAATGGTTAGAGTTGGAAGGGACCTTGAAGATCATCAAGTTCCAGCCCCCCTGCCATGGGCAGGGACACCTCCCTCTAGACCAGGTTGCTCCAAGCCCCATCCAGCCTGGCCTTGAACATTTCCAGGGTTGGGGCATCCACAACTTAGCTGGGCAACCTGTTCCAACTTCTCACCACCCTCACAGTAAAGAATTTCTTTCTAGTATCTAATTTAATCTTTTTTTCAGTTTAAAACCATTACCCCTCACTACATTCATAGAATCACAGAATGGTTAGAGTTGGAAGGGACCTTGAAGATCATCAAGTTCCAGCCCCCCTGCCATGGGCAGGGACACCTCCTACTAGACCAGGTTGCTCAAAGACCCACCCAGCCTTCCCAAAGAAAGAGTCCCTCTCCAGCTCTCCTGCAGGCTCCCTTCAGATACTGTAAGGCTCCTAAATGTCTCCCCAGAGCTTTCTCTTCCCCAGGCTGAACAGCCTCAGCTCTCTCAGCCTGTCTTCATAGGAGAGGAGCTCCATCCCTCTTACCATTTTTGTGGCCCTCTGCTGGACCCATTCCAACCAGTCCATGTCCTTCCTGTGTTGAGGAAGGACAAATATCAAATCTTTTGGCTTATGTATTAAATCAAACCAATTTCAAACTGTTGCTATGTTAAACCTTGAAAATGGCATTTTTAATAGAAACAACAATTGAATTTCAAATCTAGTACAGGCTGTGCACTGATTGCAGGGCAAAAAGCCAGAAATATCTGAATTCTAATCTTGGCTCTTAAAATTACTCTCTGTGTGTCTTTTGGCAAGTCACTTAGAGTCTCTGTTTCAGCAGATTTTCCCACTACCTTACAAGTTTCTTTTGAGCATTTATTAGCCAACATCTATAGAAGTTTTAAGACTATAGAATATGCTATATTTTTATTACCGGGTAAAAACATAATTTCATTTTATCGTATAAAACCCAGCTGTATAGCCTGCATTTCCAGATGTGAACCAGAGATATGCCATTTGAACTAAACAGGGAAATTATCAATTTAGCTAACTAATTCATCTCTCTAAATGATATTAAAAAAATTGTAAACTCACTACAGAAAATATCCTTTATCAAACTCGAAGCTTTTGTTTTGCTCTTGAACAAACAGATGTTTGCTACTTCCATATGTCACAGCTGTGTGTAACATTGTTACTGTAATTTAATTACTCTAGACTCATCATGGAACCTTCCCCAGACTGGGTTCTAAATACGTATGTCAGATATCCTGTAATTAAGCATATTACTTCTCTGCTGCTCTGTGACACTATCCTGCTATTGGTTTTGTAGTGCTCAATGAAAATTTTTACCTACTTCAAATGAGAAAAGCACATATACTTTCCATACTTTTATCTGTGATTCAAAATATGCAAATTCCTCTTCTTGAAAATAGCACTGGCATCTGGGGTTATGTTATGTTTAGGAAATCCAATATCATTTATTGCTAAAAAGAAACAGAAGTTGAGAAATAGAAAGGGCATAATGTTGCACTAGGAAATTGACCCATTCTTTCTGTGTTATTATTGCTTTTTAATGAATCCTTCTAAGAGCTTGATCCTAAACAGTTGAAGTTAATGGGAATTTTACCATTAGTGGCTATAGTAGAAATGGATACGTCTGAGGAAGTAAAACTCTGTCTTTTAAAATACAGTGGCAAGTAAAGTAGACTTTTCTTTTGACCAGCATTTTTTATTATTATCTTTAATTACAACAGATTCCTGTACAATTATGTGGAAAGCTAAAGTTATCATAGAAGACAAATTTCTTTCTAAAATAAATCAGTAGATTATGTTCATGGTTAATTTGGGGTCCACATTTGCAACAGTGTTTTGCTGAATATTTCTTTAAGCCAAATCCTGTGCATCAAACAAGCACAAACAAATTCACATCCATTGCTGCCCGAGACAGACAATTGCTCTGTCAATGTAGAGACTTTAAGGCAATACTGTAGGGCAGGAGGAGGACAGACACAAGTTAGAGCAGGAGTGTGCTTACAACACACTGAAAGTTCTTCCTAACAAAAAGCTCAGGAAGTATCAGCTTGTTTCTGTCAGCATTCTGATTTCTAGGTTTCTCAGTATCACAACATTCTAAATTTCTTAAAATCACAGACGTTTTGGTTGTAAAATGACATGTGGAAGTCCTCTTTTCCTTCAAAGAGACCTGCTGCCAGTGATATATCAAGTCAGCTACAGTTTTTGTCCAGATGGGTCTTGAAAAACTCCAGGGAATGATTCCCCATTCTGTCCACACAATAATTTCCAGTTCATTCACCTCCTAGTGACGAACATTTTTCTAACATCCACTTGGAACCTCTGTTGCATTCCTTGCACTATGTGTTTACTTCCTCTTGCCTGCTACCACAGAGAAAAGTTTTGCTCCATCATCACTGTAACAATTCTTCAGGTAATTATAAGCAACTGTTAGATCACCCTGTAGCCTCCTCTCTGTTGGACTAAACAAGACCATTTTTTCCATCCTGTCTCCATCAGATATGTACTTAGGTTCTTGAATATCTTGGTATTCCTACATGGAAACCTTTCTAGTTTCCATTTCTCTTCAGCTCGGGGCCTATAACTGATTACGTTATTTCTGGTGCTGCTTCACTAACACTGACTAAGGGAGGACAGTAACTTCTCTGGGTCCAATGGACACAACTATCTGAAGTACCAGAGTCTGTGGTTTGTGTTATTTACAATGAGAGCACACTGTTGGGTCACATTCAGCGTGGCATGAACCAAAACCACACCGGAGTACTAGCATCAGTAGTAGTACTCAGATGATTGGCTCCTTCCAAAGCATGGTGCAAAACTTCTTCCACTTTCCCCTTTAGAACTGTATAAGGTTTCTGTCGTCCCAGTCCTTAAGTTCATAAAGGTCACTCTGAATTTTTTTTTGAGGAATAACTGTATTGTCCCTTTCAAATGACATTCAGTTTAATTACACAGACTAAGCAGAGGAAGGTAAAGAAGTTTTGCAGTTTAATATTGCCTGGGTGAAACATCTTTAGAGTTTGTACTAAAGGCTAATTTTCAAAAGACAAATATTGCTTATATTCTGCTGTTATATTCCCCAGGTTTTTAGCTTTCTTTACTACCTACTTACAGCCTTTGAAGAGCACTGAGCACGAGACCTCTGGAAAGTCCTATTAGCACCTTCTGGAATTTTGAACTCCATTTTTTTCCTTTTAAGACTGACTGCAAAAGTGCTTGCTTTCAGAGTCCAGTTGGGAGGTGTGAATCCAAGTAACTCAAACTGTTACAGAGGGCAGATGAGATAAAGTGGTTGTAAAATCAGTGAAAATAAAGGGCAGCAGATTTGTAAAGCATATAACCGGAGCAACTGACAATACAAGAAAGTATGGGAGAGTATTCTATTACAAAATAAAAATGAAAGCCATTGGATCTGGGCTTTGTAATTCAGACTATTAAATGTTCAAAGGAAACAGAGTGTTTAAATGGAAATGAGGTGACTTAGAGTCTTTGACTTGATTTAAACTTGGACTACTAAAGCTAGAGAGAAAAATAAGACCACATTTCAGTGAAAGGGAATATGCCAATTTGAAACTAAGAACATTTAATAAAACTTCCTGAAAGAAAAATCTATCACACTGCAGAAAAAAAAGCCTCCTAAAGGCAATAAATGCCAGAAACCCTAGTGCATGGAACATTTTAACTGATCCTAAACTGATCAAAACATTTGTGAATGAACAATAAGGATCAATCCTGAATGGACAGAGAGGCAGACTAGATAACCTAATAGGTCTTCTCTTTCTTTAACTCTGTGAATTTATGGCAAATTAAATAAGCATTGAGACATGGTGCCAGCACTCAGAAAATAGCATGCGGGGGAATCAAATTACCAGCCTTGAAAAGAGAGAACAATATAGAATGTCCTAGGAAGTTTATAAATATAAGGTTTTGACAACTGATGTTTGCCAAGCTCATTATGGGAGAAAATAACATTGAATATTCATATCAGGGATGAGCAGAGACAGGATAAATATTTTCAAAAACATTATACACTTTCACTAGAGAACACGGGTCTCACTAGGGAATGTGTATGGAATAAAGGAATGATTTAGACTAGATAACAGACTACTTTATGGGAACTAGAGCTTAAAAGAAGTTTTGCAAACAGCCTTTTTTTTTCATGTGAAAATGAAATCTGTGATGTACTGGTATTTAAATTCACATATCATTCCTTTGAGGCATCCTGACATAACTATGGAAGAGGTTTTATGAGATCATTGCCATCAGGTAAAAAGAATACTGTGTACTGTTTCATTAAAGACAGATTTAAGTCCAAAGCTCTGGAAAATATTTAACAAACAGCAAGAGGCAAAGGAAGTGAAAAGGAAAGATTAAGCTTTACAAAATCATTTTCTCTCCTCCAGGCAGTGTGAGGGAGGGAGACTGCAATTTTAAAATATTATAATTTCAGAATGCTCTGAATACAGGAATCTTCCTATGATTTCAGACCAATAGATTTTCAGTCCGGAAATCTTGTGCCAGTAACCTATATCTGATGTTTCATTAAAAACAAACAAACAAAACCAAAACAAACCCACAACAAAAAATCAGCCACTTGTGTGCCAAAGATTCTCCACAGTGATCAAAGGAAGCATCCAATCAATCCTATTTTGATAATAAATTATTTATTTGGGTCATAAAGCTAGGTAAATTCTTTCTCAACTGATTGTTAGCATTTTGTTTGTGGGTTTTTTGATTTTTTTTTTTATTATTATTATTTTTTATTATTTTCCTGGTTTTATTTTGCTGAGAACCAGTACTGCAAAATAGCTTTTTACATTGGGCTGTCACTTTTTCCCATATGCACTGGTCTGCAGATTATTTTAGCTTTAAAATTCATAATCTGTTTCAACAGTTCCATATAATTCAGGGTAATAAAAAGAAATTTCAGCAAATATTGACACTGCTGTTGTCTGCTGCCTTGGGAATAAAGAGATACCAAATCTTCAGAATACATCTTATTTTTTTAATAATCCAAATAAGTATTCATAAAAGTACTTCAGTGACTACAAAGAAGTATTACTCTCAACTCTATTTGGAATTCAATGTCTGTGCCCAGCTCATAACCAACAAAGAATGTATTTAAAATTTCACCTACATGTTTTGATGTTATGTCATGGTTTGCTGCACATTTGATAGGATGAACCACAGTCAGGTTATTAAATGTCATATGTCACAACTGTGAAGGCATCGGAAAAACAACTTCTGCACCTGCTTTCTCTAAAATATATAATCCGTTCAAGAAAGTATTTTAAATCAGCCATAGGCATGCATATCCCTAAGAAACAGCAGTGGTTTTGAGACTGTGTGGACAGGCACTGTAGAGAACCTGATATACATAGAAAGATTGCTGCAGAAATGTGAATTGTGAATAATGGGGCATTCAAAATTACACTACCAAGGCTTGCTTTCTTATAGTTCTGAAACCTAATTCCTCATTGCTAGTCCTGTTCTGTTTCTTATTTGCAAGACAATCTATCACTGACAGTCTTTTAGGACAATGTAAGGTCCTGTTAACACTAAAGAGAAACGCCGAGTGCAACAGGAGGAATTTCCTATTTGGACTTGTCTCTCAAATGAGATTTACAGTGCGCACCAATACATCTTGATAGTACAGGTTGACACACTTGCTGAGCTACAGAATCATTAGACTATACCCAAATGGTTAACTGAAAAATGATGTGTATGTTTATATTATTTGATTACAAAAACGGCAGATTATGAACCTAATTCTACACTGAAGAAACATTAAGAAAATTATGGACCTTCAGTGTAGAGCAACATTCTAGCAATAGTTGCTCCGTTCCAGCAGCAGCCTCTGCTATGCAATTTTTGCTTGCTTTCCTTGATAATGACATCATATGTTCTTAAATTACAGTATCTACTTCTCAAATGAGAACTCTGATTCTTCCCCACACAGCTGAGCAATACAGCACTTAGTGTTTTCATGTCCAAAGTCATAGCAGATGTGCTGTTGTTTTAACTGAAGTCACAAAAATAAAACGATCTGAACTGCTCTAATTTCCTCACTCTCTCCCTTTTGTCACTACACTTCAGAAGTGAATCTACACAGTCCTGCACTGCATTTTTAATGTGCACTTCAAATTCTATAAAGTTGTTCAGCTAAAGCCTTTCCAGATTCTTTTAAAACTTCCTGTGTCATCTAGAGGTGTATGTGGATTTTTAACCTTTCTCTGAATATCATCTCCTAGAAACTGTATAGCAGAGGCTACTAGTCCAGTATTCTTCCATTTAGATCCTTCAATTAAAACATTTGCTCCAAGTTTTCATCTATGAGACAACAAGGGGTTTGATTTTAGTCTCCAAATTGGAAAGTCATGGGTTTGACAGATGGACCACTTGGTGGGTAAGGAACTGGCTGGATGGCCGCACTCAAAGGGCTGTGGTCAACGGCTCAATGTCTAAGTGTCAGACAGTGACAAGTGGTGTCCCACAATGGTCAGTACTGGGACCTGTGCTATTTAACATCTTTGTTAGAGACATGGACAGTGGGATTGAATGCACCCTCAGCAAGTTTGCTGCTGACACCAAGCTTGGTGGCACAGTCGATATGCTGCAGGGAAAGGATGCCATCCAGAGGGNCTATGAGGACAGGCTGAGAGAGCTGGGGCTGTTCAGCCTGGAAAAGAGAAGGCTCCGTGGAGACCTTAGAGCAGCCTTCCAGTATCTGAAGGGAGCCTACAAGAGAGCTGGAGAAGGACTCTTTGTCAGGAAGTGTAGTGATAGGACAAGGTGCTAATGGTTTAAACTGGAAGAGGGGAGATTTAGATTGGCTATTAGGAAGAACTTCTTTCCTGTGAGGGTGGAGAGACACTGGAACAGGTTGCCCAGAGAAGTTGTGGATGCCCCATCCCTGGAAGTATTTAAGGCCAGGCTTGATGGGGCTTTGAGAAACCTGGTTTAGTGGGAGGTGTCCCTGCCCATGGCAGGGGGGTTGGAACTCGATAATCTTCAAGGTCCTTTCCAATTCTATCCATTCTATGATTCTGTGACTTACATGCCTGAAGTCTCTCAAAATGTACCTGAAACACAATTCATTAGTCTGATTTATTTTAGTGCTATAGCCATGTACGAAACAAAGAATGAAAATCAATTAAAAGACAAATTGTATATCATCACCTTTTCACTAATGACAGTCTGCATGATCCAGCAAGTGATAGCCAAGCCTGAACAATTTTGTGTGTTTCTTCATTATATTTTTACAGGGATTTCTATCACTGCTTCTATGAGACTCTCCCAACAAACAAGTGACTTTTTCAGCATAGCATGCTGGAATATAACATATTTTAAACTTTTTCATGCAATCCAGCATCTCCCCTCAGTATAGACCTGTAAGAATAGAATTATCAAGGCTAGGCCTAGCTGGACTACCTGTAGGCCAGAGGAAACTGCATATTTGTTGGTATACTCACAAGGCAGGTATACAGTGCCATAAAAGCCCTATATGTCTTTAAATTTGAGCCTCGTGCATCTACTGGATTTATCCGTACATCAGTTTGCTATGTCACCATGTCCTTCATTAGCTTTTGTCATCAATAGATTAAATACAATGATTTGACTATGAATAAATTGGGTGTTAACCTCCTCCCACAGTGAAATTCTCTGGAAAAGTTGTCACAGAAAGTAATTCTTAATATGACCTTAAGATCTTCTTTCTTGTTAATTTTAATTAACTAACATGCCAATCAGATACTCAGTGCATGGGGTATTTTTCCTAGCCATTATCACTGTTTTCGTAGATCTTTATTTTAATCTATGTATTAGTACCTTTGCCCAGCTGCCTCTGCGTGTGTGTGTGTGTGTGTTTTCATATCAGGTTACTCAGGCAGTCTGTAAAACTGTGAAAGATCAACAATGCCATCTGCAGGTATAAGATAATTCTGGTCAAGTGTGGAGACACATTTGCTTTAGCTTTTTCCTTTCCATTTCTTTGAATAAGATGTTTCTGCTAGAGTGAAGTGAAATGATGCTCATATCTCAGTAAGTATTCATCACATCAAAACTATGTAGGTCTGCCTTACCAGACTGGACCTAGATATAAAGATTTTGGCTTATATCCATTTGTTATTAACCTATAGATAGGTTTGAATGTTTCTTTGAGCCTTATTCAAGATACTCTAAATACCCAGCCTGTGAAATGGAACTGGGAAGGCTATTAAAGAATATTTTTCCTGCTTCCTAGTATTTTTGCTTTTTCAGGAAATTCGTGAACAGAGACAGGTCTGTTTTTCTCATGATCTGGCAGTTGTTTTCTTTGTTTTCAGGTGGAGCTAGCAGCAATGCATAGAACGATGTACATGCTACAGTGGGTCCCTGTTTATCATGTTTTCTCTTTTTCCTGACACCCGTTCTGCTCAGAATTTCAGGCATGGGCGGGCAGGGTGAGATACAAATCTCACAGAGAAGGATAAGTAGTGTGGCAGACCGAGTGGACCACTCATAATGTACAGTGCAGAGTATTTGATTTTTATTTGTTCCAGCATGGTTAGTTAGTAAAAGTTACTCTTTCCTTCCTATTGAAGATGAAGAAGACACAATAAACTGAAATTTAAACTGTGAAGAAATGTGTACACTAGTCATATAAGAGATGAGCATGCTATGAGCATCTGATGAAATGAAAGTAACTCCTGCCATCAGTAAAGTTGTTACTAGAATGAAGAAAAACCTATGGTCAGAAACCAGAGACTTCTGAATATTCTTCTGATTCTCTGACTGAACCAATGGCCCTGGGCAAAAGAAAGGTTTTTGTGCTCACTCTCTGCATCTGTAACATTAAAATACTAATGCTTACCTCTCACAAGGGAATTGTAAGCTTTTAATTAGATAATGCTAGTTATCTGTTCTGAGTCTGCAAGTAGCAAAGGATTATTATTAAAACAGTACTCAGTTATAAATATACTTCCTAGAGAATGTAGAATGAATAGTCCTTTAGAAAGGTTCCAAGACCAAGTACTTTTGTGAGTGAACTAAGTTAATCTCATTCATTAAGCCAAATCAACTGAAAGGTTGGTTTAGGAAGAAGACAGTTACCTCAGCTCAATCTATTTAGGACTCTGTTCAAAATCTAGCAAAGGCTTTTTGATCCTTTCAAAAGAACCAGTTAGGTTGGTTGGTTTTTTTTTTCCCCTCCCATTTTATTAATATTAAGTTGAAACTGAATTTATTTCAAGTTCCCTAAAAAAATTATATTTGCATAACTTCCTAAAATTAATGCCTTTGGAATTCTTAATAATAGACATTTTGGATGACTATGATTTTAAACAGAAGCAGAGAGTCTGAAGATATGTTTCTCAACTCTGCTTAGATATGTTTTGTGATACAAGAAAATATTTCAGGGGTGTCAGATAAACAAACATACAAAATTTCATAAGCTGTTTTTTCTGACTTCAGGACATTGCATCATATTTAAATTTTTTACAACACATTTCTTAACTGGTAGCGAATTTCTATAACTGTGCCCTTCTTTTTAATTCGAACTCTACATTTTCAGAAGCCACCACCCACGGGTGATGGGCAAATGCACCTGTAAGCAGATTTGTTCCACAACATGACAGTATTATTTTTTATAATGTAACATCTTTTCTGTCTCATTATGCACCTCACACCCCTGGTCTTTTGTATTTAGTGAAATTAACTTGAATTATATTCTGAAGTAGATTTTACAAGTGTTAATGAACTGGTTGCATGAGAACAATTCTGTTGACCTTGTAAGTGAGAATGTTAGATTCAGTACTGCACCTCTAACAGACATGAATGAACCAGCAGATGCAGCAGAAGAGTGAAGGGACTGATTAGCTCAAAGGTACCTTTGAGACCACCAAAAACAAACTGCTGTGAAGAACAATTAGCATTGCAATGCCTTTCCTATATTATTCTATGGGTCATAAAGCTGTATTGAATCTTAATAGCGCTTCACATCCCGACATATTATGCCTTTGAGTAAGTGCTTTGTATATCTCCTACAGAGGGGAGGTATGTCCACATATGTATATATCCACCTACTGAGAGGATCCTCCATCTCTGAGCTGTCCTGAAGTCTTTTTCCATGCTCTCCAGCTCATTGTATGACAACATGTACATTTCATGTTCAGAATAAAAGGAGAAATCATAGCTTAACTTTCCTTTGCCTGAATCTGCATTAAAAGTAAATTGGAAAGAAAACTGTATATATAAGTTTTTCCCATGCCCCTGTGAGTTAATATAGCACAAAAATGAATGGACAGAAGTTTCTTGGTATTTCTATCCTTTGGTAATACTTGCAGTTAAGATAGTTTCAAATTGTTTTTGTGACCTTCACATAAATGCTGCGGTTCAGGAAAGCTAAAAAGATGCTATTGTTTCCAAATGATTTGTTTAAAGTGCTACCATTTAGATAAAATAGAAGTCAGACAGTTGGACTTTTAGGCACATATTAAAATTTGAGTTAATTTTCATTTTGTCAGTTTTATTATCAGACATCCTGCCTCAGGGTTTAATCCAACTGTCTGAAAAAAAAACTTAAACAACTTTTTCCCTTTACTTATATATTAATCTCACCCCCATCTTCAACCAATTTCTTGGATATAGCATGGAACATCATCCTCATCTGATGCATCACTATTACTGAATGCCTCAACTAGCTTAGTGTTAGATCAGTGCCACAGTAGGGTGCCTTCCATACCCTAAGGATGAAAATATACGTAAAAAATTAAATCCAGTATTTGGGAAAAGTGGTTTTGGCTGTCCCATTGGATATAACATACCCTGAAGTCTATTTTTGAAGAAATACCTCGTATAAAGGAAGGGTAGCAATATTTAGAGATCCTATTTCTTTTCTGTTTCCTTGAATTTAGTATATTCCAGTTGGAAAACAACTCAGCTTTGGCCCACTTTAGTAAAATATCGACTCAGTTCCTACCATTTAGTAATATTTTTCATATTGACAAGGAATTTTCATGGCAGTATTGTCACAGGAAAGACTATTATTCCACAATTCCAGTTGAGAAATAAATATTTTATTCATCTGTAATCTGACTTCATTTCTTTTTTTAAAAAAAACCTGAGCTCTAGTTCCTATGTAGCTCTCCTGGATGTCTAATTTTCTATTTGGATGGAAATTATGAAAGATCAAAGAAGGCCTGGCTCAATACCTGTCTTAACCTACTTAGCTGACAATTACAAAGAAAAGCTTCATGCCACTTACAGGGTTTTTTTTTTCCCTTAAAGAGATGTATGGGTTATTATTAGTGTCATCATTATTAGCTGTAGCAGTTAGATACTATCATTATTTAACTATCTTGTCATCTTTTTGGATTTATACCTATTAAGCTCCATTGACTCCTCCTCCTCTCTCCCTGAACTAAAACACTCTAAAGGCAAGAGTGAGCCCACCTACAATTCTGGGTTAATAAGCCAGGACTTTATTACTTAAAATAGCATCGCAGAAAGCCTCATTATCTTCTACATACTAATCAGTCATACTGCCAATCTTCCCTAGTCAATCTAAAAAAGTATAATTTCTAGTCAAGTATTTTCAAAGCATATTTCAGGCTGTTTAGAAAAGAAAAAAGAAAAGTATAGTTTCTTACATAGATTATACTTCTTCATTCTTTGTCTACAATGAACCCAGACCTGCTAAACCGAGTTGGATGGAGAGGATTGGTGATAATAGGGTATTATTCATTATAGGAAACATTTTACCTGTGTGCACAGGATAGAAAACAAAAAGTCAGAACAGTTCTAACCTTGTTTGTTATTTTTTTTCTTTTTTTTTTTTTTAATAATGTAATCATTATTAAGAAATGGTCTTAATGTTTTCTTATTCTCAATACTTTGTTCAGACTTGGTGAATTTGAACCAATTGCAAACTCTGCTTTTATGCAGATCCTGAAAATAACCCAAATCTCTATAAAAACAAACATACTTTGTCACATTTGATATCATATTAATCTTTAACTGAATATGTGGAAAAAACAGACTATCTGAATCTTCTGTTCTTGCTTTAACTCATATGTCAAACAAAAGACTTTGTTTCCGATTAACTCCCTTGAGCACATTTTAAGATAACACAGCAGTGCAATTTACAGGGAATCATTCAAGGAGCAGAGCTAGGGCTACACAGAAATATCGCTATCTAAAGGAAAGATGGGAAGTTTATAAGTGTTTCTTTTATTCTTTTCTTTTGTTTTGTTTCTCTGGTGTCATGAAATAGCTGGGAAAGGGAGGGATACTTTTCAGCAATGCTTCCCCACTTGTTTTTCAGCTATTGAAAAACAGTCATTTTCTTTTTCAGTGAAACTGCTTTGCACTTAGCAGAAACGAAATGCGTGAATCACAGCAGATGAAGGAGATGCTGATTAAAGCATAAATTCTGCTTGCTGCAACATTTTTTTTTTTTTCTTGCAGACTGGTTCTTATCTTTGTCATTGTCAAATTCTGACTCATACTAGGAAAAGCTTGTAACAAAAGTGTGTACATGTGGGTGTCTTAACATCTGGAGTTAAGCACATAATGAAATATAATTTCAAAAGACAAAGAAAATACATTAACTTTTGTCCATGAAGGACCAAGTTCCATAGAACTCTTTCATGAAACCCAAATGGATGAAATCATATCTTTGCAAAAGCTGTAGAAGCCTGATACTTCAGAGGCATCTACTGTGCACGGACAATTCATCTGTGCAGAGGCAGTAGTTCTAGAATGACCCAGATGCATTGACCTCACTGTGAACACTCAGAGTGATTACCATGCCAGTATGGTTTGGCTAGGATTCATCAGAGTTTGTAAATATAATATAGAATTGCTCTTTGTTTGTAAATATCATAAAGAAATGCACATGCTTTATCTAATTGACTAGGATTGCTGGGCATTTCAGATACCTGGTCTTTCAGATACCTGGAAATCTCATAGCATTGTCCAAAGTGGCATAATTGGCCAACATGTAATAAACTTTAACAATATACATTTAATCCGCTTCTTCCTTGGAGAAAAAGAGAGAGGGAGAATGAAATAACGATTTACTTAAATAAGTTTGTATATTTACTTACCTAAAATAAGTGTTGTTAGGAATTCATAGATCATACATAGATTTTGACATCTCAGCTAATACCTCAGGCTACTTATACAGCTACTGGGGGAAAATAGTCACCTCTAAAGCATAAAATCTGTCGTTTTAAAGCAGACATCTAAAATGCATTTGTTAAACTGAATTTAAAACCAGTCAAAATTACATCTAACTGTATAAAAATAAATAGAGTATATATCAGACAGAGATGACCACATTGCAATGTCTACAGCTAGGTAAGAAAAATCCCCCACAAATTAAGTATGTACTGATTGTTGGTCTTCAAAGCCTTAATGCCTTACAGGTTTTGTGTGCTCATATACTGTCTGTTGTCTAAAACGATAAATGTTAGTGTTTATACTACTTATAATTAGCAAACATGCTGGGCAATTTTCCAAAGTCAAAACTTGTTACAGATTCAGTCATCAAATTAAGGTAACATGGAAACCAGGTAATAAATATCAGGAGTATATTTACCTTAAAAATTTTTTGAAGAATAACAATAACTAGGAAAGCAAGCTTCAAAATAGATTTTAATACTTTAGTATTTTTGAGTCTGTTATGGACTATATTGCTTCAAATATCTTCATTACTTTCCTCATATAATGGGGAATTTTCAGACTTGATGGGGCAAGTATTTTGTATATTAATGGAACACTTTGTTTTGGTTTAATATAAAACATATTTCTCAGGTGGGTATCTATGAATTAATTTTATTCTCTACTTATATAGTATCTGATATTTTCCTACTCTAGCACATTAGACAAAAAGATATTTTTGAGTTTTTCTGAAATAGTCCATTTGCCTGCTGTTAAAGCTAACAAAGATAATCAATCCAGCAGTCTCACAGGAACATTTTGGAACTGAGCATCAGACTCGTCACTTTAAAACCAGAGGTCAAGTTTTACTCTGAACTACAGGTAACCACATTTTCATCAGTGAGCTTACACTCATGCACTTAGCAGCAAGGACTGTAAGAAAACATGATTTTCTAAAGGTCATGGTCTAAATCCAACAATGGATTTCAGATTTTGAGACACTTGATACTGCAGGGTCAAAAGTTAAGCACCAAGATTCGTTGCCCTGACTTTCTAATTCCTTCTCCTGAAAACAGATATAGAGGTTCAAGATGGGTGTGATGCAGCTAATTTAGTGGTTTAGGTCCCTTCTTCTGACACACCTGCTCATCTTTCTCCTGCATCAAGAATGAAGCAAGCAAAAAAGAATACAAGCAAACTTCATGTTGCCCTGAAAAATGCATGAAGTACATACTGCCCAGATACCTTCTTTATTGGAATCAATGTTCAAGAAATAACACACCTTAGATAGGCAGTGGGGATTGCACATGGAATAGCTTGGAATGAATGGTATATAATGTAAGGGATTACCATTCCCTGTAGGTCTGAGCTGTTTTTGCAAAGTATGTTCAGCAAAAGATACATTGTGATCCAAATAATTTTATCCTAATATGCAGAAATAGGAGTTTTGAGTTTTTTCAATAACGTGTAATAAGAACTGTGAAAAAGGAAAGCTGGGAAATAATTAAGCTTGCCATGATGCCCCATTCTACACTCTGCATCTAACATGGAAAGCATTAAGACCCTTCTTGAGACATGCATATTATAAAAGAGACATCAGAAAATTCCATGTAAGCAGATGCATCATGCTGTTTCTATTCTATTCTATTCTATTCTATTCTATTCTATTCTATTCTATTCTATTCTATTCTATTCTATTCTATTCTATTCTCTTTCACAGTTTAGCAATCATACTGCATTTTGAAAGGTGGTGCAAAGGGAGAGGGTTTAGAGAAGTTTAAATAAATTTGGCAAAATTAATAATTTCAATCAATCTCCTGAATTCAGGGGGAAAAATTCCATTTCACAGGCCTGATACCAATGGGAGCTGAGAACTCTTGTATGTGACCTGTAAATGTCACCAAACCCAGTAACAGTATTTGACAAATGGTCTAATCACTATAGTGTAGATCAACACATTTTTCTTTGCTGTATTAAAGTATCTCTTCTTAGAAAGCATATGGATTTATACTTTTCCAAATGTATATAAAATCCCAAATACATGCTAACCTCATTTTAGTGTAAAGCTGAAATGTTCCACAAGACAAATAACCATGCTTTTTTTTACAAATATGTCTACACAGGTAACATGTTCTTTTCAAGGGTTCAGGCATTTACATTTTCTTGTCTCTTTTGGGACAGCTGTCTTGTTTAAAAACAAGTTTAGCCTCCTTTCCATCAAAAAAGACACACAAGACAATCAATATCAAAAGTCAGTCCGTTACAAAAGGCTTCTATAAAACCTAATAGCAGCCTTTTTTCAGGTGGTAATTGGTATAGCAGCAGTATATACATCTCAGAGATACCCATGCCAAATTACGAACATTGCCACTGCAGCATAATGTATGTAAAGTGGAAAAAAGAAAACACACTTTCTGAAAAAGGCAATTTCCATAATTAAAAAATGAACTCTGCTAGGACTTTTCACATTCATCATTTCAATCCTCAGGCCATTTAGCAATAGCTAGTGAAATTAATAATACAGCATTATTGGAACTGAGCACCAATGTAGACTTCTGTGTGAATTTGAGGGAAGACAGTTTATTTGGTAGATTTTTATTTCTATTTGAAAAATCTGTAATATTTTTTGCTTCCGGTGAAGCCAAAATGAACTAAAAATCCTCAAGTTCTGCCAATTATCCTTGCAAATGTCTGAGCAGATTTTTCAGAAATTAAATTATTTATTGCTCATTTATTTTCAAAAAGCTAAAATTAATATATTTTACAGCAATTACTTGTTTCATTCTAGACTAATGAAATTAAAGAAAAAAAAAAGTCTGTGATCAAAGATTTCTAATTAAATTGACCACAAAACTAGTGGCTTATTTTCATAATTAAATGTAAATTAACATAAAAATTTATGGACTGAAATTCTTCAGCTCTGTCCATTACTACCACCTCTTTTCTTTCCTTTTTTTTTTTAGACTCAAATTTTAGTATAGCTATGCTTCAAAGCACATTGCAAATGTTTTGTTATTACCAAATAATCCAGTGTTGCTTACTCTCAAGCTGCCTTTCTTCAGTGCTTAACTTCCTATTGTGTAGTCCCATTGGGTGACAGCACACACTGTAGCTGCATTTCTCCAGTAATACAATGTAAGTGAAATCCCTTTGTAAATTACGCTTTTGTATTTCAAGCAATCGTCTCGTATTCCGAACATCTCTGTGATTAATACATTAGGAAGACTTGCTCCTCTATTCGTGTTTATTAATGAAATACATAAAATTCCACTTATAACCCAGTTTGACCTGTAAATTACCATCTGAATCAGTTTTATATAACATCAACATCTTTTGCGCTGGAAAGTGGTAATAGTAGAACATAATAATAAATATAATGAGTGCTACTCTCTTTATTTTAGAAAATAGTACAATAATTTTTGACATATGACTCTCTATTGTGTTAATATGGCTTGCACTTACGTGAGGATTGATGTTTTCTTACTAAAAGGCAAAACATGTAATCTTTTAGTAACATACATATGTATGTACATGCGCATATGTACAGAGAGGACAGGAACGTATGAAAAGAGTATGACGAGCATATTTTCTCTTCACATTTTTTTCAAGTACAATGATGGAAAGGAGAATATACAAATGTAATAAAAATTGATTTTACAGAGCTGTTTCCTGAATGAAGCTAAATGTTAAAAAACTTGAAGTCCAATAAGGCTATTAAAATTGTTGGTAGTGAATATTTCATGTAGTATTTAGCTAAAACTAAAAATGTCATTGAAGAAAAGAAGAAATCACAAAATTACCCATTTTCAGTAAACCATCCATAGAGATTGCAATATTTTTAGGGAATGTCTAGAGGTTAAAAGTGATCTTCACTTATTTGGAGTTTTAAAACCACATCATGGCAAGACATCTACCTTGCTACAATTACATTATGAACTGTATCTAGATTATATTCACTTTCTTTACTTTGCATTATTCTCTTGCACAGAATCTCTAGCTTTTATTATGTGGATTCAGGAAAAATCTGAGGTCAAATTTACATTACAAGAGCTTCACTGAAATGCTACATAGCTGTGTAATATTTTGGCACCTATCCTTTGAACCTCTTTGAAATCTAAGGATAATAGTGAATTATGAAGATGTATCTCAGGCATTTGTTTTAAAATTTGAATATCAATAGAAAGTCAAAAGAACAATATACACATAGAAGATAATGTGTCCGAAGAAAAGATTACTACTTAGTCTTGCAAAGATTTTAAGCAACATAATGCATGCCTTGCAAAATGTTTTTGAAATTTGGAGGATCGAAGCATTTGGGTTTATAGTAGTAGTATAACATGGAAGACTATTCTATGTCTCCAGCCTTCCAAATTTTCTTTTTTGCTATCAAATAGCTTGACACTGACTACAAAACTCATTACTTCCATAATTATGTTGTGAACTCTTAAGAGATGTGGACATTTGTAGTTGCTCTCATGTTTAAAAATTAGAAGCTTCCTACACAGACACCTCAGGAATATTTATATTATGTTTTTGAATGCCCACATGTCATTTAAATGAAGTCAAATAACTGAGTAAATCCTGTATTGTTTCCATTCCTTCACAATCAGATCAATTACTAGTCTTCCCCTACATAGATCTTAGTTCAGTACAGTATTTAGAAACAATCATCTAAGAAAAAAACAGGAAAAAAAAAAAAAAACAAAGACCCGTTTTGGACAGCATCCGCTTGCTTAGAGATGGACAAATGCTTACTAAACTTACAAAACTGACACAGATATTGCCATAAAGCGTCAAAGAAAAGGTTCAAAGTGGTTGACTTTCAGAATTAATTTTCAGAACTTAGATGTTAATTCAGGCTAATCACATTAATCTTAGAGCTTTTATTAAAAATATTATTAATTTCTATCTATTTTTCCTTAATTCTAAGAGCTGTCATCTGTTCAAGATTAAGTGTGAAAAGAACAATGGTGCTCCATCTCTTTTTTCTACAAAGTGAAAAACTAATGCTTCTGACAATGGTCCTAAACATTAATTTGCAAACCCACTAGCAATAATTCCCAGCAATGCTTGACTGAACGACGGTTTTACAATTCATTTTCAACCAACTTTCTGCGTACTGGAACTGAGCTTGCATTATCAGAGTAAGTTTTATGTGTATTAACAGCAGACAGAAACTCAAGGTTGCATCTGCACCAGACTGTAGGGTGACATCTTGCAAATCATCCCACTTCTCTATGCCTTGTCTCATCTCTAAAAGAGGGATGATAACAACTCCCTTCCTTTCAGAACTGGTCCATATTCCATTGGGTTTTTGTCTGTTTTCTTCAATGCTGCAAAATTCGGTTACAAGTTTCTATGAATCAAATTCTGCCATTTTAAAAAATAATAATTTTGAGTGGTTATTTTAAGTTACTGGTATATACAGAACTAAACACCTTAAACAGCACTGTGAATCAAAATTCAAACTTTGCTTTGACATCAAATACATTTGCATAAATTCTGTCCACATAAATTACAGAGACAAATCAGTTTCCATGAAGAAATTTTTATGCTTTCTTTTATCCTTTTTTCTTGAACCAATATGTAAACATGGCTAAAGGGTTAGGACTTTTTTTTGAGGATTACAGTAGCTGTTAGGAGGAATAAAAGTATAAAAAGGGGAGGGGGGGGGAAGGAAAGAGTGAAATTAAACCAGTACATGTATTTATTTACACAAATATGCTACAAAATAAATGCCACATCAGGTATATTTTAGGTAACTCAATATTTTTTTTTTGTTTATTTATTCAATAGTTGTAACTTTTTTTTTTTTCTTTTTCCTTAGGAAAGTAAAGAGTGTAAAAAGGAAAAAGACCTTGGTGACTGTAGACAAGATTTCAGGTCTAATGTGACCTTGCAGCATTTTTATCCAGAAGTGTGGCTTATGAAACTGCAGGACATAATAGGCCCTTATGGGTGGTACGTGATTGGTGATAGTCCTAGATATAGCACAGGAGAACACAGGAGGGATATAAGAAGATCAAAAATCTGAGTAAAACATAGACAAAAGAAGAATCTCCTGAGCAACCTAGTCAAATGACTTTCCAGTGCAGATCAACTACATAACTTTCTTAACTTTAATACTTCTTAATATTTCTTTAATACTTCATAAAGAAAATATTTATTGGTTTTGCTCCTAATATTCTTATTGGAATATATTCTACTATTTCAGTCTTTCAATGGTTAGAAATCTGCTGATTTTCAATCTAAATTAAATTGCATCCATTTTAAACTTGACCAATAGAAGACTCAACACTAATGAAAGAGTAAATAAAGTAGAGAATAAAGTTCATGAAAGATAATTGTTTTTATTTTTCTATCTGTTATTTGGATAATGCAAAGTTTATTTATCCTTTCCCTGACTAGAATCCAGAACTTGTTTCGTATATATATATATACTATTGTAGTAAGTGGGTGAAAAGCAACATAAAGAAGTGCAAGTACAAACAGTACACATTTTTCCACATCCAGGATGATCATCAGGCTAAACAGAGAAGACAGGTATATTTGCCAGATACATTTTCAATTTGAACCACCAATATGGACATGAAATAGGAAATTGAGATTCTAGAGTGCATCAGGCAAATTATTTTCCTCTAGTTTTAATGGCATTTTACGAAACCTAGGATATCTTTTATCTATAATAATTTGTAAGAATTTGCTCAAAGGCTGTCATCATGGAGTCAGTCCACAGTACATCTACAGAAGGGCTACTACAGTGAACAAAAAAGGGAAGACTTTAACTTACTGAACAGAACAAGAGAGCTTGGTAAACCATAGACTGAGAGGATGTGTGACTGCTCTCTGGAAGTATATCACAGAAGTCAATGTTAGATAAAAGTTAGAAAGAAGATGCGAACCCAAATGACAAAGCTAGAAGGCAAAGTAAGCAAAAGAAAAACAGAGTTTAAAACGGATGCAATTTCATTTAGATTGACTTCTCATACTGCCTTGTCAGAGAGGAGGTTGGAGAAGGGCACAAGAAGCTTGGAGGGAACACAGATGGGACAACTGACCCAAACTGGTCAAAGATATATTCCATACCATATGATGTCATGCTCAGTATATAAACTAGACATAGTCTATGTCTAGACATAGACATGTCATTGGGCAGCAGGTGGTAAGTAACTGCATTGTGTTTCCTTTCTTTTCTATATTCTATTACTATGATAATTATTATTGTTTCCTCTTCCTTTTCTGTCCTATTAAATTGTCTTTATCTCAACCCACAAATTTTAGGATTGGTCTTTTTCTCATTCTCTCACCTATCCCACTGTGGAGTGGGGAGGCTCGAGCAAATGGCTGTGTGCTGCTTAGCTGCCTGCCAGGTTAAACCACAATAATGTGATAGAAATTAAACTTACATCCTATATTTTACACAAATCTATATTCTTGTCTCAGCCCTAAAGCAAGCCGCCTGCTTGATTCTCATGAGCCAAAAAAATTCCAGAGATTTTAATGGAATTACTAACAGTTTGTGCTATTTCTGCTTGGGACAGGGGTAAATTTCTTCTTAGTAGCTTGCTTGTTGCTGTGCTTAGGATTTGGGATGAAAATAGTGTTGGTAACACACCAATGTTTTAATTCTTGTTGAGCAGTACTTACACAAAATCAAGGCCTTTTCTTCCTAACTCTGCCCCACCAGCAAGGAGGCAAGTAGGCTGGGGGAGCACAAGACGTTGGGAGGTGACACAGCTGGAACAGCTGACTGCAACTGACCAAAGGGATATCCCATTCCATTTAACACTGTGTTTAGCAATAAAACTGGGGGGTGAGGATAGAGGGAGGGTGGCAGGGTTGTCATTGCTTGGGGACTGACTGGGCATTGGTGGTTTGGTATTGACCAGTTGGAGGGGTTTTTCTGGTGTCCTTGCCTTGCCTTGTCTTTTTATTGTGTTGAAAATATTTTATTTAAGAGAACTAAAATGTATGTGCCATACAAATATTTGTGGAATGTTTTTTTATTCTTACAAGAACTAAAATTAAATTAACTAATTATTCTGAAAATGTTACAATTCATCTGAAGTTTACAAGAATATGAAAATCCAAAAAGTTTGGATTGACCTTATTCACATAAAGTTTCCCTCATATAGTCCTTGGACGTACGTAGCAATACTTCCTTGAGTGAGAAAAGAGAAAGATTACAAAAGAAATGCTCTGACATGGGGAATATTTTCCAGTGAAAGACTGGAAATGCTTTTTTGGTAACATAATTTTACATAGTTAACTGAAAGTCATTGTGTACATAGAGATGACAATGGATGCAAAATTTTACCAAGGAAGTTTCAGTAATAATATAAGGAATGTCTCACTAGACACAAAATGGATGTTCATTTTACAATGTTCAATTATTATTATTTTTTTTTTCTGAAGGTATAATGCCGAGTTGTTACAGTGTTGATGTACAAATGCTTTTTTTCAACCAATGCAGGAGGTTGAAATAGGTTCACAGAATTAGAAAAAGGGCATCTGTACCTCATTCAGCTGTTTATGGTATTTGTGCTGTGCTTGCTGCTTTGTTAATGAAGGCTGTATGGATAACTCAAATGAGATGCGTTTCTCAATCCATTTCCATGAGATTCTCATTGCGTCTACTATGGAACATTTCTGATTGCTATGCATTGTTATTATTAGATTAAATTCACTTCATTGCATTTTATTTACAGGCTTTCTACTCATATGAGAATTTGAAGTACTGAACAGCTTATCTCGGGGCATAATCCTAATGTCTGCTGACTCCCTTCTGTTCCCACTGAGTTTAGATAGAGTTAAAATCACTTGCCACCTCACAAAATGCCTCCCTTTAAGTTCCTTGTTATAGTATTAAATGTTACAGCCCTTACAGTTGAGCAATAAACCTCACTGCCCCCAAAATACTGAAAGTCTTTGGAGTCTCTTCTAGGGCTTTAAATGTAGGGAGGAGGATTGTCTTCTGGGACTTCAACATGTATTTTGAGCAGAAAGAGGACCACAAAACATTTGTCTGTTTGTTCCCACAGACTGAAACTCAGATCAAGAAACAGGAAAGAGTTAATATGTCCTAGAGATCAGAATCCCTTCGATTTCTGTGAAGGACCGTCTTTTTGAGAAGCAATAAAAGGAATCATATTTTTACTATTTCTTCTTGTTTCACCACCCATGATCTGGGCCTGCGTGTTAGGAATGTGGCTGTAATAGGTTTTCTGTATAACAGATAAATACACATACTTGACAGCTCTCATAAAATAATAATAAAAATTCCTCTATTAAAAGAAAACAATGAAAAAATGATTCTGATCTTTATTGTATTTCTAAGAGAATCTGCAAAAAGAATACTAAATAAACTCTTTAGGCATATACTTTTCGCCTTCGCTGTAGATTCTGATAAATATTGCATTAAAATATTACATAAGGTTTAAAAAAGAGTATCTTGGCCATGGACACTTAACAGTCTTAGCTCATGCTATGTTAGACGTCCCTACAGTTCTGAACAAGTCTTACGCAAAAATAATAATCAGCTCCACTAAAATAACTTCAATAGTGCTAAGTAAGTCCCAGTTCCAATTATGTTGATATAGATGCAGAGGGNGTGATTAGTACCTTTCCTCTCAGAAGAATCCACTCCTTGTTGGAATGTATAATAAATGGAATTGTTGGAATTCCTTGTTAGAATGTATAATAAATCTCTTCAATGTCAAGGTACATGTCTACCATTTGACAGAAAAGAAAAAAAAAAATTATTCCATCATAGCTATCATGCTTGTTATCACTTGTACATTTATTGGTCCAGCACTTAAACTCCAGTAAAATGTGGAACAGGTTACAACGCTGTACATAAAATGTACTTCATTGCAAAAGTTGTTCTTTTCAAACTGAAATATTTCTCAGAGACAAGAGGTATTTAGTTAAAATATTTGACCCTTAATGTTGACTCATTTTTCTGAACAAAGTTCTAGTGACTGTCTAGCAGAAGAATCTAAGCTGGTCAGCAGTTCTTTATATATCTTTTCCTTTCTGCAGAAAGATATCTGGACATGCAGAATTCTCCTTCTTGCCCTCTCTGCCCCTGAAATCTCTAGGCTCCTTTTCTTAGTAATTCTCCAATATTTACACAAGTCATCTCATCACAAGGCAGAACACTGTTGCAGCAGTGCTGCGTAAAACATGAGAAAGAGCCTTCTTGTTACAGGTCTCTAAGAGGGTACAACAAAATGTGACTGCTATGAAAAATTAAACTTGTTACATGATTACAAACTGCGGTTAATTCCCTAATGACCTCTAACAAGACTTTTCAAAAGACTTTCCTTTGGTGCAGAAACCCTTCTCGGACCGGAAATCTATGTGTATGAGTGATATCAGCTCTCTGGGTTGATACAGTCCTTTCAAATGGAAAGCTGAAGCAATTATTATATTTGTAATATGCATGTAATTTTTTCCTAGTACTGAATCAGGATTAAAACCTGAATAGCTTTGGATTTCAAAGAAACTTAACCGCAGTTTCAAAGTACTATGTTTTTCCCTTCACTGTAATGCAACACAGATTCCATAATAGATTTCAAGATCTCAAAGATATGGCTTCTAAAAAGCTGTACATAATATGCTGCTATATACAGAAGGGAGGGTAGCTGGTTTTGAAAGATAAAAGACCCTAAATTTTTCAGAAGTGCTAAGCCCTCCCAGTCTCAAATAAGAACAGTAATTTGTGGCTGCTCTGCACACCAGACTCTTTGCTTTCTTAGGGTAAGCCTCCAGAAAACCAATAATCTCATCTTTGCCAAGCTTTTTATATCTAGGAGTGCATCTGGGAGTGTAAAGAGGTTCAGACAAAACAAGAACAGCCTTGGAGTTCTCTGGTTTTAACTCTGCATGGAGGTCTTCCTTGAGTGACAAGGGCAATGTGTTAATGAGGAGGAAATGAAAATGAACAAACCAAGGAAGTGAAATGCTTGTTTTCCTTCCTTAATAGGATTGGCTATTAATAAGAGACAATTAGTAAATGAATGCTTACTATCTCCTTCCACAATCAGCAGCAAACATAAAAAGGGGAGAAACACTGAAGCTAATAATAGCAATTGGATGCATAATTAGCTGTATCATTCTATATTAAATCACAGAAGAAAGCACTTGCCTTATACTCAAGAAAAACAAAACTTGTTCCAAGGCAGATCTGTGCAATGAGAATATTAAATGCAAAGACAGACCAGAAGTTTCATTTTGTGGTTTTCTGTAATGGACTTTGTATCAAGTGTAGCTGTATACACTGCTGACCTGAGGTGAGGGTGACCTGAGCTAGTCACCCTAACCTTCAAGTTAGTAGTGAAAAAAGTATGCACTTCCTGAATATAATTCATCTTAAATGATAACAAGCATCTAAAGCAGATCGTAGAAGAATAGAATGGTTCAGGTTGGAAGGGACTTTAAAGATCATCAAGTTCCAACTCCCCTGCCACGTCAGGGACACCTCATGCTAGACCAGGTTGCTCGAGGCCGTGGTCTTGAACACTTCCAAGGATAAAACATAAAATGTGTCTAAAAGTGGCTCCTGGTCTCTATTGAGGAACAGCTCTGAAAGGAGCATATAGTGACTAGCTCAGATAGAAATGTTTACAGTGTGAAAATTTAAAGCTAGGTGATAAGAATTCTCTCTCTGGGGTTTGGGTGAGTGATAGCCAGATTTAAAAGGAATAAGAAATCTACCATTTTCTTATTGTATTATACAAATCTTTGTAGTTATCAAGTGCATGTTAAAAATATGTGCAGACTTTCCCAGAAACCATGCTATCACACTACAGATGGCACAAAAACAGTTGTTGAGATGATAAATAGTGACAGATTTGAAGTTGGTTGTGCAACTTTATTTATAACCTAAGCATTAATTTCCTTTTTATAACTTATTTTGTCTAAAGACACACTGGTGCATATAGAGTACAGAATGGACAATGCACTGACTATGAGTGTTATTTACGACAGAAGAAAATACAGAAACAGCCTCAATGAAAATGTTATCCAATGTTTCACCTAATTTTATATCTCATGGGGAAAAGCATGGGGAAAAGAAAACATGATTTCCAGGAATGCTTATAGTCTGGTTTTGAATGGAAATAAATGCATTTTTCCAAAAATACAAAATATTTAACATGAGACTGAATAATCACTTAAAAATTTTTCTTCCACATGCTTTAAAATTTCACAAAATTATAATCTATGAAAAACTGGCCACAAATTAAGCATGATAGAGTACTTTCAACTAATCTGATCTCCTCTATGAAAAACTGGCCACAAATTAAGCATGATAGAGTACTTTCAACTAATCTGATCTCTTCCTCTAGCAAGGCAAATTGAATGGCACTCACAAACTGCAGAACAAATAGCAAGAGTGAAGGGTATGTATGATACAAGCAGCAGCACTGTGCCCACAACCTCAATTCTCACTACAGCTGCAATATCTCTCCAAATAGTTCTCTTAATAAACTCCCTCCTCTGAGAAGCACCAGAATTTTCCTGTTATTTATTATCCAGTACAACAGATCCTATGAAGCATTACTTTAATATCAAGCATTAGGTTTTCTTACAGAGACTTGTCCAGTGAAAAACAACCAAACATACTCTCTATAGGAACCAGTAGGCTCACTTATAAGATCAGTGGAATTAGCTTTAACTGCTGAAAAATGAATCCTAAATGATTTGTCAGGTTCTGCCATATACATCTTAATGAGACTCATCTGACCAGAAAAAAATAAGCTCTGGTGATAGTGTATTTTATCTCTAGTCTTCAAGGAACGTCTAAGTATCAAACAGGTGGCATCATAAAATCCAATCATCATTACGGCTGTGAATAGCAAATGAAGACTGCAAGTCTCCAAATAGCAGATGTATATCTGCAAACCAATACGCTGATCTATGTATAATATATATCAAGAAGGGAAATTGCCAAAGAGAGGGAGAAGGCCCAAACAGGCCAAAACTTCTTTTAAATTAAAACCACAAAGAATCACAAAACATAAAATATGAATGACCCCTTGTGCAGAAACTGTTCTGCCCACGTGTGTGTAGTTTTTCAAAGAAAATAACTATCCAGCAGTCTGTGGACTCTTGGTGAGTCAGAAAATAACAGAATGCTTGAGGGGAACAGCCAAAACCCACCATTCCCACATACTGAAATTAGGAAGTAAAAAAATACCAACCGTTTTCCCTAAAATCATGTTCCTATGAGGAACGACCTGTTATATCTTTTCCAAAAAAATAAAAATAATAAATTTTAGAAAACTCGACAGGGCTCAGGAAAGAAAACAGCTCTGAAAACAAACAAGGCAGCTGGAGGGTCATGGCCCGAGGCATGATTCCGTTTTGTTTCCACACAGTTGTAAATTAATATTAATTCTTCATGACTTATTACAGCTTTCTTTTCCTCTGAAACTATATTGATTGACTTGTTTTTACTTTAGACTGCATTTTTCTCGGCACTATTTTGTACACTTTTACAAACGTGCCTTCATGACAGCCTTAGGCTGGAGTGACACATGAGGATCAGACCGGAGACCTCCTGTGTAAAAACCTTGAACTAAAGATCCAAGACTATGCAGCTGAGGACTCTAACGACCCATTCTCTGTGGATCAGTAGAGATGGTTACCTATAATACATATTCCCTATTGGGTTTTTTATAACTCAAAAGTCTTTTCTAGAAGATGCATTTTCTGGAACAGCTTATGAATGATGGCAGTAATTGATAAGGTCATGTCAGTCTAAAAAATCTCCCACTGGGATATTACTTTCTCTTTCCCTGACAGGAATCTTTGGGTCTCACACTAAATCTAAATTGCTCATTTTAAAATGCATTAGAACAACATTAAATTTGCCATATGACAGGAAATATAGTGTGCGTTCCAGAATAAAGCTACTTTTATAACTTGTGAAATTTACTTTCTCTGACGTATTTTTTTTAAAAAATAATTATTTATATATTTAAAAGTTAAACAGAACCTTTTCTGCACCACACATTATTTATGTTTTATTATGGTGTCTTGTCTATGTGCTAAAAAAACAGTACCCAGGCCCATTATTTAGCTCTAAAGCCAAGCAACAGAAACTGACAATGGCTACATCAAAGTATTTGGATCTTGATTAGATGTAGATTTAACGTGTACTTCCTGTATTTCATGCATCTTTGTTTTTCCATTCCACGTGTCTGATTAAATATGAGGACTGTGTTTGTACAATGTGACATGACACTTACGTATGCTTTGCTTTGGGACAGGAGTCGATGTCTGATGAGGTAACGCATGTTTTCTTGGGAGTTCTTTAAGGCTTGGAACATCTTGTCATACTACCTGTAGGAAAAGATCTCTACTGAACAAGGTCTGGACATTATCTCAGGGTGGTGACAGACAGTGGCTAATGCCATGACATCAAGAGTAGTGCCGCCAATTAAAAAATGTAAATTATCATTACTTTAATGCTGAACTTGCCTGCTGCCTGTTTTCTGTAATTTTGTTTGGTTGGTTGGTTTTTATTGGTTTTGGTTTTGCTTATTTTAAACATGTGACATGTCCAACACTTCTGGGACAGCAATATGCAGATACACGCATCTGATCCCAGAAGCTGTACTATGGCATCCACATCTCACTGGGTGCATGGTCTGCCATTTAGACTGGCTAATTAGCCAAGGCACATGGCAAAGACTTCACTGTCTCAGGGCTCCCTTTGTGTCCTGATTTGGGGATATCTGCACAGTACTCACAAGTATTATGTAGCCATGATCTCACATTTTCTGCTCTGGAAAATTATCAGCTCTTTACATACTGAAGCATACTTACCTAGAAAGGTCTTCATTCCTATACACGTTTTTCTTTGCCTTCTGAGTTGAGAAAAGTGGTTTCATAGAAGTTATTCCTGTCTGTAATGGGAGAAAAGGAACTATTCCTCATTCCGTCTTATTTTAATTCTATATAGGAGCATGACATCATGTGTGATTATCTCATAACAAAATATACATACATTATATCATTCTTCTTATAAAATAAAGAGATGCATTTTCAAAATGAGTTGTATAAATTCTTAACTGTTTACGTAACTAACTGATCATTTATGCCTCTTGTGTCCTGCTGTGCCATTTTAGCAGTGTCTTCTGGAAAATGCTGATATGCCATACCTCAACAGGCATGGACATGTAATATAGAATTTGCATTCCTTTTAAACAGGAAATATCAAAGGGAAAACTATGAAGAACCAAAAACAATTGCTTTATGCAAGGTATAAAGGAAAACACTAGTTTAGAGCATTTAGCAATTCATCACTAACAACATAATAAAGCATACAGATGCTGAACATTATTTTACACTATACTGACAGATAGATCAGGTAGATAGATAGATAAGACAGATGAGTAAGTAGACAACGTGCAAACAAGCTACTAGAATTAAGCCTATCTTTCTCAGCCATTGCTAGTTTCTAGCTGACAGATTCTGACAATACATACACATATGCATGCATATTTATGTACATATTCAGAATCCTTTCACCAGATTTGACAAGAAGCAAGAAAATCCAAACTAAATACCAGTTACAGTTGCTCTGAGAATAATGTAATTATGATAATCAATCAGGCCACTTGAGAGAAGAGAATAGCTAGCACCTGTGGAGTAGAGAGAGGTGACAGCAGAAGGAGAGGACCAGCAGTTAACCTGTGTGGAACAATAAGAGAAGAGTGCCCTTAACAATTTCCATTACACTTACTAGTGTGATGAGAAAGGTCAGCCAAGTCTTTTCAATGATGCTGAGTAAAAAATTCCTCTTTTTCTTTCCTGCTATGGTAGTAGTCTCATAAAGAACTTTATTGTTGCTTACAGTCCTTGCTGCTCTCATATTGTTAGGTTATAACAACTGGAACATTACTACTTTTATCTATGCCTTTATCAATACAACATAAAATTAAAATTCTTGTTCTGTAAATAAAATGATCAATATGTTTAAAAGCTGTATCTCTGGTACCACAGGAAAGAAAGCAGAAAAAGGCAATGGCAGTGGAAGCCAAACAAATCAAAAAGGCAAGAAAAATCCTTGGCCCTGCCAGTTCTTGTCACTTCTGTCAGAGGGAAGACTGAAGATGCAGGTGTGTGTTCATAAACAAAGCTGTTCCCTGTGCTCCCACATCCACCACTAACCTCTTTTCTCTCTCCCATCTACCTCTCAGGCCTGCTGCACCAGCAGCCCTCTTCAGAACCTGAGCAGGACAAGAAATGAACCTGCCCTTCTGTATCACTTTGGGCACTTGAGGCCCTTCCAGACCCATGTCTTGTCCAACTGCTAGAGAAGAGGGGGAGAAAGAGAAGAGCAGAGATGCTTTGTGTGACTTCTTAGTCTGAGTAATGATGCCCTTTTAGAGCCAGATATGAAAAAAAGGAGAGAGAGCGAAAAACAAAGGGTAACTGCAGTTCAGAAGGGCAGTGTGTATGGGAAGGCTATTAATCAGACTACTTCTAAAAACAATAATAATAAAAAAGAAGTATTTTTCAAAAACTTCTCTATTCTTGACGTCTGTCATTCCATAGTAAGCTTGCTCCTAGTTTGTTCCATCACTATTTTATTTTCTTACAAGCTAAGCATTTAAAAAGAAAATTCTTCCTTCAGAATTGGAATCGTTTGTTGTGTTACCCTGTAAGTAAATAATTTAACAATTCCTCACAAAATAAGTAATATCAGTTAAACCAGCAAAGACTTTTAAGAGGTGGGAACTGAATTAATGTCTGTCCCATTAATGACTGCCACATGTGTTCACTGGACTGAAAAAAACAGGCTGAGGCTATTTTGCAGTTAAACACTGCTTAAGTAGTTAAACACTCTGGTACCAAAAAAATCACCTTTCCTGGTTACTTTTACAAAAATAGAAAAAATGTTTTTAGAAAAGAAAGATTACTTCTATGACTTGCTTGTGTTTACTACTAATTTAATTTACAAGGAAAATTATGATGCCTAGTTTAATGTAAGATATCACTAAGTATGAGAAAGGTGTCCACGGTAATTTGACACTGGATTGTTTAGCCATTGAAACAATATGTAACAAGACAAAATATATCTCTAATGGCTAGACATATTCTCAGTATAACATGCATAGAAAAAATGCATGTTTAAAAAGAAAAGCGGTCTGTTGTTCACAGTAAAATATGCACATTATTTCTCACAAAATATCTAATATGTGCATTTATCAAGTACTTAGTATTGAGACTAAGTACATGAAACAAAAAGATCCTTGTGTATATGTGACTGACAGTATGATTTAAGGTTTTTCCTAAAAACATAAGCAAGAATTTTTAAATAGCTTCTTAATATTAGGCTTCTATTAAGCCACTTAATTAAGGCAACTAATTGACGTTCTGAATAAGTCTATAACCCCACTGAATGAGAAATTCTAAATTCTCCCTCTTTGCAAAAATATGTGCACATTTATTTTGTTGTTTACCTTCAAAGTGAGGTTTAAGTTAGGCACATATATTCAGTTGAAGGACTCAATCTACCTTGCCAGAATAGTGTATAGTTTTATGTAAATATGCATACTAATATGTATATGGGGGGAAAAAAGACTACCATACATGTGAAGAAAATAAACTTCATAGCAGGAATCTTAATTACTTGCTTTAATTACATTATTAGATTGTAATGCAGAATTCCAGATGATAAACTGAAAAAGTGCAAAATGCATGTACTACCCTGTTTATTCTGAGTAAATACCAACAAAATCTCTGTACAATACCATATAATTATCTGTTTTGTGCAGAACATATTTCCCAAGAAAAAGATTGTTGTAAATACATCTTTCAGCATTCTTAAGAATAATTTTGGGGTGATACTTCACCCATGAAATAGATCTACTAACTGTCAGCTGTATTTTTTCTGGGGTGAACCACTGCAGAAACACTTAGAAATAAGCGTAGCTTTCACAATTATAAAAAAACTGCTGTGTTAGACTGCCACAACTTTTATGATGGTTGTATTACCATAATTTCATATATCATTATATGAGGCATTGGAGAAAGAAGTATTTAAACTGGGAAGTACTAATTCAGGGGCAAGGACTCAAACTGCCTGGGCAGAACCTAGCTTAACTGTGACACCTGATTCAAAAGGTTTTCCTTCATATTCAAAGCAGAGTATCTTTTAAATTTACACACCAACTCACTCATTTTAAACATGTTCTTCAGGATTGCATGAATCTTAGAAGGTTTTGTGAAAACAGAGAAATGGCAGAAAATCTATCAGGAAAAACCACAACTGTGACCACAACTACACAATTGACTCAGACAAAGAAAAATATAAGCCCTAAATGTATCTGCCCATTTCCTTACTAGTATCATAGATCCCATTGCTTCAATAGAAATCTAAGAAGTTTCAGTGCCATCTTTGCCCTTACAGTTTAAAATACAGAACGTTAAACAAGGTGTTTATGGAAATTCTGGTCTATATGCATACCAAGTTATACTACACCATTTGAGAATCTCCATCATCAGCATTTTTTTTAAGGTTGAATCACATTTTTTATAAGTAAAAAAAACCAACAAACAACCAAAATCAACCTGATTGAAATAATTTATCCTTTCTATTTGATAAAAGAATGTAAAAATGTACACATCAAAAGCTCAAGCTTATTATAATGCAACTTAATTTTTTTTTAAGAATTCTACAGTTTTATGTTAATTTGTTTAATTTTTGCTGTTTCTCTGTGTGGTCCATGAAAAAAAAATAACTCCGTGAAATTCAAGTTTCTTTGTGTTTCCTCCATGCAGTGTTACCTCAGTCTGGAGGAAGGGCAGGTATTTTGGGAGAATCATACTTTTTCCTGTCACCACAGCTAATGAGGCACAGGAAACCATTGACTGTTGCTTGATCATGCATACAGAACAAGCAACTGTTAGGAGGCACATTCTTCTTCTATGATGAAGCCATCTGCAGCCAATCCCAGCAGGTTTTCCTTCAGGGCTCTAAGTGCATGGTAAGAATACAGATTGTTTCTACTTTCAACATCATTTTAGCAGAGCTTGGACTAGTGGGAAAATCTAAATAAACACATACAGATGTCTAATTCTCTAGGAAGCTTTCCATATATTGTGCATACAACCTTTGGACCTTCCACGATATTGTTAAAAACAAAACAAAACCCCAGAAATTAAACTGAAAGACTTGATCAAATCTTGTACATCAGGAGAAAGCAATCATGAGAGGAAAGATCCACATCTGCCAACATTTGATTTTAATTATTTATTTGATAGGTGTTTCTAGACAAACAGATTCATTCACTACCAGATGCAGCATGTCTGTCCTAATAATCTGAGATAATTGACTCTCCCTTTTGCTTTTTGCCAATTACCATGCATCCAAACTGAGTCTCTTTCATTTTCTCTCTCCTTTTAAATTCACTGGAAGGTTAGAGAATTATAAACCAAAAGATTAGGAAGGATAAAGGATGTCATTAAAATGTGATTGCAATCAAGATTAGGTGCCAGTGATTACCTTCTGTGAGAAAGCAGAAACAAACAATCTGAGGACTTTCTTGTCTTTACACAGTACTGTTCCATGTTCCTCTAAAAACTCTTTCCTTTTAATATTTCAAAATTATCTCACGATTTGTAAAAATAAAACAAACCAAAACACACAACTTAGTTAAATGTAGCTTTTATATGATGTGATTTAATAGTGTATAAGTATTTTCCTAAAAATTCAGACTAGGGGAAGAACAGAGCAATTTATTTATGCATTCTGTGCATATTTAACATTCAGTTTATTCAGGACAGTACTTTAGCTATTATTTTCTGATATTGGTAATTAGCATGTAATACTGATTTATAAATCTGTCTGTAATGATACCACTCCAGCTAACGAAATTGAATTTGCAAAGGCTAACTAGCACAAAGCTTCAATTATCGGTTGATTATAATCATTCGGCAGTGTGACAAGTGAGTTGTCATCAGCCCAGTAGTTGTGAGGAAAATAAATGCAGCAAAAAATACCAACCAGAAATTATTTCAGTCAGTGCAGGAAAAAAGAAATCTTTATTTAGGAAGTTCAATAACATAAATCCAATTGCTTTAAGATGGACAGAATTTATAAGCCAAGATATTTTTATAATACGTACACTTTTCAAGGTCTCTGGCTATTTCTCTCCCCTAATTTAACTGGAAAATAACCAGCCTTCCTTACTAAATAAATACTAAACCCTTTCAATTTCATAACAACCTAAATACACTTGGAATGTTTCTTGCTATCAATTTTACTGCTATGCAACTATTACCACCTGAGCAGACATTTCTTATTTTAGATAGGTGTTGTGATTAAAGAAGTGGACTGGGATTGACATAGTTTTTAATCCCAGCTCTACTCAGATTTAGGACTAGACTTCAACCATCTAATTTTAGGCATTTAAATAAAATGCCTCAGTTAGGGACATAATCTTTTTAGGATTCTTCTAATGGTCAGTTGAGGGTGATTTCAGACCTTTGCAAGGTAACTTAGGGATATATTGGGCCAAATTTCCCACCAGAGGTGCATATCTCTGTCTTCATTGATCAGGGAAATTCTCTTTTAAGTAAGACAGCTCAAGTAACTGCCTAACTCAAGCATTTATGTGTGCATATGTCCAAATCATTTGACTCTTCTCCTAGAGAATCCAGGTGAAACACTGTTTGCTGTATTGCAGAAGTTGAGCAATCCTCTATAAATCTGTGGAGGAGATTATTCAAGGCTCTGGGAGCTAGCATTAAGTGCGCAGGCAGTGAGATTGTACTCGGGGCACTTGGGGCTCACCAGCATGCAGGGTCCCAAGTTTAAACTAAAACGATGGAGAGAGCAAGATCAAGCAATGATGGAAAAGCTCTGCTTCGTTCTTTATATCTACATCCATGCCTATCATGTTAAACTATTTCCTTCAAGCTGAAATTCAGAACTCTAGAACCTCATGGACTGAGGCTTTCAGGCCTTCTTTCAGCTTTCAGTTTGCAGCTGGGGAGATGTTCTGTCCATGCTTCCTGAATGACTGCACTCTGTGGAAAGGACCAACACCGGAGCAGTTCATGAAGAACTGTAGCCCATGGGACGGACTCACATTGGAGAATTTAATGGACTCCCACTGTCTCCCATGGGGAGTCCTCCCCTTGAAGAAGAAGGAGCAGCAGACACAATGTGTGATGAACTGCCCGCATCCCTCTGCACTGCTAAGTGGGATGAGGTAGAAAAAAATTGAGAGTGAAGTTGAGCCCAGGAACAAGACAAGGCTGGGGGGAAGGTATTTAAAAATTTAGGTTTTATTTCTCATTCCCCTACTTAGTTTTAATTTGTAATAAATTAAATTTATTTTCCCCAAGTTGAGTCTGTTTTGCCCATGATGAGAACTGGTTTGTGACCAGCTACAGTGGAGGTAAGAAGCACTGCAGGAAAGGATTGCGGCAAAAAAAAAATCAAAAGGACCAACAAGGAGCTCTTTTGGAGGACTTTCAAAGCCAGTAAAGGTGACCGCTCGGTGCCAAAACCCGGCAGGTTGTGAGCGGGCTGCGGAGGCGTCATGGGCGGAACCACCACCCCGCCTTGGCTAAAAGCGGCTCCTCAGGAGCTCAGCGACCGGTCACTGCTCACCTGGAAAACAGCGGGAGTGGCAAAGGGCACACACCGAGGAACAGGAAGCGCTGTCGGGTTGACATGAGTCTTCCTGGTGGTCATTACTTGTCTCAGTAGGAGCTTAGCCGTGGTCTTAATCCGGAGGATGTCCATGTGCTCATCCCAAGCCAGAATGGGTCAGGAACACAGACAGAGCTCCCACAGAAACATGTGGCTCTCCAGGTCATGGGCTGCAGAGAGTGCCAGGACCTTTTACTAGTTAGGGATGGTAGCTGTGAGACCTGCTGGATAAGATATGAGCAGCATGATCTGCTGCTCAATGATCTGCTGATCAATGATCTGCTCAGCATGGTCACAGAGCTGAAAGGGGAGGTTGAAAGGCTGAGGAGCAATAGGAAGAGAAGCAGCAATAGGCTGAGGAGCAATAGGAAGAGAAGCAGCAATAGGGAGAAAAGCAGCAAAGGTCTAGAAGCCTCTGCAGACAACCATGGGCAGGCTGAAGATGAAAGTATAAAAGAAAGGGCAGGCAAAAGTGTAATAAAAAAGAGTGAGTGGAAGCAGGTTTGTGGTCAGGGCAGCAGATGACCTCCCACCCATCTCATCCAATAAAGTACCTCTTAGTAACACATAGGAGGCTCTAATTGAGGATGACCAGTCTGGAAAACAAGTAGGTAAGGAGCACCCTGCCACACAGGTGCCTCCTCAGTCAAAAAAAGCATACAGTTCAGATCAATACTACACCCACTAACAAAACCCAAAAGGTTATAGTTGTTGGGGATGCCTTTCTGAGGGGGACAGAGCGCCCACTATGCCAGGCTGACCCTCAGAGAGAGGTCTGTTGTTTACCCGGAGCCCAGGGGAAGGATGTCGCCAGGAAAGTTCCTGGGTTAATAAGGTCCTCAGACTATTATCCATTATTGATATTCCATGTAGGTACAGAGGAGACAGCTACTTGAAGCCCAAAGGCAATAAAGAGTTCAGGGAGCTGGGAGGCTTGATGCAGGACTCTGGGGTACAGGTAATCTTTTCATCACTCCCTCCAGTGGCAGGTGATGATGCAGGGAGAACAACTAATCATTTCTGTGGTTTATAGAGCCTTTTACTCTTTCTTGTTTTCTTTCTTGCTCATACCTAAGTATATGTTAATTCTGTAAAAGTTATGCCTTGTTTTTGAAAGAATGACAAATCTTTATAGCTAAATGAAATTTTACGTAGTTAGCTGCTCACTAGTGCCGAGTTCCAAAAACAGTTTATGTTTTGTAGGAAAACCTAGCTGGCAAATAATTCAGTACTAGATTTTCTGTTTGAAAAACTCAAGTGTTATTTCTGTTTGATTAAGAAAACCCGAACTGTTATTCTGCCAGTTAGAAATGTAGTAGTAATGCTTCAATTCAAGAAGACATTTGAAAACAGAGACTTAAAACATAAAATGTTTTAATGGAATTAAAATACTTCAGAGATATTTGTGATACAGATACTGATGACATTAAGGTAGATTGCTCAAAGCTTCAAAGTTTACTAAAAGTAAACATACGTTTTTTTCACAGTGTCATTCATTTTGAGACCTGAAGGTTTGGAGAGAATAGTGCCAATGATGTTTGCAACTTCACAAATGAGATAATTGTTCCATGATAATATGAACTCATTTCAGAAGGGCATAAATTTCACAAGTAACACTACAAGGAGTGACATTTTACACTTAGCAATATAGAAACTTACAGAAAGTAGATTATTTTGTTATTACTAGATCACTAATAAATTTACAAGTATTTTTTTTTTATGGAAAAGCAGTAGCATTTCTACTCCATTGTAAGCTGTCTATCTTGAAGCATTTATAAGAAAGGCTATTTTCTTCTATGCAAATTAACAGGATTTCTTTTTTTTTTTCCTTTTAAAGACAAAAGCAAGTGTAACAACGGTTATGAGTGCATGAAGAACAATCACTTATTCCTGTTCCTGCTAGAATCCCACTGAACAATACTATAACTTTTCAGAAAGGGCTTTACTCTCTGGAGGAAATTGTTCAGTTTGTTCTCAGTACAAAAAGTAATTCTTATTTTTCAGCACCTTTTTTTTTTTTTCCTTTATTTTTGTGGGTGTTCTGCTGTGGATTTCTTTTGTTTCTTTCTCCTCAGAATTATGCAACTGAGAATTCCCATGGACCACACTTTCTTCTTGAAATCATCTAGGATATTCCAATGACAATCAAGATACAGAAGAGTAAAAGATCTTCCAAAGAAGGAATCAGAAAAAAAAAAGATTGATTCCTTAATATTGCACAGAAAACAAAATGTAAACACATAAGATTTCATATTAGTCTCCAAGATTTCCTCTTCCTTTAAAATGCTAAAAATCCTTTCATATATCTATAAATAATAAAGCTTTAATATGATAAAATATATTTATTTTATCTTAATAATAGAACTACTATGTGATAACTTTGTGCATCATGATGAATTGCAGCCTATTCAACGTAAAGCATATCCTAGATTTCCTTGTACAACAACAAAGTCTCCAATTTTGAAATGGCCTTACATGATCTACTTTGTTAGTTTTTAATGTTTCATGTAAAGAGTATGCTAGTTTTATCTTGTGTCTATCTGTAGTTGTTAAAGTTGTGGATGACCATAGAATATACCGGAATGTGTAAAGTAAAATCGATACCAGTCTAATCAGCAGGACTGCACACCAAAGACATCACTGAATAATGGTATTGTCTTATCCTGGGATATGGTATGCTCTGTGCTTCTCAATACTAATGGTCTTACAAAAGCTGTTAAATATCATGCTTTAGTAAAGTAAAAAAAAAAAAGAAAAAAAAAAGCCTCAAACAAACCAGAAACAAACAAAAAAACACCAAGTTGGGTTTGTATTTTGCTCCTTTATTTGACTAGACTCTCACTTGGCACCAAAGCATATCCTCTCTATTCCATATTCAATTTACTCAAAATGACACCAGCAAACTGTATTAGTCTTAAAACCAAGCTATCTCAATTTCCTTAGTGAGAAATTGCTTCCAGCTGCAGATGTGGCAATATAGCCTTCATGCACTGTCCTATAATAATAAAATTTGAATGAAACACTGAAATAATTGGTACAACATTGGTAGTGAAATTCATTTTGTATGAATTGGATCAGCTATTTCACTACTAAACAACCAAAAAAAGAAAAAAATCATATTAACTGCTATCACTCTTCATAAAGCATTGCATTAAAAATTTGTCCTTCAGACTTAGTAGTCCATTATCAGAGTTGGTTCTCTGCTTGAAAAGCTCAACATGAGCTGGTATGTGCACTGGCAACCCAGAAACTAACTGCATCCTGGGCTGCACCAAAAGAAGTGTGGGAAGCAGGTCATGGGAGGTAATTCTGACCCTCTACTCTGCGCTCATGAGACCCCACCTGGAGTACTACATCCAGCCTGGAGTCCTCAACACAGGAAGGACATGGTCCAGTTGGAATAGGTCCAGCAGAGGGCCGCAAATATATTAAGAAGGCTGAAGCACCTTTCCTGTGAAGACAGGCTGAGGGAGCTTGGGATTATTCAGCCTGGAGGAGAAGGCTCTGGAGAAATCTTATAGCAGCCTTCCAGTACCTAGAGGGGGCCTACAGGAGAGATTGGGAGGGACTCCTTGTCAGGGAGTGTATTGATAGGATGATGGGTAATGCTTTTAAACTGAAAGAATGGATATTTGGATTAGATATTAGGAAGATATTTTTTTGGTGTGAGGGTGGTGAGATGCTGGAGCAGGTTTCCCAGGGAAGCTGCAGGTGCCTCATCCCTGGAAATGTTCAAGACCAGGCTGGATGGGGGCCTTGAGCAAACTGCTCTAGTGGGAGGTGTCCCTGCCCATGGTAGGGTGGCTGGAACTTGATGTTTAAGGTCCCTTCCAACTCGAACCATTCTATGATTCTATGATACTCTTTCACTGACTGACCAACCCATCTACTTTGATGAAGGAAATGGACTGAGCTCCAAGTTGTTCACATTACAGATCAGCAAATTTAGTAGCAGTAGCCTGGCAGTTAACTACCAAAACCAATAAAAGCACTTAAAAAGCTATAAAAGACAGTTTGGTAGCAATTGACCCATACGTACTCTGAATTGTACGTTATTCTGGTGTATTAACTTGATTTTTACATCTAAACCCATGTAAAATTAAGAATAATCACTAGAAGTGTTGATTGAATTTACTAATATTAAGTGAAAATTAAGAGCACCATGACTGAAACTTCTTGGGGGGGGGAGAAGCCCAGACCACCATAACTGTGAAGACTTGAGTTTTCTGCTTGGATGCAGACTGCACTGATGGCAGAATTTACCAAATATAGCAGCAAGTATACCATATGAAGTTCATAAGTGCACTCATAAAGAACATGTGTTTGAGTGCTGACATTGCTCTAACAAGAAGGTCTTTCAAATACTTGATGGAAATTTCAGTAGTTGTGGAACTGATGGAAAAAAAATATGCTTTTGCTTCTAGAAGCATTTGAGATTGGTTACTTTCTCAACTGCAGCATCTCTAATTTCATGTGCTTTCTCATGGAAAAA
>VZRU01005130.1:330373-399253 GCA_013398155.1 Pedionomus torquatus | reverse complement strand
TTTCTCATGGAAAAAAAAAAAAAAAAATTTGAAAAAAATGAGGTCTAAGATCTCAGAATGAAGCCTGTGACACAAAGTATCACTTGGTACAAGCTGCATGTTTTAGCACAAGAGAAAGTCTTGGATCTTCCTCTCATTCATATAGCTTAAGATTTTCACTTTTTTTTTCTCTATTTATATTGAACAAGCAAAATGTTGTACTGCTTAAGATCCAAGTTTTTTGTTTTCTTTTTTTTTTCTAATTAGAAGGTTTTAAATTAAAACTATATTTATTTCATACTATTTTGTTTATTCACTGTAAGTAACACGGAGTAACTAAAATAACTATTGAGGGATCAGAGGTGGAGAAAGGGAAATTTCAGTAGCAATTGGTGAATGGAAAGAAATATATTTTGAGACAGGTGAAGAGGTTTAACCAAACCTCACCAAAACTTCAGTAACCAGTTATAATGATTAAGACCACAGGTTTGACCCTCCTACCACTTTGTTCTTTTCCCTTAAGTAGCTCTTCTTGAAGTTTTGGTTTGTTTTTTTATTTTTCTTTTTTTTTCAGATTTGCTCTAATCCAAGAATATTCTTTTTGGTTTTTTTTTTTTTGTAATGTTGTTTGCTGTACAAAATTTCCATCCTTCTGATCTTTAAGATTCAGCATTTATTTCATTGTTTGTGCATAAGCACTACTAAATTCATAATATGACAACCTTGATTCCCTATTTCCTCTTCTTTACTATTTCTACTGGTCCAAGTTCAAAACTTAATCAAGCCAAATTGTCATGCAGAGTACAGACTGGAGATATGCAGCACTTCAAATATCAGGGTATATTGATATTTCTTACCACATCCTAGGACACTTAAGTTGGAAAGGGAAGAACTTCATGTATCTAGATTCCACAGAGAAATTGAACTAAATTCTCCAGGCAAATCTTGACACAGTGCAGCACCAGAGAGCCATCAAAACTGCCCATCTTCATTTGAAAGCTCTTCCGAAGTACCTCATCTTGTAAGCATTGGCTACCCAAATGACAATGAGCAACAAATAAGGATGAAACCAAATGCTGGCATAATTTGATTTAAAATAATGTTTAAGGTGAGGAAGGAAATTTATAGAGGATTCTGTAATGGAACCTTATCCACAGACAGTAATTTCATAATTAAAGCATGCTTTCTACTTAGAATAAGGAACAGGAACCAAAAGCCGAGGCTGGGTTAGCAATATAAGATGTTTATTTAATAAATCCTTTAACAAGTTATTTATATTGGCCAATATCTATTTCCATGGCAACTTCATGAATAAGTGAAAATAAGATTTGCCTTCTTCAAGTAGAAGACTAAGGAACAGATGGTGATTATCAGGAACATTTATGTTTTGCTGAGGCAAATTAGTTTTTATTCTACTGTTACCACCCTCTTTATATCTTGGCAGTGAAAAGTAATGCTTCAGATGTGATGCATCAGCAAAGAGCAGAATGTAGACATGTTTGTCAAATGCAGATTACTTCATCAGAGCACAATTCAGAATCAATTTCATGTAAAAAAAAAAAAAAAAAAAAAAAAAAAAAAAAAGAAGGTATAAATTAGTTCTGCAAACCAGAAAGCTTGAAAGCACTAAGACAAAGCCACATTGTAGAGAAGTACCTGTTTAGGATTCTTACATTACAGCCTTGTGTAGTACCTTTAAAAAGCTTTTCAGAGGCAGAAGAAAAAGCCCCTTACAGAAAGAAAAAAGTACATGACACATACAGAAAAGTCACAAGACTGGTTACAGGGTCTTGTGTTCTTTTTATTCTTTCCCCAAATTGTCACGGGCACAACTATAAAAATTATGTTTGTTTCACAGACTAAAACTGAATGCCCCACAGTAATTCAAATAAAATTTGCTTGATCTTTAGGGGTTTTATATTCCTAAATGTAAGGTTTCTTGTCACCATAATTTTAGAAATACTCATTAAGGAAAAGTTCCCCATTACTTATAAGTATGATGTCCAATTCTGAAATTATCTACACTCATTCAGCCTAGTGAAGTGTGACAGTATCCCATCACTTGCAGAGGCACTTATTTTATACTAGAGATACCAGCAATATTTTAGAGATAATCATTTGTGTTATTGTCATTGTGACAGAGAAATTAGTTTCCATAAATATACAACATACAGAACCATAGACTTAAATCAGATTTACAGAAACTTCATACTCTATACAAATACCATTTCATGATGTAGAAAATAAAATTAAAAGCCCCACAAAATCCATCTCCTTCTCACCCTCCTAATATTTTAGATTTCTTTCTGTGTGCATACGTATTTATATATGTAAAGCGTATGTGTATTTAATGAAAGGTACAACACTGCCATCTACAGGCTGTAAAAGAAAAATATTTGAAACAGAAATGGAATAATTTGCAATATAATTTTTAAAGTCAAAGAAAATATTCTGACCTTTTCTCCCCCTCCTCCCCCTAATGTTTTGATAGTCTTTCATGCAGGCTCTGAGAAATAATTTTTTTAGTTGATATTTATTCTGGAATCTCTATGGTTGGGTTTTACAAAATATAAATATAAGTGAGTAATCCCTAAATTTACCTCCTACAAATTCATTTTGCACCTTCATAGGATCATCAACTCAGGTTGGTAAAGACCCTTGGGATCATCAAGTCCAACCAACAGTGTCACTCTACAAAGTTTTCCCCTACACTGTATCCCTCAACACCACACCTATCAACTCTTAAACACATTCAGGGACAGTGACTCGACCACCTCCCTGGACAGCCTATTCTTGTGTCTGGCCACTCTTTCTGTGGAAAAGTCTTTCCTAACGTTCAGCCTAAACCTACCCTGTTGCAGCTTGAAGCCATTCCCTCTTGTTCTATCGCTAATTAGCTGTGAGAAGAGACCAGCACTTACCACTCTACAATGTCCTTTCAAGTAGTTGTAGAGAGTGACAAGGTCTCCCCTCAGCCCCCTCTTCCTCAAACTAAACAATCCCAGCTCCTTCAATCACTCTTCATAAGATTTATTCTCCAGGCCCTCACCAGCTTCATTGCCCTCCTCTGCACTCGCTCCAGCACATCGATATCTCTCTTGTGTTGTGTCTCTTCCTGTGTACAAGGAAGATTCTTCACAAAATGGATTGAAATCCTATGTCTAGGAATTAGGAAAAATTAAGATATTAATTACTGATTACTACAATATATTAAAAATAAAAGTAAATACTTAAAATCATGGAGATGATTTTATATGGAGTTTATATATACTTTCATATGGAGTGTGGTATTTCTGTTAGATTTACATGTCTGATCAAATAGTACAAGACTACTGACATATGCACTGTAAGTCTTTTACTCATAAAATAAGCATTTATATACATTATCCATCTTTAAAAATTATTTTTATATGATGTGTTTTCTTTCCTTTTCTCAGTCATACATCTAAACAGTCATTGCTTTTTTTCTATTAAAAAAAAAAATCATCACCATAAAAACCCTTCAGCTTGTATTTATTTTATGTTTTATGCTTTGAATCTTATTCATTCCAAAAAAAGAATGCAGAAAATGCATAATCTGAATAAACTTCACCATTTCAATTGGCCTTTAATCATATTCACTTGCATAACTCAGACTAAAAGCAACGAGGGATTTGCACAAAAAAAAAAAATCAAGATTGTGTACAGTAATCAGCTATAACCTTCTAATAGGAATCATTATGCTGCCCTAATAACAACTGCATTTAAGCTGAGTAATAATAAAGTGATCAACAGTGGATCACTTTGTTTTGGTCTTGTTTTTAATTATTAGAACAAGAAAAAAAAATCTGTAGTTTTTTGTTGTTGTTGTTTTTGGTTTTGTTTTTTAATGGCTACAGTAATATATATGGTATGCAATATACAAAAAGAGTGAGGAGACCTGAATTTGTTCATCCTGAAAAGGGGAAAGGCAGACTCTATTTACTTTCTACAATTACCTGTGGTGTAGTTTTAGAGAAAATGGAAGCAGACTGTTGCTTATATTATATAACAAAAGAAGACATATTGTACACAATTTGCAGGAAGGAATGCTCCAATTGAATAAAAAGGGGGGGAAAAATCAATGAGAGTGGTTAAGCACTAGAAAAGGTGCACCAAAGGGACTGCAGAGGTATTAAAATGTGACTGGACCTTTGGCAACCTGATCTAACCTCAAAGTTGGCCCTAATTTGAGGGTGGTTTCAGATCAGATTTCCAAGAGTCCTGTCTTGCCTAATTTTTTTCTCAGGTTTTCCAATCAAATTTTCCCACTAAATTTATCTCGATTTCAATGGGGTTTGGATCAGGCTGTTACAGAGCAGATGCTAATGTAGTTTGAACCTCACACCTGTGAGTGTCAAGAATAAAGGAAAAGCGCAAACTCAGTGCTAAACAGAAATCCATTTCTGCCTTGTGGAGTTAATTAGCAATTGATTTAAACTAGCTGTAAACACATATTTGCTGTTAATGATTCTGAACAGTGTTCTTTAGGGATCAGGTATGAACATATAAGTTAAAAAAACCTCAAAACAAAGAGCCAACTTCATTGTTTTAAAGTCTTCTTAACTCATATTTTAAAACTTTTAATGATAACATATTAGCTATACAAGAAAGAAAGTAAACAAAAATATGACCTATGGTTATCTAAGTTCACTAAATGCCTTGTGGCATCAGTTTATAGTGCAATTTATCATAAGATTCAGATCAGAAACAGGAGTGGATAAACTGACATGTTTAACTGATTACACCAGTTAAAAATACAAGAAATGTATTTGCTGTTAAGGCATGCTGGAGTAGGAATGTGCATGTCTTCAAAATGGAATTGCAACAAGAAAGCAGTTATAGCAGCACTAGCACTGCCAAAGTTTTGTGAGTTTAATATCTATAAGGTACAAGGTGAAGAAAAAAAATAAGAGAAGACAAAAATAAGCAACTTGGTGAAATGTTTTCATATTTGCTTTTTGAATAACCTTTAGAAAAGACAAAAGCCCTTCTCTAATGATAAAGGTTGCAAAAACTTTTGTGTTTTGTTTAAATACCACTTCAAAGAAAATGAGGGTACCCTGTGAATCTTTTTTACTGCACAATAAGTTTATTTTAAAAAATCAATGTTTTAGCAAGGCTTGACCCAGATGTGCTATAAGAAGGAAGATGGTAGGCATAGGAGAATGTAATTGTGAGTTCATGACTGCTTCACAGTCCATTAAGGCAGTCTTGCACCTAACAGAGAAATAGAGAGGTTATTTTTCTTTGAAGGACTTCTTCTCTTCTCTAAATCCATAACTGATTTCTAGACACTGCAACATGTCTTGTTTCTAGGTTTCTAACCAACCATTTTTACCAGGGGATGGAAAAGACATGCAGTCCACTTGAACGACACCGTTATAGAAAATTTAATAACAAAATAACATGACTGAAATGGCTTTTTGTTTTCTGAACAGTTATACATGAGTTTTGCAGAAGAAACTAAAAATTATTGTGACTCTGTTTCAAAAGCATGACTTTCAGTTACAGAAGTATTTTCAGAAAAGAAGTGAAAAGACCCTTTCCATCTTGCTACCAAGTGTGAAGTTCAGACTGTGTGTAAAGAAATTCTAATAAACATGAATTAATGAAGTAGTAAATTCTGGATTTACATTCTCCAGATACAATCTGATAAAATTAGGTGGATGTTGAATAATCTGAGAGCAACTATAGACCTTTCTAACTGTAAAATTCTCATGGCATTAATTTGAATTTTCTGAAGCAGTACTGAATGTATGTTCCAAATGGTCCAATTTTCTCAAATGTACAAAAACAGAGCTGGTGACTTGGGTGAATCTCTTAAAACTTAGCATCTGTGAATATAGAACACTGTGAAAATGAATGCATTCAAACATTTCTATATTTTTTTTAAGCTATCACTTTTACTTTCAGGAATAGAGCTCAGTAGACATTTAATTATTCATTAAATAAATCTTTAAGGACAGAAAGTTTTGTTTAGCATCTCACTACCTTTGTCAACAGAGTAGGATACCAAATTCTCATTTCTATTTTAGATGGTCTCATTGACACACTGTAAAATGAAAGTTGTAGTGGAAAGGTTGACAAGCTGAAGTGTTTTAAGATCAAACACAAATATTACAAATTGATGCTGCAACTTGGGCCTCCCTCATGCCATTTAGGTATTAGTCCCCTTGTGTTGGCACTGCTAAAATCAGTATCACAGTCAGAAAATCACACATAATAGTCGCAGTTGGAAGGGGTCTCTGGAGATCATCTACTCCAGCTGCCCTGCTAAAAGCAGGACCAGCTAAATCATGTAACCCAGGATGTTGTCCGGCCAGGTTTCAAATATTTCCAAGGGCTCAGATTCCTGTTCCATCACACTCAATAATAAAATATGGGGTTTGTTACAATTAAGTGGAATTTACTGTATTTCAGATTGGGCCCATTGTCACTTATCCTCTCAGTAAGCACTACTATGCTCAGCAGAAAAGGACCTGGGTGTGCTGGTGAACATCTGGCTTAACATGAGCCAGCAGTGTGCCCACGTGGACAAGAAGGCCAACATCATCCTGGCCTATATCAGGAACAGGGTAGTGAGTAGGACTTGGGAGGTGATTGTCCCCCTCTACTTGGCACTGGTGAGGTCCCACCTTGAGTACTGTGTCCAGTTTTGGTTCCCTTACCACAAAAAAGACATTGAGGTGCTGGAGCGGGTTCAGAGAAGGGCAACAAAGCTGATAAGGGTTTTGGAGAATAAGCCTTATGAAGAGAGGTTAAGAGACCTGGGGTTGTTTAGCCTGGAGAAAAGGAGGCTGAGGAGAGACCTTATCACTCTCTCTAACTACCTGAAAAGAGGTTGCAGAGAAGCAGGGGTTGGCTTCTTCTCCCAAGTCACAGGTGATAGGACAACAGAAATTAGCCTCAGGTTGTGCCAGGGGAGGTTCAGATTGGATATCAGGAAAAATCTTTACACTGAAAAGGTTATCAAGCATTGGAATAGGCTGCCCAGGGAAGTGGTTGAGGCACCGTTCCTGGAGGTATTTAAAAAATGGGTTGACATAGCATTTAGTGGCATGGTTTAGTGATGAGTTGGTTGTTTTTTGTCAGAGTTAGGTTGATGATTGGACTAGATGATCTCAAAGGTCCCTTCCAACCTAGAGAACTCTATAATTCTATGATTCTATGGAGCATGGCATAATGTTCTTTACCACTTCTTATCAATCCCACACAGATTGATTACATCCTCCCCAAGCCTTCTGTACTGCAGGCTTTCCTCATAGGACAGATGCTCTAAATCCTTACTCATCTTCATAGCCCTTTGCTGGACTTGCTTCAGGATGTCTATGTCTCACTTAGACTGGCTTATCCAAGATTAGACCCAGAATTCCAGATGTGTTTCACCAGGTCAGAGTTGAGGGGAAGGATCACTTCTCTTGACCTGCTAACAACATGTTCTAATGCAGCCCAGAAGGCTGCTGGCCTTCTTTGCAGCAGGGGTTCATATTCTTCAACATCCATGTGTATTTCCAGAGCAAATTAATATGTGGCAATGCAAACCAGTGATTTTTTTTCTTTTTTCCCAAAAAACCTTAAGGGTCAAAATAAGCAGGCCCTAAGACTACTGTATCCTATTGGTTGTTTCTATGATGCCAGAGGTGCTACAGACAGTGACTTCGGCTGAATTTGGACCCTAGCAACCTCTGCATGTAAGAACATGTCTGTCAATAGCTAAGTTATTTTGAACTTTTATTCTAGAAATGAAGTATAAACTGAATATCCTGATGGTTCAACTACCCTGAAAAGCAACACAAAAGTGTGCAAACATAAAATAATATGGCTCTTCTTCAGGTAAATCTGTTCACTTTGAGTGTAGTTCACCCTGTTAGAAGAACTACCAAAAATATTTTCTTAGTATTTCAGTCTTACTCCACTAATTTTGTTGGGGTTTCTGCAGGTAGGTATATTTTAACTTTTGAGAGAAATATTTGTAATATATTCAGTGGAAATCTAATTTGCAATAGAAATATTCTACTTAAATAATTGCCCAATATTTAGGTACATTTCCCATCAGTTTAAATGAATTAGACAGCACAATAAGATCTGGAGTTAAAAACGCAGGAACTCCGATACTGCCTAAATAACCTCCATTTTTATATAAATGTAGTTCTTTCCACAAAAGAAGAATAAGCAAGCCATGTGTCTTGTTCTCCTATTGCTAATCTCTTTCTGCTACTTTAATAAACTGCAGTGGAACTAATCTGAAGTATGTGTACTACAGTAAGAGAGAATAAAACATCTGCTATAAAAATATCCATCACTGGCCCCATATTCTCAAAACCTTTTGCAAACTGGTAATAAGGAGATATAAATGACTTGGCTCTGACAATTTCTAGTTGTGCAGTCAGTGTGAAATACAGAGTTTATAAAATGTTCCTCTGTCACATATTTTGGTGGTGATCAGACTATCTAGTGAAATATGGGGTTTTATTCTTAGTACTTTAAGATAATAACTGTAAAACTAATAATGTTCTTTCCTATAATTGCTGCAATTCATCATATGGCGTGAGAAATTCAAGAACAAATATACACCACTTTGTTTCATTGTAGTTTCCCTTACAAAACGATCATATTACTGAGTCTTTCTTACTTAAAGCATTATTCAAGGAAATTATATAATAATGACTGCGAACATTTGAAGACAAGCTTATGGAAATATGGTCATATTAACAGTTTCATGCCTTGCAGCAGTCTTTTGGCCCACCCTTTGAACACAAAGGCTCTGTAATAAGACTACCAGTGTTATCAGTGACGCATAGCTGTAGCTAAATATGTTGATGTGATGTAGTACATTGACGCCTTGCCTAGATCACTTGCATTCCACAGTTGCTCTTTAAAAGTCAAAGAAAGATCAACTCGAATTTCAAAGCTGAAGACATTTTAGTAATTGATTTACACTGGTTTGGAAGCTGTGGCCTCCTTATACTCACCTTTTCCCTGCATTTGCCACTTGGGTGAAATTTGTCAGATCCTTATTTATTCAAATTTGCAATTGCTTGTAAAGCATTAGCCAAATATTTTATCTCTTTCTGAATACAAGGGGGATGATTTTTTTTTTCCTCCATCACTCCCGAGTAGAATAAAAACTTACTCATGTAACACAGGTGTGGTATTTCCTCTTATATGTATTGGGTTTCAAAGCACACAATTAAGGGCTAGTAAGCACTTCAAGAAAATCAAAGGACAGAAAATTTCAGAGCAGATTATTTTAATTTAATTGTATCTTTTGTGAAATTAATAAAATACACAGTAAATGGTGGATTCTTAAATTAAAAAAAAGAAAACAAAACAAAACACAACACATCCATTAGAGTTGTGAACATATGTATATGTTTTAAAGCCCTTTTTAACACATTGAAGCAAAACCTGCAATTTCTAGTGAAACATTCAGAAAAAAAGAGACATCAAAGATGGAACTCCTCTAATCTAATGTATATCTCTTCAGCTGAGCTAGTTACTCTTGATTTTCAGTGTATTTCATGGAAAGAAATAAAGCTTTGAGGGGTAGGATCTATCCTCAGCTCCTAAGGCATCAAAAACCATAGAATCATAGAATTATTTGGGTTGAAAGAGACCTCTAAAGATCATATAATCTAGTTCAACCCCTTTCTTGAGATTCAATAAGGCCAAGACTAGCATCCTGCACCAAGATCATCATAATCCCCAGTATCAATACAGGTTGGGAGATGAAGCGGTTGAGAGCAGCCCTGCCAAGAAGGACTTTAGGGCTACCGGTGGATGAAAAACTGGACATGAGCTGGCAATGTGCACTTGCAGCCCAGAATCCCAACCACATCCTGGGCTGCATCACAAGAAGCAGCAGGTCAACAGAGGTGATTCTGCTCCTCTACTCTGCTCTAGGGAGACCCCACCTGGGGTACCGAGTTCAGCTCTGGACCCCTCAGCACAGGAAAAACATGTGCCTGTTGGAGCTAGTCCAGAGGAGGGCCAAAAAAAGATTAGAGGGATTGAGCACCTCTCCTCACAGGACATGAGGAGAGACTTGGGGGTTCAGCCTGGAGAAGAGAAAGTTCTGGGAAGACCTGATTGTGGCCTTCCAGTACTTAAAGAGAGGCCTACAGCAAAGAAGGAGAAAAGCTTTAGCAGGGCCTGTTGTGACAGGACAAGAGGTAATGGTTTTAAACTAAAAGAGAGTGGATTCAGATTAGACAGAAGGAAGAATTATTTTACAATGAGGATAGGACACTTGGAATAGGTTGCCCAAATTGGTGGTAGATGTACCATTCATGGAAATGTTCAAGGTCAGGTTGAATGGGGCTCTGAGCAACCTGATCTAGTTGAAGATGTCCCTGTTCATTACACAGGGTTTGGACTAGATGATCTTTAAAGGTCCTTTGCAACCCAAACAACTCTATGATTCTGTTAACCTCTGATTCCTTCCTGATGACTGGAGGTTGTGACAGTGAGCATATAGAGATCCGTCCTGGGAATCATGTTTGTACTGTGATCCAATTTTATATGTCAATTGCTATATTGTACTATGTTGTGATTTCAGTATATTGCCCAAGTGACATCATATATCTTCAAAGTGAATTTGATATTAAACATTAAAATCTCCTTGCAGAAAATATCCAAAAGAATCTGGTCAAAACATATGGGATTCTGACATAGATAAAGTGTAAGAAGTTAATACATATAAAAATGGAACTCATTAATATGTAAGACAGTGTAGATAAGGATTTGAACGGCTTCTTTTCAAAGATATGGTCTTCTCAAAAAACTAAATATCAAGTAGGTTGAAGTCCAGTTTGTTTCATATAAGATAGTTTCATATAAAAATAATTCTATTTTCCAAAAATAATCAAATTAAGGATTTTTTTAAAAAGAAAACTTGAACATATAAATGTTTATATATTAAATAAGAGGTTAAGAGCTTTTAATATACATCAGCAAACATTTTTGAAATTAAAGTCTGTAAGTGTAGGTCTAGAAATATAATACATTCCAGAATGAAGCACAGTTGTCATCTAATTACTTTATTTTGGTTAGTAATGAGATTTCAGTGACAAGTTCTAACACTTCTATCTTATTATTTTTGTTATTATCATCATTATTTTATGTTATTCATCTTATTATAATCTTTATTACACTCTTGTATGAGAAAAAAAAAAGATAAAACAACTCAAGAAGATATGTTTAATACGGTCCACTCCCAAAGCCTTCTTTGCTATAAATCTGTGCTGAAAGAGAAAAGTGTTTATTGTATTGTATGCAAATAAAAACACTTTTATTTGTGTTCTCTTATGAACTCTTGACAATATATTAAAAGATGCCTCAGATAATATGAAAATCTTAACCATTCATGTTTTTTTTCTGTAATCACATTTTAAAAAAGATTTTGCTTCAAATGTGTTTACTTGGCTGCTTAGTCTTTGTCTCATTTTTCTGCTTTGAGATTTTCAGTTTTTTAAGTAGACTTGGAAAGAGAAAAACAAAAATATATAAATATTTTACTCTTAAAGCAGTTCAATTAATATTCAGTTCTTAAGGTTTTTCTTTATTCTACAAGAGACATTTGAACTATCACTTTCTGAACAGAAAAGAGATTTTTTTCTGTCAAATGTCTTCACAGTTAGCTGAATTATCTCATTAGTTCAAATGTTAATGAATAAATTGCATTTCAAATCCTCCCATGGACATGAACAATGTGAGGGTATTTTCTATTCCAATATCTTTTCATCTTCTCTGTAGTGTGATATTCCATACTAGATTTTCACAGTGATGACTGTTGATGCATCAAATTCTGGTAATACAGTTAAAGGGCACCAGATAAATGCAGAAGAGGAAGATCAAAGTGAAGTATGAAATTGAAATGGCTGTAGGAGAGCTGACAATAGTTGGGTTTTTTTTCATTTATAGAAGTGCTACAGTGAGAAAAAGGGAGAAAAAGGTATCAGTGAGGGGAGGGGAGTGTCTTGACCATGACTCTGAGACCATATTTTCCTCTAAAATTCTACTGTGGAGAATGCTCATTAAAAAAAGGCAGCAGTATAGTTACAGTTAGCATATGTAACTATTTTTTGCTTCTGTGTTTTCCAGTCACTATGCTAAACCTTACCTCTAAGACTTCAACTGAATTTCATAGTATGTGTGTTTCTAATATGTGTTATGGTGAAAATCAAGGAAATGGTCATAGTAGAAGGGATTGAAGCTAAATGGTATGACCTCCTGCAGACATCAGTGAAATGTCAACCTATTATAGCCAAGACTGAAAAGACCAAGAAATAAGAAACTGCTTTGCACAAGGAAGCTCACTTTGCAAAATAAGTCTGTTAGTACTGGTGTGTGTCCCAGGGAATTGTTTCACCGCTTCCTTTACCCCTCAAAATACAAGAAAGCAGTGGTACGATATTTGTGTTAAGTGGAAGATGGGATAAAATTGTATTATTTCACTTATCATAGAATCATAGAATGGTTAGAGTTGGAAGGGACCTTAAAGAGCTCCAACACCCCTGCCATGGGCAGGGACACCTCCCACTAGACCAGGTTGCTCAAAGCCCCATCAAGCTTGGCCTAAAATACTTCCTGGGATGGGGCATCTACAACTTCTCTGGGCAACCTGTTCCAGTGCCTCACAACCCTCACAGCAAAGATTTTTTTTCTAATATCCAATCTAAATCTCCCCTCTTCCAGTTTAAAACCATTACCCCTTGTATAGTCACTACACTTCCTGACAAAGAGTCCCTCCCCTTCTCTCCTGTAGGCTCCCTTCCGATACAGGAAGGCTGCTAGAAGGTCTCCCTGGAGCCTTCTGTTTTCCAGACTGAACAGCCCCAGCTCCTTCAGCCTGTCCTCATAGGAGAGGTGCTCCATCCCTCTAATCATCTTCGCTATGTCTAATTTCATTCACTAAAGTATCACCAAGAAAATAGTTAGGCAGGTTGTTTCCTCTTTTTACTCTTCAAAATGTTACAAACTGTGCTGGTTTGAGGTAAAACGAACCAATTTTCTGTTTTACAATTTTTCTTTCTTAACTAGGCCTCTTCTAACTAACTAAACTCTGAAATTAACAGCACATTGTTCAGAACTGTTTCGTCTCACAGTGATAAGACCTGATTATACCAAGGGATGGTATGCAGAGAGGCCCTTGTTTATACTTATTGCTAGAACAACCAAGGTCAGGAAACTTTCGTCATTTGCCCCATTGGAGGGTCAGAAGNCTTGAATCTCTTTAATTCCTTCCTCTCCTCTCTTTTACCCAAAGTGGGGAGGGGAGGACATCTGTCAATCAGGTTTTGGTAAATTTGGATGAAACCACAACACAAACTCACAAATTACATATAAAATTCCAATAGCCATGCTACTATTTTGAGACCTTCCCTCTTTTATTGTCTAACAGCCCGAGAAATGACTGCCAAATTTTCCAGTCCAAACTCTTCAGTTTCATTAATAAAGTGTTGAAAAAACAGAAAAAGAGAACTCTTACACATTTTTTTCACCCTTATCATACTAGCTTTCATAACTGAGATTGTTTATATTCTATAGAAAAAACAGTACTGACACTTCTAAGTCTCAATATTTTTCAGAAAATTGAAAAGAAACATGAATATAATTTTGCCAATGGCACTTGTGTTCTTCTTCTAGTCAGTAGACAAAACTGAGTAAGAGTAGTCATTCTCATTTTGTCTTTGAAGTTCTATATTATTTTCTATGTTCCTTATGTGTGTGGGAAGGAAAGAAACCACTGCTCCTCAGAACTGGCTGAGAGCCAAAAGAGTTCAATGAATGAGTTGCGGGGCAAAAAAGAAAAAAAGTTAAAAAACAAGTGTACAATTTACTTTTAAAGAACTTGACTGAAACTGCACATCAAATCATATAGCAGATACTCAATATTAGATAGGAAAAAAAATAAAAAACACTTAAAACCAAACAGAAGAAAAAAGTTATATAATGGATGTCTGAGGTTAATTAAATGTTAATCAGGTGGACAGTATTAGTATTAGAAATAAAATTAATGCTATCTTCATATGTTGTGTATAAATGATAGCCTTTTTATGCTTGCAAATAAGGATCTCAGCACAAACACAAGTTCAGAAGAATGCCAAACCACCACACTCCAAGGAAAAGCACTTCTTTTTTTATCTCTGAAATAAAGCTGTATTACTGCAAATAAATTCAGTGGACTTAGTTAATTTGTTACCTGCTTTAAAGCAGATTAGAATTAACCTTAGCCTAATGTTTATATCCTGTGGTTGACTAAAACAGTTTGATCTCGTTCTGTAGACAGTTCTAGATGTTGAAAAGTTCATTGCTTCTACAGCCTCTCAGCTACACCATTTCATTTTATTTTCTTTAGTTTGTAATCTTTTACATGCATTGCTTACAATGGTTACACTCCCTCTAGCATTAACTACTTACTCTTCCTATATATTTTATAACAATTTCCCCATGTGACTGAAAAAAATGTATATGTATCTCCTGAAATATTGTCCTCTGGTAAATAACCCTCTCTTAAGTAACTTACACCTTTGATGAAGTAAAATGACTGAAATAGGGTAGCAATTAGATTTTCAAGTTAGCAGAGCTGCTTTTCAGTTTTATTAAGCTAAAGAGTTCAGTCTAGGACTAAGCAAAAGGAAAGAAAAATGTATTTTATATGAATTCTGGGTTAAAGTGTATCATGCTATCTAAAACCAGAAAATCATGTAAACGATTTTAAACCAGTTAATGCTGTATTGAACATTTCTGCTGTCATCTTCATCATTGAGGAAAGAGTACAAGATGAGCGTAAAAAAGGAAAGTAATACATGTTTATCAAAGAAAAAATAAACTTTCCTCCAGTGTCTGCTGCTTTTGTGTAGTTCATTTTAAAATGTTCTTAAAACTGTTCTTTGATTTATCTAGTACTTGTAAAAAATGTTTTGCCACATTTCATATTTTAGAGTCTATCCTTTTACCTTGCACTGTGTCCATGGTCTCTGTCATTCAAAGTCATCTAGAATCAAACAAGAAAACCTCTAAATCAGAATATATAATTTGGTTGCTTTTAATAACAAAGGATTGGATTCAAATATTTATGAGTGTGTTCCCAGACCTCTGATTTTGTTCCTTTAAATGTCCTAGATCAGATATAAGAAATCTAAATGATGGTACTAGAATTCAACTTTAACTCTTCTCTACAAATATTTATCTTAAATGTGGTAGAAATCAGAAAGAAGACTGAAGATTAAATTAAAATTTATGAAACCAGAAAGTTTATAGCTGATCTTACTGACTATCTTTAAGGAAGTTAAAGAGAGCAAAGTATTTAGTAGAATGTCAGGCTCAACTAAGCTAAATCTGTGATAACTTCCAGTGAATATGTAATCTCAACTTTTTCTTCAGAGAGTTTTTCTGTACAGCTTTTTATTTTGACAATGAATTGCAAAGAAGCTCAGGATGTCTATGTTCAATTATTATTGCCCCTAATTATAGTATTATCAGAGAAATAGTAATGTGAATTCAAATAATATTTCTTTACTGTTCAATACAGAATTATACTAGAATATGGGAAGATGCAAGATTGTCAGTTTCCTTCTAAATGCACTTAGGTAAGTAGAGCTAAAGCTGTGTGACAGAATTATAATCAAGTATTTTAGGTAGTGATATCAGGATTATACCCAATACATTAAAGCAGGAAATGGATGGGAGGATGGAAGCAATCAGACTGTTGGTTTGGGGTTTTGTAGGTTTGGGGTTTTTTATATTATGAGCATATAGGCATACACATAAACTCATAATAATTGCATGGATCTAAACTTTATTTCAAGAGAATGAAATTCATTAATATTTAACAGCATACTTCAGAAACTGTACTAACATGATGCAAATTATTAAGCCTATTTGATTTAGCTTCTTATTTTCTCATGCCCTTAAATAAGAAATATTATAATGAACTCGAAGCATGTGAGATATTTACACTATCAATATCTATAATAAAGATCATCTTTACATACAGGAAAATTGACACTTTTTTATTGTTAAAAATATTTAATTCCTTTAAATTCAATGGTATTATAAGGTGAAACATGTATCTATGTGTATATTACTATGTCTTTTTATTTTGCAATATTCTATATTCTCTGTAAATGTTGTTTCTTTTTTTCCCCTGGTTATATTAGAAGTGCATTATCTTCTAGGAGAATGTTTTGAACTCCTTGGGTCACTAGAAGGTATTCTGGTTCAAAGACTCATTTTGTCATTTTTCTGTTCAAGACAGTGAAAACTTGCTCTTCTCTGCCCATAGCAGTGAAAATTAAAGAATGATTTTTTACTGAGAAACAGAAAGGAGCAAACCATAAACCCTTGCTGATACAGAGTAAGATTGAGCAAGCTTTAACATGACATTTTTTAAAATGATAAAGACCATAGTGCCTTTGCCTCTATACCAGATACAACACCCTGATGATCTTCACAATATCTGAAAAAAACCCCACCAACCAACCAGTGTTGCAAAAAAAAATTGCCTCCTTACAAAACTGCCACCTAANCTCCTTTCAAAACTGCCCCCTAAAATCTGGAAAAAAAAAAAAAAAAGGTTATTAGTCAGACTGAATTATTATTTAACAATAATCATTGAGATAAAAGAAATGTATTTGCATCAGGGAGCAGTGAGGGCTGGCTGCTCACTGAAGAAAGGTGAGATATGAGCCAAGGGTAACACCACCATGAGTAGTGGCCCAGCAACAAGGCAAAGCCCTGCTGGGTCTGAGCACAGGAGACAGAGCCAGAGGCTGATCATAGGGTTCATCCAAAACCCTCAACAGGTCAAAGGGAGCCAAGATAGCCAGTTTTCAGTGAGCCTAGGGAGGCTAGTGAGAGAAAAAGGAATCAGAACGCAGGTACAGCTACAATGTAGCTCAGTACAGGATGTGAATGGTGTTCCTGAGTCCATGGGCACAATGAGGGTGGAGATCCCATGTGAGGCCACTCCAGCAAGGTTAGAAGACCTTAGTGCCCTGTAAATGTGAATATTTTCTAAATAAGTTAAAACGATGCCTTCTGGCACAAATATATTAATCAGAGACAATATTTAAAGGAAGTTGCACCACTGGATTCTGTAGACGTCATGATTCAAACTTGGGCCATAACAGATAGAGCAGACTAAAATGATTTGACCACATAATAGAAACTATTGATTTACTCACTAAGAAGTTTTACATCTGTATTAAAAAAAATCCTGTAACAATACATAGACATCATATCTACAAAGGATAGTACACTGTGCTGGTTGAAGACAAAGGTAATTTTGTTCTGATATCAGATCAAGATGAGTTAATTATTTTTGGTTGATCTGGCAGCACACACTTTGAGTATGGAAAACGGTGGAAACAAAGCTGTACATATATGATTTCCCTACTTTAAACAAAATAATTCAGATATGAATATAAATTTGGATTGTTAGAAAATACTAATTTTAAATAACTGTTACTTATAATCTCATAGGCATATGGCTCATACAATATTTCAACAAAAAGGTGAAGAGAATTACATTAGTGTATTTTCTTTTTCAGATCTGTAAAGATCTTATATCTTAGCATGTTTTTGAATACTGGAAGTTCCAGTATAGACCATATCACATATTTCTGTCTAATAGATAACAGAAAATTCTGCAATAAATTCATTTTTCAGAATGACTAAATAACTCAACTAAGTAACTTGTTGCTTTTCTCAAGTTTTCCTTTTCTTTTTTTTTTTTTCCTTTCTCCTTTTCTATTTCTAAGTTGTGTAGGAAAAAGCATTTTGTCAGTCACTTTTTCATGCCAAATGACTGAAATAACCCACTATCAAATAACTAAGGATTGTTTGTTGCTTTTTTTTCCCCTTTAAATTGTGTTTAATTATATTGAATTGGAATAACACTGTGTTGGTCAGTAGCTTTCATTATCTGGGCCTAAAATATTTGCAGCTAGTAAAAAAATGGTTTAGTACTCTGCTATGTCTGAATACAACCTCTTTATGGGTTGCCATCATGATATATGATTATTTCTCTTAGCAAGATACCATCACAGATATTAACAGATTGTCAGCCTACATCTTCATGAAGAAAATAAATCCATCCCCCTTCTTTACTCTATTGAATGAGTAGGAAATTGAGGACAAATCCAATAGTAAGCCAAAGTGACATGTGAATTCTGCAGCAGCACATTTTACTTTTCTACTTCCTCTCTAGTCAAACTTGTTTTTCTTAAAGACTGAAGCAAATGAAAAAAAAAAAAATCACATAGCAATAAAATGAGAAATGACTTCAGCACAGAAGAAAAATGGTGAAGATATTACTTCAGTGACATTTCAGAACCATTTAAGCATAAGTACTCCATAGTTTTACATTTTTCACCTGTTCTTATTTTGGTTGTAATGATGAGTGCTTTAAACTAAGTATCTGAATTTGTGTTGAACCCTGAATTTCATCCTAGTTCTTTTTTTTTCTCGATACTCACAAAGTAAAACTGTTGTAGGTTATTTTGTACCATTTTCTGCATCTTTCTCTTCATTCAGCTGACAGATTCAGTTCCATGAAGAAATATATATATGTATGTATATGTATAAATAGCACAATATGTATAAATAAACATAAATGTTATCATATATATGATTCTTAGACATTCTTTTTTTCACTTCTGTGTAGGATAGTGACATTTTACTGTTTTATTCCTAATATTCAGTGAACTGGGGATCAAATCTACCACACCACTCTTCTTCCTTTTAGAAACCTATGGCTCATTTGTTCTGGCAAAGTGTGTATTGAGTTATCCCATGCAAAACACCAATCTTCATCCTGTTCTTCAGTTACAGGGATGACTCCAGCCATGCACAGAAATGTAAGGTAATCTCTTACTACCACATATTTCCAAGGCTAAATGGAAACTGTATAGGGTCTTTGAGGATAACTCTTTAGATTCATGATGAGGCACAAATGTATAGTAATTATTATGGATGGGAGGAAGTAACCAATTAGCTTCCCTTAGAGCTTGTAAAAGTCTTACAGGGTGGATAGTTATCAGGAAAATATAGTTTAAAAAAACAGAAGATCTTTCTCCAGCCCTCCTCAGTCAACACATGATTCAGCAACAAGGCATTTCTAATGAGCTTTCTGATGAGACCATGAGCTGCTAGAAGAGCAGTGAGGCTGGCGAAGGCAGAACATTTGCAAACTGGTTTGCATACATATCATATGAAGGCATTTTTTTTTTTAAATTTCCTTAAATTTTTTAAAGTTTCTGCCAGTTTAAAACATCTCACAAGTTTCTCTCATGTGATATCTGCATATAAGAAAGTGAAGTTTTGGAAAATATAGAATCATAGAATCATAGAATGGTTAGAGTTGGAAGGGACCTTAAAGATCATTGAGCTCCAACCCCCCTGCCATGGGCAGGGACACCTCCCACTAGACCAGGTTGCTCAAAGCCCCATTCGGCCTGGCCTTAAAAACTTCCAGGGATGGGGCATCCACAACTTCTCTGGACAACCTGTTCCAGTGCCTCACCACCCTCACAGGAAAAAATTTCTTCCTGATATCCAATTTGAATCTCCCCTCTTCCAGTTTAAAACCATTACCCCTTGTATAGTCACTACACTTCCTGACAAAGAGTCCCTCTCTTGCTCTCCTGTAGGCTCCTTTCAGGTACTGGAAAGCTGCTCTAAGGTCTCCCTGGAGCCTTCTCTTTTCCAGGCTGGACAGCCCCAGCTCCTTCAGCATGTCCTCATAGGAAAGTGCTCCATGGACTTGTTCCAATGGTTCTATGTCCTTTCTCTGTTGAGGACTCCATGGATCCATGATCACAGAATCATTGTGGTTTTCAAGGACCTCTGAGATCACCAAGTCCAACCGTACACACACAAAAGAAACCTTATAATCTTGGCCACTTAGTGCCCTGAAGTGCCACATCTACATGTTTCTTAAATACCTCCAGGGATGGTGAGTCAACCACTTCCCTGGGGAGGCTGTTCTAGTGCTTAACCACTCTTTCAGTAAAGTAATTCTTCCTAATATCTAATCTGAACTTCCCCTGCTACAGCTTCAGACCATTTCCTCAGGTCTTGTCATTATTCACTTGGGAGAAGAGGTCAACACATGGTTTTCTACTACCTCCTTTCAGGATCTCTATCCTGCTTGATGGTAGAATTTCATCCCAAAGTGGGCATGAAAGACATCTGAAAATCTAACAGAAGGGACATGGGAGAAGTGAGTTTTCCACTGGTTCAAGTGCAAATTTATACTTACAGAAACAGTTAAGTGAGAAAAAAGTCTTTCCTTTTTAATATCTTTTTTTTTTTTTAATTTTTAAGAAAAAAACACATTATATTCTTTATAATAGCGTATGTAAATGTGGAAGAGGTGTAAACCTAACAAACTAATTTAAGTGAGAGAATGTAAGTGAGCATGGTAATGTCTGAAAAGAATCATAAAATATTCCGAACGACTCTGATTGTTAGCAATTCAGGTAACAACTATTCTATTTATTCTGAAGGTGTTGCTTGGTGACACCCAAAGAGAGAAGAAATATATTCTTCGGTACTCTCAAATGGTTTCAAAATGTTAACTATGTTTTTCTCACCCATTTTTTCTGCAGATTTCCAAACTCTTTGTAATTCTGCAAAAATAAAATGTCATGTATTATATAGTATTGTATAATTGATGGAATAATTTTAAATCCCCTTTTTTCTTTCTTCAGGTGAAACTTGAAGCAAGGACAAGGAAAGATAGAAAATAAAAGCTCCATTGTCTGAGTCTCCATAAAAAAATGCTAGCTTGTTGCTCACTGAGCGTGTTTGCTTGACTAAAAATCTTCTCTCTTAAGACAGTTTTTAAAAATGTTTTATGCCATTTCACAGTAATAAATCTGCATTTTAATTTATTTCTCTTTTTACAATCTATAGCTCCTAAGAAACTGTGCTTTTCCACAGCAGCCTCCTAACAGCTACCATTACTAATATTTCAGCATAAAGCAGCATAAAGCGCTTCAGCAGCAATATGCATGGGCAGCTCGCTTTGTGTCCCTGCCATTTAATCAGCACAGCTGGGGTGCAGCCAAACATAAAAAACAGGTATAAGCACTCATCAAAAGAAAAAGGTTCGCTTATATGTGTGAAAAACTGCTTAGAGAATCAAGGACCCGTCATTGGGATGACTATTTAGCCTATATGTGTTAACGTGCCTGCTCCAGACAGCAGATTCCAGACACTTCAATTCTCTTATTTGAAGCACACCGCCATTTTGACTAAGAGCTCTTGATTTTCTGAAGGTAATCAAGGGAGCATAAGGATTTTGAAATTTAAGCAGGTTAGAAAATGTAATATAGATATTTCTCTTGGACCAAATACCTTAACAGCACTCTGGGGACTGAGAGATTACACAAAAAAAAATAATATTCCTTCAAAAGTTTTTCTCAGAATATATTCAATATGCTATTTTGCAGTGATGTGCTAACATGGCATAATATGCATTCAACTTGCTAACATGTCTGCACTGAAGGCAAATTGTGTCCAGTAAACTGTCTGACAAATTTTTGTGGCCTTCTACAATGGTGTTACAGAATTGGTGGATAAGGAAAGAGCAATTGACATTGTCTACTTGGACTTGAAGGTCTAATGTAGAAAAAGATTATTATATTATGCATGGGTTTCACAATTTACGATCTGTTTGTAGAAGAGTCAAAAATAAATCCTAAAAGGTAACTGCAGATATCTGACATGAGGCAAATAATTTCATAAAGGTGGTCATTATGTAAATATTTTGGTACTGAGTATTAAAGGCCTAGTTCTGCTCTTACTGAAATAAGCATCATCATTGACTGTATTCAGTAGGTGATGATATGTTTACAGATGTTTTTATTTTTTGTCCTTTTACAGTGAAAATCAAAGCATTTCTAGTAAGATCACAGAATGAATCACAGAATGATGTAGGGTTTGAAAGGACCTCTGGGGACCATCTAGTCCAACCCACTCTGTCATAGAATGTCCACCTAGAAAAAGTTGCACAGGAACTTGTCCAGGTGGGTTTTGAACACCTCCAGAGATAGAGACTCCACCACCTTTCTGGGCAGCCTGTTCCAGTGCTCTGCCACCCTCCAAGTGAAGAAGTTCCTCCTCAAGTTTGTGCCTGTTTCCTCTTGTGTTCTCACTGGGCACCACTGAAAAAAAGACTGGCCCCTTCTTCTTGACACCTTTAATACTTTAAGTATTTATAGACATTGATCAGCTCTCCCTTCAGCCTTCGCTTCACCAGACTAAAAAGTCCCAAGACCATCAGCCTTTCCTCATGTTCTGGACACGTTCCTGTCCCTTAATCATCTGGTTTAGCCCTCTGCTGTACTGTCTCCAGCACTTTTCTGTCCTTCTTGAATTGGGAAGGACAGAACTGGAGACGTTACTCCAGGTGGGGCCTCACCAGTGCAGAGTAGAGGGGGCAGATAACCTCCCTCAACCTGCTGTCCATGCTCTTCTTGATGCTTCCAGGATGCCATTGGCCTTCTTGGCCACAAGGGTAAATAGCTGGCTCATGGTCATCCTGTTGTCTACCAAGATTCGCATGTCTATTTGTAAAATTACACATTCTGTATGGGCATTCTATAATTGTTTCTACAAAGTAAGAATAAGAGACATTATTTATTCATAGATGAAAGTAAGAACTAAACTCTCATATGTGAAAGGACCTTGTAAGTGATAACCTGTCCATCTGAGTGAATTTTGTTGTCTGGAACAAAAAGGAATTCTTCTGTTCCCTTTCACTGTCAATATACCTTACAAAGAAAAAATCTGTATGAAACCACTCCTGTTTTGAGGGCTTCCCCTACTTGTACATAAGAAACGCAGACTTCCTTGCTAGAAGAGATGCAGTATAACAACTGATGTTAAAGAAGCAAAGACTATCCTAGTCTTGAGAACATTGTCTTTCTCAAGCTTCAAAAGATAAAAAGTACCAGAAAATGAAAGCCTATAGGAATAGAACACCAAATACGTACTTACAGAATCAAAAAGCAATAAAGAAAGAAAGACTTTTCAGTATTTCTCATAATAGAAGAGAAACATACTGCTAGAATAGGAATTTTTTAAAAAACATGTAATCCAAGTACTTTGGTATTTCTAAATGTAGATCTACTGTGTCTAGTCTGTTGTGAGAATTGTTTTGCAGCAAAAGGTGTATTTGATTTACAAATGTATTTGTAAATAAGTCACCACCATTTAAAAAAGCCCACAGGAGTAATTTAGCCACAAATGAAATTCAAGATTGTAATTTCTTGCCTTCAGCTGCATAGCCCACAAGTAAATTAGCAGAGATAATCTACAAAGAGACTTCAAATTTAAACACTATTCAGAATATCTGGAGTTGAATGAGAAAACAATATGTTAGATAAAGTACACTAGAAAAGCGAGTGTTAACTCCTTCTGCAGAGGAAGTTGTTAAAACCCATCTCAGAAGTACAAGTCTTTCCATATGAATGGAAAGTAACTAAACCAAAAGCTGGAAAAGTCTTCCATAAAAGAAAGCCTAAAAAATAAAAGAAATAATAATAATAAAAAAAATCACATGATGACATTTGTACTGATTTCATAAATTCAGTAAAAATTTAAGCAATTAAATGAAGGTAAAATTGGTCTGACTTTCTCTATCAACATGGTATTTATTATTGTCAGTGGCCAGAAATTGCAAAATTAAAAGTAACAGTAAAACAGTAGACATAAGCTAAAACACTTATTCTTCATTTAAAGCCAATAAAAGAAATTCAGAATGAGCACTCAGGGAAGCTTTCACTGTAACCTTACTTTGAAAAGACCAATTTACATGGATTCATTAGTCATTTTACAGTCAAATCATTTTACAAAATTACTAAATGCATTTTTCCTATAAATAAAGAATCTTGTCAAAGAAAGCACTAATGCAAAAAAAAAAAAAAATTCTTCATGAAGCAGCATTTTAAAGCACCATTTAAAAATAGATCTCATCTTGGAGCTTATGCCTCCAGGACTTTACTTTCTTTGGGGCAGTTGACAGGTTAATACTAGAATATAATATACTGGAATACAGTTCCTATTCTATTCTCCATGTTACAAAGACCAACACAGCTCTTGCATGTATGATTAAAATTCCCCTTTTTGTTGCATCGTTTTCACCTAAAGGCCTGTCTTGACAATCCCAACTAGGACTGAAACACTGTCACCTCATAACAGCAACACCAGGTCTGCACTGGCATAGAGGACTACATGCAGCAAATGATAGTCACAGCTGGTGTTATAGATAATGTCAAAGGCCAAATAAACTGTCTGAGTTTATATGATCATATATTTCTGACCATTGAAAATACCTGGCTTTTTAATTGAAATACATTTTGTTTTGTTTTTTTTTTTTTTCATAGGAAAAATGTATATATTTTCTAAAGAAACCACTGCTGACCATAATCCAAAGACCAGTCAGTCTTGGCTCATGAAGTGGTTGCTCATTTAAGCCAGATTTTATTTTGCTTATTTTAAAGATTAGCATTCATTTTTAATGAATGACATGATTTTCAGTTTTTCAAATGAGCCGATTTGGAATTTGAGCCAAATATCTGCAATGGGTTAAATTAATAGTCCCTTGAATTGACAGAAAATTAACAAGGCTTGTTAAACTTTATGCATGACTCACTACACCAATACTACACCAAAAGAAAGATGGACAAATAGTCCCATTCCTCCTTGATTGGTATCAATGTGAAAAAAGTAATTTAAATAGACATCAATACAAATTTTAATGTAAATATGATTGCCACTATAAATAATATTAATCCAGTTACTATGGGCTTGCTTTAATATGGTTTTACTAATATAATCTGTTCTACATATTCATTAGTACTGCTTCAGCTTCCAGCTGAATTTGCATTAAGATTTTTCTGATATCTTGGATCTTTATAACTTGCAGTCTTACATGCATTTCTAAGCTGTCAAAATAGTAGAGTTCCTGGTTTCATATAGAAATGCAAATACTTTTCAACAGAAAAGACAAGTGCATGCTTTGATTTCCTGCTGTTTACTTGAGTTTACTGTAAACTGCAAATCTATTTGTCTTTTTTTCTGTAAATTCTGCACAACAAAAACTCTAGACTATAACAATGAATGCTGTCAAGTGAAGAAATAAAGCTGCATACATACATCCACATGTGTGTAAATATTTGCACCAGCTTTGAAAATGCCATATGTCTCTAACAGCTGTTAACACATGCACTCACTTTCTTGTTGTTGTATATTTAAATGGCATACAAAGCATTGAAAACTCCAGGCCTGCATCTAAAGGGAAGAATCTGGCAGATCATGCTGTAAATATTTAGGCAATCAGTAAAAACAAATGGCTTAAATTTAACATATCACAGAAATCCTCTCCAATGGCTGTTCTGTAAGGAAAATGTGTTGACAAAGGATCAGTTCATGGTTTAAGAGTTAGTGCTACACAGTTTTAAACTATCACCAGCTAATTATAGGCTGATAATTTATAAAAATACTCTGAATTAACTGCAAGGTTATGAGCCTAATTTCTTACTTTAGACCACTCAGTCTTTATTGATGCTGCTGTAATGCCAAAGCCTCAGAAACCCTCAGCAAAAATATTTTACTCTAGGCTCCAGCCAGAAGAGAACAACAATTCCTTGGTGTTTTTTCTTGTCTGCTTGGATCTCTGCCATTACTTCCCTGGCTGAATCAATGTGCTTTAAAATAGCAGAATTGATTCTCTGATTTCAATGCCATTGTTTTATCTTTCCAACACACAAGGATACTTGACTCATTATTCTTTACTTNTTTTTTTTTTTTTTTTTTTTTTTTGCCTTTTCGGGTTATTTTTTTAAACCTATAAAACATTACTGCCTGGTTGATGAAATATCCACTGTGGGTGGCTCCCTCCACATTCTTTGACCACATAAGCATATAAAACATCTTGTAGAGGAAACTTCTGTCACTTGGTGTTATGAATGCTAACCGGTTTCTTCATCCATGCATGTGTTGAATTTGAGTAGTTTAGCAGTAGCTGTTGCCTCCCACTTGCTGATATAGATATATGCTGCAGATGTGCTCTCTATTAACCATGACATGGGTAATCCTTTCCCTGAACACATGTGAAACCTCCAAGGGAGATTTCTCAGTGCACATCCCATAGGATTACACATTGTCACTCCTTCTGTTCAATATTTATACTGTTACTAAGGGATGCATGTTAGCTATTTTAATGCCAGAGTGCTGATGAAATTCATGACTCATTCTAGTTGTTTTTGGAAAGTCCACACCGAATTTAACTTGTTGGGGTACTGCCACTGATGGTCAGAGTAACAAGATCCAAACATATGCCAAGCCATCTGCAAGGGCAGAAGGATTTATCGTCCACTGAAGTTGAAGTGGTAGTAGCAGATCCCAATGCTAAGCCAGAAAACACATAATCAAGAGAAAATATTAGTTTTTTTAAACATTTTAAACAGTTTATGAAATATAATGAGAACCCTTCCTCCTATGACATTAAAGACAGCAGAGGAATTGAGAGCTCATAAATTATGTACTTCAAATATCAAGAGCCTGACTTTCTCAGAGAAAGTAAACTATTAAGATCACAAGTGGAAACATTCAAACAAACAAAATTAAACAATCATACATTGGAACTCTGAAGTACATTTGTCTTAGAAGAAAATTCTCATGAATGCACTGACTTGTGATAAATCTTTTAAAAAAGTGAATATAAGGTAGGAGATTTATCATAGTCACTTGGGCTGGACAGAGCCCATATCAAGTGAATTAAATAGAATGAAAAATATCTTGCTGGTTTAAAGTTCTGTATGTTTAACAGCATCTTCTGCTCTCATCAACATGAGGAGATTGATGGGAAACATCCAAAAATTTAACTACTGTGAACTACGTGTAAATCCTAGCTCTATGCTATGCAGCCAGAAATTATCAAGGTAGAGATATCCCTTATTCTGTGTCTCTGAATTCAGAGGTCACATCTGTGCTTTTTCACAGTCCTCTGCAATGATAGTTCATTTCTTCTCAGTTTTGCATTATTAACAAGCTATATAATAGACATACCTGTTTTCAGCCACATTGGAGATGTAGAATTTTATCTTTTCTATGCAAATTATCTTGATTTAGTTTCTGAAACAAAAATAAAATGGCTGAACTCCTCATGCTTCCCTGTACTCGACATGGCAAAACTTAAATGTTTGGTGGGTTGATTATCAAAGTAATTACTTTTATCCTGATAAGATACTGTCACTTTTTAAATAGAGAAATTATTTAAGCTCTGTGATCTCCAAGATATATCATAAAATCATACAATAGGAAAATAGTTTGGGTTGGAAGGGATCAAAAGATCATCTAGTCCAACACCCACCCTGCAATGAGCCTGGACATCTTCAGCTAGGCATGGTTGCTCAGAGCCCCATTCAACCTGACCTTGAACATTTCCATAAATGGTACATCTACCACCAATTTGGGCAACCTATTCCAAGTGTCCTATTCTCATTGTAAAATAATTCTTCCTTCTGTCTAATCTGAATCCACTCTCTTTTAGTTTAAAACCATTACCTCTTGACCTGTCACAACAGGCCCTGCTAAAGTTTATCTCCTTTGCTGTAGGCCTCTCTTTAAGTACTGGAAGGCCACAATCAGGTCTTCCCAGAACTTTCTCTTCTCCAGGCTGAACCCCCAACTCTCTCCTCCTGTCCTGTGAGGAGAGGTGCTCAATCCCTCTAATCCTTTTTTGGCCCTCCTCTGGACTAGCTCCAACAGGCACATGTTTTTCCTGTGCTGAGGGGTCCAGAGCTGAACTCGGTACCCCAGGTGGGGTCTCCCTAGAGCAGAGTAGAGGAGCAGAATCACCTCCCTTGACCTGCTGCTTCTTGTGATGCAGCCCAGGATGTGGTTGGGATTCTGGGCTGCAAGTGCACATTGCCAGCTCATGTCCAGTTTTTCATCCACCGGTAGCCCTAAGTCCTTCTTGGCAGGGCTGCTTTCAACCCCTTCATCTCACAACCTGTATTGACACCGGGGGCTGTCCCTACCTAGGTAGAGGACCCTGGGTTGGGATAACCTTATGAGGTTCACCTGTACCTACTTCTCTAACTTGTGATGTGTGTTTGTTAATTTTCCCAGTGTCATCAGGAATTTGTTAGACTTCAGACTGGCTCAAATCCTAACATTTAGTGGAGCCCTTAACTATTACATGATATGAGGATCAAGGAAAACATGAGAACTAGATATGGAGCCAAAGAAACATTATGGACTTTTATCACCACGAATTATTAAACTTTGCACTTGTGAAGAATATTTGCTTTCTTTCTTATTCTTAGTAGATTTTTTTAATTGCTGGAAAGCCAGTTTGATATAATTCATCAAAAACCATCCTACCTATTTTGTTTGTAGTAGTTGCACCAGAGATTAATTTTGTCAATCATATGCAACAGGAACAAGGAATTTTTCTTAAAAGTAACACAGGAAAGCAAAATAACCCCTCAACTTTTGTAGTTTAATCAGATACATAGTATATATGTATACCATCTATAGCAGAATCAAAAAATCAGAGATTAAGAAGTACTGCTGAAAATGACTTCCCTTAAGTTCAGTTATATAAGCTGACTTTTCCCACTCCTTTCTTGGCTAACGTTGCTTTATAATAAGCAATAACATATAGCTAGTATAGCTTAGTGTATTAGCTCTCAATATACCACCTCTCAGTCAAGTGAGGAATTGACTTTGACAAGCAATTGAAGTAATTTGCTGCCTATTGGTAATGCACAAATCTACAACTATGAGAACCACTGCAAGTAAACCATGTGCTGATTCTCCCACCTTCGTATCATCAAAGAGTGACTAGAAGATGATACAGTAAAGACACCCATCCAAATACACCATAATCATGACTAGGACTAGATTGTATTCACCCAAGCATTCTAAAGGAATCTAGATACAAAATAGCCCAACTATTGACTCAGGTGCCTGCAGCCTCTCACTCAGAAGTGTCTTGATGCACAAGAAAATAAAGGATTAAATATGACATTAGATTATAGGAGCAGTTCAAGGCAGGAATCCAGAGAATTGCAGATAACTGTAAAATTTGCCTAAGTTTTTAGAAATTCTATTCAAGAACAAAATTAATAAATCAAACAATAAATCTAACAATCTAACTTAAATCTAACAATCTAACTTAAATCTAACAATAAAGGAAATATTTTAATTTTTTTTAAGGTATATGGATTTTAAAACAAATCAGGTTCTTTGAGGCAGTCAGTTATCATGTTGCTGATGAAGATGAATTTGAGAGACTTCACCATGATTTCTAAAAGGCACTCAGAAAGTTCTCTCACAAACAATCATTATAGAATTTAGGGTGGCAGGAATCATTTGTTATAATGTCAAATAGAGTCTCATAGAAACAGTTTTCAGAATTTTTTCTGTGTATGTTTATTGTCATAATATATGAATATGTGTATTGACACTGTGAAATAGCCAGAAGAATAATAAACAAAAATTGATGTGAATGAGTGCAGAACTCATTGTGAGTTGAAAGATAAGTGACTAACATTGATTTGGAAGAGACGGGGCCATGTGCATCTGCAGAGAGCTTAGTTGATCATATAGTAAAAAAATTTTGATTCAAATATTATACTGAGGAAAAGGTTTTGTGCATTAGTATTACAAGCAGTCTCTTAACTTAAATCCTTAATCTTTTAAATCATCCTTTTGTGTGCCACAGTTCTGATAAAGAAATGCTGCCTTTTCTTTTATTTGCTTGTTTTTTGCACAAAACCAAAATTGAAATTCTTCTCAAAGTCCCTTGTAGGTTTAGAGTTATACTGTTGATAGACAAATTCAACAGGATTAATGATAGAGAAGAAATCTTTCCAGAATTTGACCTGTAATGCTTTGGAGACCTTCAGAAATTCTTTTCCTAGTAATACTTATTTTAGAAGCATCAATTTGGGCCACAGTCATATTCAGCAGAGTTAAGATCCTAGAACATATCTAAATTAATCATATTCAATCTTCTCTAAAGAAAAGGGTAGCATAACCCCGATATTCAAAAAAGGGAAAAAAGAGGACCCAGGAAACTACAGGCCAATCAGTCTCACCTCTGTGCCTGGCAAGATCATGGAGCAGATTCTCCTGGAATCTCTGCTAAGACACATGGAAAACAAGGAGGTGATTGGAGACAGCCAACATGGTTTCACCAAGGGCAAACCCTGCCTGACAAATTTGATGGCCTTCTATGATACTGCCAAAAAATTGGTGGACAAAGGCAGAACAACAGATATCATCTTCCTGGAGTTATGCAAAGCATTCAACACTGTCCCACAAGACATCCTAGTCTCCAAATTGGAAAGTCATGGGTTTGACAGATGAACCACTTCGTGGATAAGGACCTGACTGGATGGCCACACTCAAAGGGTTGTGGTCAACAGCTCAATGTCCAAGTGAGGGACAGTGATGGGTGGTGTCCCACAAGGGTCAGTACTGGGACCTGTGCTATTTAACTTCTTTGTTGGAGACATGGACAGTGGGATTGAAAGCACCCTCAGCAAGTTTGCAGATGACACCAAGATGGAGGGAAGGGATGCCATCCAGAGGGACCTGGACAGGCTTGAGAAGTGGGCTAATGCAAATCACGTGAAGTTCACCCAAGCCAAGTGCAAGGTCCTGCACCTGGGAAGTGGCAATCCCAGGCAGAAATACCAGCTGGGCAGAGAATGGCTGGAGAGCAGCCCTGAGGAGAAGGACTTGGGAGTGCTCCTGGATGAGAAGCTCAACATGAGCCAGCAGTGTGTGCTGGCAGCCCAGGAAGCCAACAGTATCCTGGACTGCATCAAAAGCGTGACCAGCAGGTTACGGGGGTGATTCTGCCCCTCTGCTCTGCACTTGTGAGACCCCACCTGGAGTACTGTGTCCAGCTCTGGAGTCCTCAACACAGAAAGGACATAGAACTGTTGGAACAAGTCCAGCGGAGGGCCACGGAGATGATTAGAGGGATGGAGCACTTCTATGAGGACAGGCTGAGAGAGCTGGGGCTGTTCAGCTTGGAGAAGAGAAGGCTCTGGGGAGACCTTCTGGCAGCCTTCCAGTATCTGAAGGGAGTCTACAGGAGAGGGACTCTTTGTCAGGGAGTGTAGTGACAGGACAAGGGGTAATGGTTTATAACTGGAAGAGGGGAGATTCAAATTGGATATCACTAAGAAATTTTTTCCTCTGAGGGTGGTGAGGCACTGGAACAGGTTGCCCAGAGAAGTTGTGGCTGCCCCATCCCTGGAAGTATTTAAGGCCAGGTTGGATGGGGCTTTGAGCAACCTGGTCTAGTGGGAGGTGTTCCTGCCCATGGCAGGGGGGTTGGAACTTGATGATCTTCAAGGTCCCTTCCAGCTCTAACCATTCTATGATTCTAAAGCGAATGTCATATATGTGAACCAATGTAAATGAAAAAAAACAACATCCTAGTTCATGGATGGAAATATCATTATGACATGAGCTTATAATATGGTACATTATATTCATGACAAGAGCAAGATCTAATCAAAGATTAGATCATGAAACATTTTTTAGGTTTCTGCTAAAATTTACTTGCTGATTTCAAATCTGTACGGTCGTACATTAGGCATTTCAAAAGTGAAAGAAACAAGATAATACAGATTAAACGTAGGGAACTAAGAAACTTCTGAAAAATAATGAAATGTGGTTCAGAATACAAGATGCAAGATAATATATCTTGGAAAAAATATTCTTAAAGGCAATTCAAGGGAGGTAGAGCCCTTGAAAGCTGTAATCCTAGAAAATATCTAGAGATGATGGATAGTAGACAGTAAATTAGATATTGAGTTTGCAAGGTAATAGGAAGACACAAATAGATGGCCCAAGCTTAAGCTGCACATACAAGAAAAGCATGTTATAATCTATATGAGCATTGCTGAAACTATTACAAGAATAATGGGTGCATTTCTGAGTTTTGTCTATGGAAATGCCACAAGAGTTGAAATAAAGATAAGGAAAACTCACATGCAAACAACTGAAAAGCTGGTGGGATTACTTTTACATGTAAAGCAAACAGCTAAACAAAATACATGTCCGGAAATAATTTCTTGATATAAGTACCAAGCGAAGAAATATTTCAGGATTGGATTGTAATGAAAGCTCACTTAAAATAAGGAAACAAAGAGAAATAATATAATTATGAAGGCATAAGTAAAAAGGAAATGGTCAGTAGCTGTTGAGCTATTGTTGGGAAAAAATTTGGCTTACGAATTCCTATTCAGATATCATATATGCAGAATGCAATCTGCTGGAATTTATTATCCCTTTCCTAAGTATGTCAAAGATAAATGTTTGTATGTGAGATAAATAGCCAAGACTCCCCATGGAGAAAGATGTAGACATCCCCAGAGGATGATTCTTCTCATGCTTAATTAGATATCCATGATAGGTCATATTAATCACTTTCAGGAAGTGACTGTGCTGGAAGTGCCTACAGTATGTAGCTCAGTTGTTGTGTTTAAAGATAAGTGAGATGAATCCCATGCAAGTTAGCCAATTTTTGCTACATACAAATATTTAATATAAATATATTGTGTAAATATAGTAATATAAAACTCATTAAAACTTAAATGGAAAAATTATCAAGAAAATGTTGTAGTTACAGTTCTAATGATTTTCAGTTTCATTTAAATGTTCTTTCAACCTAGTCATTCACTGTCATCATTTGTCCTCTTTTGAGAAACAAGGATCTCCTGGGTAGGTATCATATTTAAAATATTATGTGCTAGTCTCATTGCTGATATTATTACGTAATAATGCTTCCTAATACATTTATATTAGTGCAAGAAAAAAATAAGCTAGATAGTGGGACAAACATATCTCTTAGTGAAGCTCACTTTAAATCTTAGTTCCAAGCATGAAAAGCACTTTGCAGTACATGTAAGTGGTTACCATGAATTGTGCAGCAAAATCTTATAAGATGAAACCTTGTAGCTTCCTTTGAATATATACATCTCTCAAGACATCACCACTTATTTTACACCTCTGATACTTGTGTTAGTACCTTGAAATCTAGATGTCTACTAACAACAAGACCACTTCAGAGCTTCGGATTTTTTTTATGTTTCTTATTTGCTATAGATAGCTGTCATCTATGTTAGTATGTAACACAACACATTTGGATAGTGACTCATCACATAATATTACTTAATCCACCATTCTTGACCAGGACTACAAAAATTACTTCTCTGAATATGTAGAAAATATCTGAAACCATGTGGAAGCAATGGTAGCACTAGAATTATTTTTTCCCCAGATTTTAATTATTCACACACTACTGGAAGTAACTCTGAATGTATCTGCAACACATTCTGAACCTGTGTGAGATGTGACATTCCTCATGTTGACTTAGCACCAATTTGGAGAGGTAACTTACATGATCTTGGAAAACAGTACAATTGCAGTCCTCTGTATTTCTGAATGCCTTCATCAGCTGTGAGGGAGACAGAAATACATAAAAAAGGTAATTTTCTGTGAAAACTTTTCTTAAAAAATTCTTTTTTTTTTTTTTTCATTTTCTAGATTTCTGTTGGTATGAAATACTGAAGTTAAGTTATACTCCAAAAGTGAATATTTAAAATCTCTGCTGATTGATAAATATTCAGTTTTCTGATGGATATATACCTTTACATATTTAGTACATTATTACATTGTATTAATATTGCTATGAAGAAAATAGATTTAATCCAATCTCATTTCCCAAATCAAATTAGTACCATTTCCCAACCCTAAAATCCATTAGTACCATTTATGATTTACCACTGCATCAAATAAATCAAAGCCCAACCCTTCATTAAGAGTTGACTGACGAGGTCTTTTTTATGTGAGATTTTTGTACGCACACAGATCAACACAGAACATTAAAGAAATTCAGAGTAGTACTGAATACTTAAATCTCCCTGTTAGCTTTCCTTTGGAGAGGCTATGGTCAGATGTGCTATAGGCTGAAAGTACACATATGGATTGTTAAATCAAAGCTCTAACTATAAATCTCTGAGATTTCATCATTTCCACTACAAGCTGAGTTTTGGTTTTAATAAAACTTTAGAAACGTGCTTTGTCAAAAGGGGTGGATACTGCATATTAACTGAGATTATGTAGCAACTAATTTAGGTTGTCAGGTAATTTTTATGAACAAAATCACTTATTGACCAGAACTGTTGGTAAATGTCTGGTGTAGATAGAAAAAAAAAATAAAAAATGGAAGGTTAATTACAAATGTGATGATTTTGAATGTGCTATTTCTTTGGGCTAACCTACCTTAAATACCTGGATACTTTGATTCTTATTCCTACCTTATAGTATTTAAAGGCAGCACGAAGCACACCAAATTCAATAAACCCTTGTAAATCATAGACTTGGGGAATGGTTGACGTTAGAAGGAACCTGTGGAAGTTATTTGGGCCAACTCCCCTACTTGTCCAGGGCCACCTAAAGCAAGCTGCCCAGGACTACATTTAGACAAAGTCAGCACCCAGACTATCTCCAATAAGGGAGACTCCACCATCTCCCTGGACAAGCCCTGATGGTGTTCAGTCAGCTTCACAGAAAAAAAAAAATAAAAAATTGTTTCCTGATGTTCAGTGAGAACCTCCTATGTTTCAGTTTGTGCCCATTGCCTTTGATACTGTTACTGGACACCACTGACTAAAGCCTGGATCTGTCCTCTTTGCAGTGTCCCTGCAGGTATTTATATGCAGAAGATCACCCTGAGCCTTCCCTTCCAGACTGAAAAGTCCCTCAGGCTCTCTCAGCTTTTCCCCATAGTATATGTGTTCCAACTCCTTCTTTTACTTACTTCATGGTCTTTCATTGGACTCTCTCCAATATGCTTATATCTCTCTTGTACTGAGGAGACCAGAACTGGACACAATTCTCCATGTGTAGCCTCAAAGGATTCCCTCCCAAGTACCACTGGCAATACCCTAGGCCAAGACTGAAAAGTTTAAGTATTGCTTAGATGAATCCCATGGCCATAGTAGATGCTAAGGTCAGAGACTGTCAAGATCACTACTTGAGTTCAGGATTTATGGCAGGAACAAAACATCCATTACACTGCCTAAAAGACAGGAAACTGAATTGCCAGAAATCCTCTGAAGGGCATCTTCTCAAATACATAACCATCAGTTTTGGGCATGACCATTTGACATACCAATCTGAACCGTCTAACTATTATTCTAAAAATGACTATAATACTGCTTTTGCTTTAGGGAGAGTAAGCAGCATGTTTATGGTAGCTGAACTCTGAGTAACTGAATTCAGCTAACATACAATCTCCTTTGAGCTCTATGAGTGCATTATGAGATCACTGGTAGAATCCAAGGGCTGAAAACACTTTATTCAGAGCACTTTAGCATAAGGACTTTTACTTCTGTGACTCCAAATCTGGACTGTTGACTTTTTACTGTGGCTAAATCAAGTGATGAAAGTTTTTGAAGATGCTGAGTAAACATGCAAATTTCAGAGCACTCAGAATGGTTGACCTTTAAACAGAAAGGATTTCTCAATCATAGCAAAATGAAAGCTAATGCCCTATATAATTCTGAATTATCATTAATGGCTAGAAAGGCACTTGCACAATATGTCAAGAATAGAGCAACGTAGTAAAGAGAATATGCTACTAATAAAAATTTTTGGCTTATATGTTGTGGTAGCCCTTGGAGATTTGCCTTCCACATGAAGATGTGACCCTCAATGTATCTCTTATTTTAAAGGAAACTGCAATCAGCACTACTTCAGAGAATGACTGCTGTTTGATATTCATGGACTATGGGGCATTGCAAATGGCATAAGGATTTACTTGAAATTTTCATCAATAGCTTGCTTCTCCCAGCAGCAGATGGTTTCATACAGAGATTGTACAGGAGAAATTCAACAGGATGAAGCAGTGAAGAAAAGTTTACCAACCAGAAATAATAAAGAAGTTTTGATCTTAAAGGCATACTGACAGAGTAAAATCCAATAATATGCAAATTTCTCTGATTATTTGGAAAAGTGACTAAAAAGGCCTCAGATATTATATCAACACCGTACTGAGATAACATTTTATACCTGTGTTTTGAAACACCAAAAATTATATGCTTAATAGCACTTCCAATAAAGGATGTAAATCTTTGATACACATCTAAATTTTTCTGTTTGTGCCTAGATCAACCAGCATACATAAGGAATCTTTTACTGGTTTTCTTCTGTTTTATCTTCTCAAAATTCTAATGAAAGCAAGGAGTAGGATATATTGAGTTTTATCCCAGTATACCCCAGTACAGAATTACAACATGGACAAATAGCACAATCAGTTGCAGGAATTTAAAAAAGATGAGTTTACTATAGAGATGATGAATGCACCACAAAAACCAAAACCAAAACAGAAACAAAATACTAATTAAATATTAACTTAGTTAATTACATTCTTCTGCAATTAAGAGGTTGTGGTTACAGAACAAGATCCAGAACAATCTAGATCGCTAAGCAGGCAGCTACTAAGGGGCACTTACAGCATAGATCTGCCTGGACCTAGACGAAGGAGAAAAGTTGGAGAAAAGTCTGTCTCTAACAGCAGTGTAAAATGGTATGTGTTGCCCAAAACTCTCTCAAAAGACAGTAACTAATAAACTTCCTGGAAAATTAATAGAAAATTAGCATGTTTTCTTTGAAAACAGTTTGAGACAGCAAGTGCATTTCTTCGGGAAACTTTGGAAGTGAGAGAAAAGTAACCACTTCTCAGCCTGTCTGTGTTTAAACTAAACATCCCACCACTTTAGGTGATCCCAGAGCTACACACTGTGTTTGAGAGCATTACACACCTTTATTGCTACATTTGTTCTACTGTGCTGTAAGAAAAGAAGTGATTTTATCTGATCCCTTTATTGTAAGTGGGTGACATTCAGTAAGAACTAGTAAATCCTAGAACTTGAAACCTCCTTCCAGGGCTTTTTAAAAGTATTTTATATGATTATTTCCCAAGAGATAAAAAAAAGGCCTTCAGACTGCATAGAACAGTCTGTCCCTTACTTCTTCAAGTATTCAGCATCAATGTGTTTATTAGCCATGTTTCATTCTTGTGTTCTTTTTCCTTTTGGTTATCCTGATTCTGTAATTCCTCTTTGTATATGAACATGAAGTTCTTTGCACATATGCATGCAGTCAGTAAGTTTTTCATATAAACAGGTAGGTGGCAGGTGAATGGTTTTCAATGCTGGACTTGGGTGCTTGCATTGATGGTCTTAGATGAAAGACATCTTTTAGAAGATTTGACACTTTAAAGCATTGAAGGATTTAGGTCCCTCTCTTGCATTGATCCTTGCTGAAGTTACAGGCTTAAAGTAACTCTGAGAATCTGAGTTTAAACTCTCAAGGCTGTCAGGGTGTAATCTGTACCCCTCTCCTGGGCTTTTTCTGTTGCCTAGTTTAAGCATAATCTATTGAATACATTGAGTTTTTGCATTGATTTAAAGTTCCTTTTTTACCACTTATGAGCCTACTGATTTTATTTGGAAAAATAACAGTTGACAAAATATATAGAAGTTGAGCTTCGCAACATACTAGTAATTAGTTTCTTTAGGTATTGTATAAAATCACTATGATATCTCACCTGTGTATGAGAGTTTTCTTAAGTGTAGACTGCATGGATAAATAACCATTGAAAAAAAAAAACCTACTTTAAGTAAGTCAATGGAAATTCTCAATAATAAGGTCAAAGGATACAGAATTGATAATTTTAAAGGAAGGGAATTTATTTAGAAATCTGAAATCAAATAACTACTTTTGAAAATCTTTAGTATCTATTTTAAAAGGGAAAATCCCCAAACTCATAACAAAAGAAAAATCTCAAAGTTATCAAAAAAAAAAAAACCTCAGGAAAATACTTTTTAATATATTTTTATTTTCTAAAACTTTATTCTAGAATGCAGAGCAGATTAAATTGGAACTCTATTTTAAAATTAGTAATAATATATTATGTAACCCTACCCAGGTCTTTTTATTGTGAAGGTATTCAGCTTAATACTCAAGCATTCACCATATAATTTTTAGTTCCGTACAATTCCTAAACTAAGTTAAATGTGAATTACTACATTAAAGAAATAAATAAGTGTATCTCTCCCTTCCATAATATTGTACAAGTAATCTTGCTACACCACTTCTTCCTAGTCAAACTGTTCTTTTTCCTCTTTTTAACTAGTGAGGTTGTCTTAAATATCATTACCTGCTTCTTTCTAGAGACTTCTGAAAACTAAATTTTCACTGTATCTGCAAAACTCTCAAAGTAAATTAAATGTGAATCCTCAGTCTTAGGCATATCTCTCAATTACTTGCACCTGTGCTGGATCAATTAGCTTGCCTAATTCTTAGCAACAATAAATGGCCCACAAGTGCTCTTCATTAATTAAAATACTATCAGCCTCTTCTGAGTGCACTCGTAATGTATTCTGTCTATAGTGGTTTTGAGGGCAGCTTCTCTTGGACAGATATCTGGGTGCTAATTTGCCTTTTAAGCCCACTGTCCCTCCCTGCAAACTACTGCTGGATTTCTAATAATTATTTTTTTCCATGAAGAACAGCTTGTGTTCTATTAGCTACTGTGAGATTTTTTTTTTATTTTAAAAGAAAGGTGGTAGTTTCTTTTCCTTCTTTTTTTTTTTTTTTTTTTTGTAAAGCCAAATTGGACCCTTCTCTAATGGCTTTGTTTGATGTCAGTCTATCCAGAAAATAATTTCCTTGCGTGAACGTAATACATAGGCTATTGTATAATAGTAATTCTTTTAGGTGTTAGAAAAGCATGTTTAAATCATAGTTATGTGCTTATGACCTTTCTAACACAATGATTTAAGAGAGTTTTGCAGATTAACTACTTTATTCTGCATTCCCTGAAAACTCTCTGCTTAGAGAGCACTCTGACCTCTCCCAATGAGTTTTTTTAATGGTACAATTCAACCTTTTTGGAAAGACCATTTTTAAAAAGCCCTACTGCTAAGTATGTCTTTATAAATTATTTATAGAGAATTGCTGGGACAATATCTTGCTTGGTAAGATGCTGGTGTCAGTACCACTGAAGTATCCATGGAAATTAAGTCAACAAAGTTTATTCTTTTCTTTTTCTCTTCTAGCATTGAACTTCAATATAAATTCATGCCACAAGCTATTTTAGAATTTTATGTAAAAATATTTTTCATTGCTGCATTGAGTATTTCAAAGAGGAAGAAAAATCTTTCCTTATTAGCCTGCTAATTAGCAATTCTAAAGCAGAGATTTGTGCAATATGTACAATTATTTGGTAAACATTCTTGTAATACACCATCAACCTAGAGTTATTAAAAATTTAACAGAATTTTGGAAATAATTACATAAGTGCATTAATAAAGTCAGCCTACATGAAAATAAGTACTAACAGCAACAATAAAATGGAAATATAGACTTATTTGTTCTTTTTTAAAATGTATCTTTTTATTGTCATTTTGTTGACCACTTTCATGACCATTTTCCAAAGATTTCAACCCAATATGTTAAGGACATTAAGAGGAAATTCAGTGGTAGCATCTTGCATAGAGTTTTTCTGAAATCCCTCCCTATTTGTTGCTATGCCAACACAACACTATTCCTGGAGATGATGTTTACTCTATTACTCTATTCCCAGAAAAATAATTTCATATTTTTGTTACAAATATTTGGGGGAATATTTGGATGACACATATTTGTCATGTGGAGGCAACCTAATTTTTAAAGATTTTCCAACATTTCTTTCAAGCATATAAAATGCAATTTTACTCTCAGTTTTGTGATCTACAGTGAGAAACATTTATTTTTTTTTTTTCCATGACCCTTTAACTTAAATTTTACACCTGAGTCAGAAATGAAGAAATTAAGAAGAAATCATGTTTTTTTCCCTCGTCAAGTCTCTAAAATCAGCAGTTTTGTTTTAGGTGATTAAGTCTCATAGGAAGAATACTAGTAATGCATTATAAGAAAGTTTCAAAAGAAAAAGGAAGGTGCAACAATACTCTTGAAATAGTAAACTAGAGTGTTATCTATATAACCTAATATAAAGCCTAATATAAAACAGGGTAGAGATAAGTAGTAATAAAAATTCAGACTGTAAAGTGGAACCTATTAAGTTATATGAATTGGTATTTTCATTTAAATCTTTTGGGGAAAAAAAATCTATATTCCTGGATCAAAACCCCTCCCGTTTCTATCTCAATTTCATTTTAAAATATACATCCCAACAAATACAAGTTTTGTCTTAATAATTAAGCTATGAAACACCTTACTTAATGCATTTCTTGAGAGTGAATATGTAAAATATATTCCCAGTTCACAGAATGAACGCTATCTGCAGATGGTCAGGAGAACATATTTGACACTGCCAACATTTAAAAGGAAAATAATGCCAAAATATTGGTTCTGTAAATACTCAGCCGACTGTGGAATTGTATGTGGTCCTGAGACTACAGACAAAGCTTGAGGATTTCAAGTACCCTGGAATCTTAAAGGGACTTGGAATGAACATCAAAACGTGTACAGAGAATTGATCTATGAATAGTAAGAGATTTCTGAATAAAGACAAGAATTGAATTTTTCTTAATCTTATTTTAATGATATTCTGCATCCTCTTTTATCACTTGGGGAGTATTCGGTACTAATAGAAAACGTGTTTAATTAAAATGTTCTGAGCAGCTTACATTATATTAATTCTGATTTTATTCTATTTTAATAGAACTCTAAACTGGAGAGCAATGTCAAATCATAAAGTAAGGACCTATTTTATAAATATCACAATATATCTATATATAATATAGACATCATGTTTGTCTTTTAACAACCACTTTAAGTTTGTGTGTGTTGAATTCCTTAGCCCGAGCAACATAGCACCGATGACAGCACAATAGCAAAGAAAATAATGAAATCTAGATTTTATAGTCAACCAGCCAGCCATAATTATTTTTTTTTTTTTTAAATAAATCTGCAAGTGTTTTACCTAATTCTGTTTCCAAGCAATTCAAAAGATACAGGTCTGTCCATTGTCCCTAAAAGGTAATTGTTCTATATTTCTTTAGCTTTTTTTGTGATAGAATGGGAAAGTGCTAAATGTAATTACTGTATTTGCTTATATATTTGTGCCTCATTCCTCCAAAAAGCAAATAGAGTCATTATATCTTATATCTGTTTATTATATATTCATTATATCTTATATCTGTTTATTACATTGACTACTTTTTTTGACAGGAGGAAGTACTTTGTAAGGCTTCTATAGATTGCAAAAAATAAACTTAATTTAAAAATTTCTGGAAAGTTTTTGTCACTGGAAATATTTTTTTTGATAGCTTGGCTTCACATTTATTGCTCTGAAATGAGGTTTACCAACAATTACACACAGGTTTATCATATGTCAGCCACTTCAAAATGATTCACAATTCTGTTCAGATCACAAATCATCTCTGCATATATACTGTCTCCAGAGCACAGTAGACCACCACTAATGCCTACCACTAATACCTACTACTTCTGCTTTCTCTTAAGTTAATACTTTCTGGCATTTGTATCATGCAGATATAGGTTATTTGTGCATATGTGACATGGTTGTCAATGGTATCGCTCACACTGTTCAATAATAAAAAAACAAAAACAAACAAACAAAAACCCAACAACCCAACCAAAAAAACCCACAGACAAATCAAACATAGAACAAAAGCAGAGATTTTGAATGCAATATTTCAGTATGAAGACAGTAAAATTTGCATTTAAACTCTGCCCTTGACTTTGTTAATTGTCGCAGTCTCAGCCAAACCCACCAAACCCTGAGCGACAGATGCCCCCCTCCCTTTTCCCCCCCACCTTTGGGTAAAGAGAGGAGAGGAAGGAGTTAAAGAGATTCAAGGGTTTAGAACAAACTAAACTACTTTAATGAAAATATAAACAACACAATAAAAAGGAAATTTAGGGGAAAAAAAAAGGAAAAAGGGAGTATACAGTACACACAAAACCTTATCAAGCTCCCAGGACGACGACCATGTCACCAGCAGGCCTCAGGAAAAGTCCCAAACTGGACCCGGCGACCGACAGGAGCTGGGCTTCAGATCCGGAGCCAGGAATGCCCAGATCAGGATCAGAGGCAGATGAACAGGCAGGGCCCTCCTTGGACGTCAGCCATTGAAGAAGGAGAAAGAAGGGGAAAGAAGAAGGGGAAAGAAGAGCCTTGACCTGTTGATCCTTCAGCTTTTATAGGGGGCATGATGCTGATGGGATGGAATACCCCTGTTGGTCAGTCCTGGGTCACCTGTCCTGTCCGCTCCTCCTTGAAGGCGGGACCCTCCGACGGGCGAACGACGAAAATTATCTGACCTTGGTTCTTCCAGCAATAAGTCTAAACAAGGGCCTCTCTGCATACCATCCCCCGGTACAGTCAGGTCTTATCACTGCGAGATGGAACAGCTCCGCACAATGTGCTGTTAATTTCAGAGCCCAGCTAACTAGGAGAGGCCTAGCTAAGAAAGCAAAACTGTAAAACAGAAAATTGGTTCATTTTACCTCAAACCAGGACATTAATTTAAAAGCCTTATGATGAAAAAGGACATCTTTCGAACTTTCTACATTTTAAATCTTACTAGAAGTGAACACAGTGCATGTTAATACAAAGTTGTCTAAGAAGCTTTTCTACTGAAATATTGCAGAGTGCTCCACAATTGCATCTGTGTCTTTCAGGAATTTGGCAAAGCAGCTAGACAAACTCTGTAATGAACATAGGTACCCACGTTCCCTGAGATTTGATTTGCACCCAGCAGAACAAGTAGATAGAAAGGAAGAATAAAGGTGGACTGGCTCGTAGCATTTGTGTGGCACAAGGAAAGCCAAAACTTTCAATGGAGAAGCTTTGGCATGCTTAATGAGGGATATACTTGTGAATATGGGTTCCTGAAAACACTTGTGTGTCTCTACTTCAGGTGTACCCATGGTAACCTCTCTTTCAAGTTCTTCTCTTATTATTTACTTAATCTCTCCTCCTGAAGAGGAAATTTTAGAAGCTTGTTTCCATACCTACCAGACTAAGCAACAAGAAAATTCCCTTTTCAAGGCCCCAGTATAGAACTCCTACAAGCAGGTCACTTTTTTTCTAAAATACATTACTTGCTAAATCAAAATAAATTTATTGCTTTTATAATTAATTATGTCCAAATTTCATGATCTTATAATTTCATGGTTTAATTTTGTTTTACAGTCTAAATATTACTCTGAATTCACACATATTCTGCATCAGAGTATCATGAAAACTTGATCAACCACAGATCTAAGATCATGTTTACATTCTGTAGTGTAATTTCCTTTCCACAATGTAACTCAATTTTTTAAGGAATGTGAGTTGGTTCATTCTTTCTTTTTTTTTCTTTTCAGGATAACTGTGGAACTCTTACATAAGCAAATTTTCATATTAGTAGTCTTTGACTGTAAGAATTGTCATCCAAGGCCTAAAAGAGAAGTGAAGCCCACTAGAGAAATAAGAAAGTTTGTCGTGATTTAGGCTGGACTGGTGACTGAATGAAAAACAGATGCTTTCTTTAACTTTCCTCCAGAGAGAGAGAGAGACTTACAGATTGAAAAAGAAACTAAAGTACTTTAATGAAATATTAATAAAAAAATAAGAAAATGTAATAATAAGAAAATAATATATACAATATATACAAAACCATATTGAGCTCCCAGGATGACAATTATGTTACCACCAGCAGGCACTGGGAAAGTCCCAAACTGGAGTCAGTGGTGAACAGGATCTGGATTCAGGAACTGGATTCAAGAACATATGGATCAGGATCAAAGGCAGAGTCCTCATCAGATGCCTGACATTGAGGAAAGAGGCTGACCTCTTTGATCCCTCAGCTTTTATACTGAGCATGATGCAGATGGGATGGAATAACCTGTTGGTCAGTTTTGGGTAACCTGCCCTGTCTTCCACTCCATGCAGATGCAACTCATTTACGCTTTTTTGGTTACAACCCTCCAACTTAATACATAACAAAGTAGCTGACATTGGCTGTTACAGCAATTAGTATAAGCAAGACCCTATTTGGATGCTGTTCCTTAGTATTAACCATAAACCTTGGGCTTTATTAGTCTGGAAGCAGATATTGTCTGAAAAATGTGCAGTTATTTCAGAGAGTTCAGTTAGAAGAGACTTAACTGAGAAGTAAAATTACTAAACAGAAAACTGTTTCTGTTTTACAAGAAAACAAAAAGGGGAGTAGCTTTCCAAAGATCCAGTAAAGAAGAAGCAGAGTTAAGCAATGGGCCTGGCTGTGAGATGTTTGAACCATATATTATATTTTGGGACTATTTCTGTTGAAAAGTAGTTGTATCATAAAGATATATAAGGTCGGAATGTAAAAATTAATTTTAAAAATTAGGGTAAATGACTTATGACAAAAACTTTCTGAGTTAAATTGTCCATTCTAATGATATAGTTCTAGTAGACTGGAGGTTCAGAAAGCCAAAAGGGGAAGGCAAGAAGATGTATTCAAAACAATGTTGCCATCGCAGTCTCCGTATGTGTATGGTCCTCAGTAGTGTGGTACTCCTGATGAAATGTGAGAGATGGCTGGCCTCCTAGGAGAGAGGAGCAATCAGGAACAAGTCCCAACAGAAAGAGAAGTTGGAAAGACACCTAGTGGATAGGTGTACCTTACAGTATGACTAGAAGGAAGAAACAGCTATTTTGTGGTGTCCGTAACTTTATTTGTAGTTGCTACCAACCAGTCTTTACTGAGGTAGGTGACAGAGAATACAAAGCAGATAGATGAAAACTGGGTAATAGACTTTTCTTTCACTAAAAAATGTAAAGGGAAGATTTACTTATTACTATTGTTGTGCTCGGGATAACATATAGTGAATTTTTCTATGTTTGTCTTATTTCCTGTTTCTCCTTCTCATCCTTTAGTAAGTTATGTTTTGTTTAAGACTTTTCATTCAAGCTCTTTGGATAGTGAAATGTGACTCACTAATTTGATACAGTAATTTATTGACAACACATGAACTAATTCAGGAGTGATGTTCATAAAAACAGGGAAATTATAAATCACAAATGCTATACAGCTGTGCATAGTTGCAAATCTTGTGAGTTCCATCAGTTTCAGGGAACAAGTATAGCTTTAAAAAAAAAGAACCAGTTCACTTGTCACAGATGATTAATGCTGTAGATGGAGATTGCTTGTTAGTAGATGTTGTATCTGAGCTACCAGACTGCTTCAGCAACCTATTGGCAAAATAAAAAAAAATCTTCTAGGCTTTTTTAAAACTTGCTAGTATCATATGGTGAGAGATTAAGAGATACAGAAACTGTTCTTTTTCATCATGTCAGGAGAGTTTATAGCATAGACAAATCCTATTCAAGATTTTTCTGGTTGGTCAGAATGAAGCCATTTGCCTTCTGAGGACATATTGGCATCAAGACAGAGGCATTTGAGTAGCTTCTTTTTGGCAACAAATAGATGAACAAACCTTTTCTGGTATGTTAGAGCTGAGAACTGCCTCAGGAAAAAATAAATATATCATAAAGTCCAACTAGTTACAGACAGGCAAGAAAGCAAGATTGGTCTTGATCAGGAGAAAATGCAGAAATTGGAAAAAATCCAACAATAACAGGAAACTACTACTCAGATATTCATAGATGAAGACTGAATATTATTAATATTTTTTTTACCTGTAGTTTATTTTTCAATAGACATTAAGGACAAAATTTGGATGCAACTACTTCCCATGTAAAATCATAACAGTGCAGTTTTTCCCTTGTATTGCCCTGCCTCATAACCCAGAATTTGAATTGGAGTTGTATTTGACGGACAAAGTAAAATGAATGAACAGTAGAGTTTTAAGTAAGATTTAATGTTCTCTTCATGTTTTCCTAGACAGGCAGATGCTATAACAACTTAATCTGTTATGATTTGTTGTAGCAAAACAAGAGGCTTAACTGATGTGATACTAAAGCAAAGATGACTATTATGTTTTAGGAAAGGAAATAGAAACCCTTTAATGATTGAGCTGACAATCTTCACAGTTATAAGGACACTGATAGGAATATTTTCACCTTGGTATATAGATACCAGCTGTCATAAATTAATATTACCTCATTTCAAATTCCCACTCACCATACTAAAAATATAGCCTTTGTAGAGGCTGTATATACCTTTCACACAAATATAGGATTCTCTTCTTATAAAATATTTCATTTAAAGGGATAAAGTTCAGTTTATATTCTCTGATATCCTTCTTTTCAGAGGTAGGAAGTATAAACAACATTTATAAGAATCAGCACACCACAGCCACATAGATCTGGAAGCCCTTGAGGACATACTTGTGAAAGCACTGTATCCTCTGCTCTGTGAGCACAATCTTCCCAGGACATGAAACAGGTCACTGGGAAGTACCACGCAAGAAGAGAGGATGATGTTGTCCTCTTCAATTTAACCTTTATTTGGGCAATGCTAGGTTATGTGATAAAAACTCATAAACTTATCTGCATACCCACAAAGGAATTGAGAGAGACAATGGCAGGAGGGGGAGCCCATTACCACAGAAGAGCCATTGGCCTGTCAACCGCCAAGAAGAACCCAGGGATGCACAGTGACACATTAGGGACACATTATCTTATGCAGGGGAAGAGCAGTTCATGATTGCACAGTACTTACTACTGGATGTTTAGGAGAGAAGACGAAAGTTGGATAAGGGAAAGGTGATTTGGAGAATAAAAAATCAGAGAAAATGAAAAGCTAGGGGGAAAAAAGGGCCACTTGAATGTAAGTATTTTTCTAGTCAGTACATTTGTCTAGCTGTTGGGACCTGGGAAGCCAGCAAGTGGAGAGACTGGGATCCATGGACAGCTACTGGGCAGACTGAGGGTCTGAAATCAGTAGCTGGAGAGATCTGCCATGTAAATACATATGTTTATTTTCACTATTGGATCTCCATCCTGGTCAGTCAGAGAGGTGAGCAGGATGAGATCATTGGTGCTGTCAGTGATTGCCTGAGTGATGTGTGTCTCCATCTGTGATCTGTGCCACCACTTGTATATATCTGTAAATATGTGTCCTGTGAACATGTACATGCTAGAAATACATCATCAGCCTCAAAAGTGATGGGACTTGGGGATGGAGAGTGGCAACAGACTCACCTCTCTCAGGATGTTGGATCTGGCATGATATATATTTTCCTCTAACGGCATATTTAAAAATATATATATTTTAAAGGCTTATGGATTTCCATATCCTGAAAATAATTTAATTATGTGTTGTTATTTAACATAAAACATCTATTAAAACATTTGGTATTTCTAAATCTATAGCAACATCTTAGAATCATGAAAAGAGTTTACAATCTAAATACTGCAATTTTTTTGTTTTCGTTTTTTAAAGGTTTAGAATTATGTCAGTCCCTGCAGGTTCTCTCTGAGTTTTAGTTTCATTCCAAAGGAAAATACACCACCAGGTTTTCTTCTGCTCTCCTATATATATCTTTTTATTTGCTTGTTTTTCAAGTAGTCCTGAAGATTTTTCTTGTGAACAACAACATAAAGGAGATGAGCACCAAGTGAGAAGAGGTTTCGCAGTTCTGTGAACAATCTCATTTCTTGTTCATAAACCTTTACAAGGTTTTAATATGCTCCTGACTTTAGATCTGCATCTTAGTCAATGAGAATTTTTAGGATCTTACAAATATTTTTCACATTCTAGTTTTTAATGTCTATGTATCTAAGAACTTAATTTCATTTTTAAAAGTTCAGAGCAGGCCTGAATGTTTATTTTCTTTTTTCTGACAGGAAAAAGAACAGAAAGGGGCACCCAGTGTCTTTGCTTTATTACATAAAAAATACGCTTTATCGATAATGCTCATTCCAATATTAATAAGAAGAGAGTTTCACTTACAGGTTACTCAAAGAAAGAGAAATTTCTAAATATGTAACAATGTCCTAAATTCAAATTATGTTGTTAAAAGGGACACGGGAGGTGAAATAAAAAGATAAGCACAAACAAAATGGTAATAATGAGTGAAATACTGAAAATTNTTATATATAGAATTTATATATATTTATTTATTTTATATATATATAAAACAATATAGAATTGTTTTTAATATTTGGGAACTGTGTTATCGTATAACAGATATTGGAACAGAATAAGCAAACTTTAACAGGAAACCTTCTGGCTCTTACATCAATGGCTGAAAATGCAGTGTCAGCAATCTTGCTTAGGTTTGGTCTGGATTTAGACCTCAGTTTCCAAAGATGCTGTTTGTGAGACGAATTCATAAAGCTAATCTGCTACCAATTTCTGTTAGAAAACTCTTCTCATTTTCCAGTTTGAATAACTTGCTCCTTCTATCATATGTATTAGGACATCAACAATCCCTCAAACACAAAAATAGGAGGCTATTATAAACCATGTTGTAGATAGCAGAGAGTATTTCATTGGCTAATTCTGATATAGATGTGAGCTGGCCACAGGCAAGTTCATGTTGCTGGTTAGATAGTAACAGAGCAACAGAATAGATTATTTCTAATTTCACACTGCTGTCTCAGAAAAGTGTTAGCTTGTTCTTTAGTTTGCCCAGAGTGCATGAATATTTTATAAAATGTTCATACTCTCTCATAGTATGTTATCAAATTAAGTTAAAATTTGCTAATGTGTTCAAAAGCCTTTCATGGAGATGAAAAGAATGTAGCTGAGAAAGTCTTGCTTCCTTAAGAAACCAAGTTAAAATTGTTTATTCATTACAGTAGTTAGCATTATCCCTTGTGATCTTTGAAAAGCCAAAGTTAAATTCACCAAGGATGTAAGTTCAGGAAACCTCACTATTTCTGCAATTAGTTTTGGGTCATAGCTACCCAATTAGTTTCAGTCATAAATGCAAAAGACATTGTCTCAAGCCTGCCATATAGTTCATGGGAGGATTTAGTTGCTAGAATGGGATTAAAAATTATCAGAATACTGATCTCTTAGCTGCCCAAACTTGTTTCTGTGAAACGACTGAGCACAAGGATACATTATAAATCATTGTCCATATAAAATCTCTCTACATTTTCTGTGTGTTGACAAATAGGTATTTCTTTAAATATAAGTCACACAACAGTAGAATTTAATCTGGAAATGTGTTTTAACCCTGTTTCTTTCAAATACCAGACAGAGAGTTGCATATTACTTCATTGGTTCACTAGTGAAAAAAAACCCAACCTGCTGTTTTGTTTTAAGTGCTTGTTTTCTTTTCTCTCTATGCCTGGTGGGTAAAGAATTCACTCCAGATGTAGAAGATACAGATTAATTTATTTTCTTCACCTGAAAGGATTTGCATTGTCACTACAAATTCCTGTGAAAGTTTTGAAAACAGCAGTTATGGAGAAAGGCATTTCTGATTTGTTCACTTGCATATAAAGATTTATCACCCAGTGGCACTTTCTGTTTTCTACAGTCATCTCAGCAGTATTTTACTAACATATCTATAGGTATGCTGCAAGCTCTCCCTAAGGACAGTTATAGCTTCGGATTTTACATGCAAGGTTACACATGATTTTTTTATCCTTTTGTGAGGTATTTTTATACTGGATTCTAAAGCTTGTGAGAACATAATCTAGTAAATTTGACAGTGTTGGCAAATTTCAAGAAAAGTTGGCAAAAGTTCAGACATTTCAGAAAAGGACTGATTTCTCTCAAGCTTTGCTGAAACAGAAAATGAAGTAGGGGGCAAAATCTATGTTTGTGCCTAAAGGAAAGCTTGCCCTCTAACTGCAGTTCCATTTCTGCATATTGGAGAATCTTCACAGCAGTCATCCATAAAATGTTTGCCTGTCTGTAGTGATATATAGGGTATAGGTGTCCAGATTTTGGAAGCAGTGGGGCTGAAGAGGTTGTTTTTGCAAGGAGAGGCCAGGGGTTGCCCTGTATTGGACACAGATGCTTGGAATGGACCCACTGCAGGACACAGAAGAGCTCCTTAGCCAAAGTAGTGGCACCTCTGGGAAAATATGTGTAAGGGAGCAAAAAAAATGCTGAACAGAGAGAGGAAAAATGAACCAAAATGGAGCAAGAAACATCAGTGTGAACACCAAAGAGAGTAAAGGATGGGTGAGGAGATGAATTACATGCTGGAGCAGAAATTCCCCTGCAACCTGTGGAGGGACCATGGTGGAGCAGGTGGATGGATACTCACTGAGGTAAATGCAGCCTGTGGAGGACCCCACACTGGAGCACATTTTCCTGATAGGAGCTGCAGCCCATGGAGACCCACAGTGGAGCAGAGGAAAAAGGAGAGGGTGAAGGAGCCACAGAGAGGAGCAATTATGAACTGATCTTAACCCCCCATTCCCTAAGCTCCCTGTGACACTTGGGGGAGGAGTAGGTAGAGGAGTGGAGAACAAAGCTGAGCCTGGGAAAAAATAGCTCTGTGTGTGAGGTTTTGCACTTGATTTTCAACATCCCACTGTATTTTTAAGAGACCACGAGTTTAATTAAATTTCCTTATGTCAAGTCTCTTTTGCCCATGATAGCAGTTGGTAAGCAATCTCCCTGGTTTTATCATGACCCGTAAGCTATTCCTAAGAAGGGAGAGTAAGAAAGCAGCTGGGTGGGTGTCTGACAGCAGGCCAAGGTCAACCTGTGATGGTAGTTAATAAGGGGTAGCAAAAACTACCTTGACTGACAATTTTTCTTGTTCCCATTTACCTTATTTTCTCCCCTCATCCCTCTTCGAGGAAACAGCAAGCAAGCAATTGCTTAGGCATTTGGCTGTTAGCTGAGGTGAACCCACCACAGTTGCACTGATTTTAGAGGAATTGTTTAACTCAGTTTGAGGCATCCTATAGTAGAACGAACTTTAGATGCAAGTACATTTTATTCTTCTTTTGAGGAAAGGTAATGTTTAGAAACGAGGTCATGCTTCTAAGAAGAGGCCAATGTTACATCAATTCCAACTCTTTCCTTACACGAAATTTGAGTCCAGAAGTTAGTGAATTACTTTTCACAGATCTTATATGCAATTTATATACTCTACTATATATATATACACTATGTATACACCTATATGTATACAGATACATGGTCTTACTTGAAACAAGACCATTCCTAAATTTTTGCATTTGGTGAGGAATTAATCTTTGCAGACTGCACAACACTACTGGTGCATATGCATCTCTGTGTGTGCCAGTAACATCGTATTTGACCAACAGGCACACACATGCACATATGTTTGCATGTATAAGTATGCGTATGTGCACATATATTTATGCATTAATTTCCTCTGAGCTATATTACCACCTGTGTTATTCCTTTTTCCTTTGTTTTCTGTTTAATTTTTACTACCACTACTTTTAGGTTTGTTTTTTGTTTGGTTTTTATTCCAGAAAAAATCATAGGATAGAATATGTCATTCATAGCTGTACTGAACTGAAACAGTCTTACTGTTCAGAGTAAAGACACAGCAGTTCAGTATTTGTAAATATGTCTCAGAAAACAGCTACTCCTAAATAACCTGTGAATCCCATAACATTACAGCTGACAGGAGTCTTTTTTAATCCAGTTTTAATGACAACTTCTTACAAGGTTCAGATGAAAATAATGATGAGTTTCATCTAGCCTACAGATGTTAATAATTGGTTTGTAAAAAACATTTTGCTTATGAGGATTACCCAATATTAAAAGGTTCTAAATGGATGCTAAAATTAAAATCTAAAAAGTGTCAGTGTTGAGAATATACTGCTCTATTTTAAAACTTAAATAATGAGCCAGAATTAAAATGTATATGTATTCCTGTTCTCTTGATAAATGGAAATTCAGTAAAGCTCTGAAACTACAGCTGAAGTCAGCCTAAAACAGACAATTTGGCAATGTATTTACAGATTCTGCAGTTTTTCTCCAAAAATTTCCAAGAGCAAAAGAAAAGTTTCAGACTGTATATCATAGCAAGTCTCTGAATTTTTTCTGCTGGATGGAGAAGAATACTTATCTTTAGCCCCACTATTTTTACCAGTAATTTCAGATCTGTTATGTAGATTAATTATATTTCTTCATAATTTTGCAATCATACCTGAGTGATAACTTTTTGTATTAAGGACCCTTTCTTCTGAGGCTCTCACAAATCTCTGGAAGCACATACACTGAGTTTGTAATTCTCATTCTTATATTTGGCATGAAACAATAACCACAACTTCTACAGAAAGGCTCTTGCATAATTTCCTTTGGGTTTTGTAGTTATTCCTTCAAGTTTTCCCTCCCTGATTTTATTAATTTAACATCAGACAAGATAATTTACCCCTTGAGTCCTTGATTCATTGCTCTCTGATATGAAGCAATTCATTGAGCAGGGTTATCTTTCATGCTCGGATAGACCTTTCCATTCATTTAGTGTCAGAATAATTTTTAATAGTGTCTCTCAGGCCACTGGATACAAGGAAAAATCTAGTTGGAAAAAGAAATCTTCAGTCTCCTTCCAGGATCACAAGTGACTTTTGTGGTTTAAAAGCTACTTATTGATCCAGTTCCATAAGAGGCTTGGAATTCACAGAATCTGTGAATTTTTACATTTCTATCAGGTGTAGAAATACATTCTATGAATTAAGCGGAGTCCTTACGTTTGGACTAGATGATCTTAAAAGGTCCCTTCCAACCTAGGTGATTCTGTAATGATTAGACTGCTTGGTTTTGCTGTTATATTAATGTGGTAAGACCTTTCCTACACATTTTCCATGTCACACCGTTATGTGAAGAGATACAAGCACCTTCTTTAAGAGGGACTCCTGATTGAAAATGTAACTCCCACTTTTTCCCCTCTTCTCTCATGGTGTAGTAGTTCTAAATTATGCATAAAGAATTCTTGAATAATCTGAAATGTGCTAGGGAATATTTGGGCGATATGATATCTTTTATCACGTGTCATGCAACTCTGCTTCATGAGAAATCTAGCTTTTATCTACAAGGTATTCATCTATTTCTTTCTGCTCCTTTGAGGCATTATAATCCAGGGTAGGGTTTAACCTCTTAGTATTCACAATTGTATTCCCTACATTGCAGTTAGGTTGTGCAAGTCCCCATTTAAAAAAAACCCAAAAAACACTACATTAATCCTGTCCTGATATACTGTCACACTTTTTACCATTACTTTCTTTCTGATGCGCTTCTCATATTTGGCATAATCAAGCTGGCATGTTTGTTCATTAAAGATGCAAAGAACAAAAATAGTTTAAATAGTTTCATATGTCTTCCCATTGAAATTTACTTTCTTTGCAACATTTTTAAAACTTGCTTCCTATTTTATTTTCACAAAAATGCTATTTAGATATTCTTATCTATTAAAAATCCACCTTCATTTTCTTCTTCTTCTTCTTTTTTTTTTTTTCCCTGCCCTTTTCCTGANTTTTTTTTTTTTTTTTTTTTTTTTATGGACATTTGAAAATGTCCACATTGCTGTATAAAGATGCATTATATTTGTTCTCTCTATTGATTTCAAAACCAATATTCTTCATCTCATTTTTCCCCAAAGGCTTTTGCCATATAAAAAAAAAAATAAAATAAATAAAAAAAAAAAAGTAGAGAGCTTTGTCATAAACCAACCAATTCCAGAAAAATCTATTATTTACTTAAAAATCTATAATAAAAATCATACAACAAAAATCGGCTTAATCTATCCTGTTGTCAGAAGTTTAAATCACATATTGATAGTTCATTCTGTCAGAATCCTATATGTGTGTATGACAGAACTAGGTGCTACGTAGATGTCTCAGTATATTTTTGCTCCCAATCTATGACAACTGGCCTGTATCTCATTAGATAAGCCCCTATTATTTTTTGCTAGGTGTCTATTTATATAAATCCTTCAGGATTATTGATACACATTACTTCAGGTTTTAGAAATGGAGTGGTATCCATCAGCAGGAGAAGAACTCAAATGCAGAGTCATAGAGAGTTTAGATCCTAGTTTTAACTCATTACTAACAATCCCAATGATTCTGAATTTAGCATGCCTCCAGCCACACAGGCTGAAACTCTGTATCACTGCAGAGATGAAGCCCCCAGGCAATACAATCTGTGGGGTCAAGAGAATGGTTGAGAATTTTAAGTCTCTGCATTTGTACGACTTGAATAGCTTGCTTGTCTCCATGAAAAGTATTGGACAAAATTGCAATTTACTACTGATGGAGTCATGATGCTGCTCACACATAGGCATTTGTTCTATAGGTGCCTGGACAGCATTATCTGAATTCATAACATGATCTACTTAGAGAGAAGGATCTATATTCTCCCTCAAAATTGATTCCTGCTGCTTTAAATGTCCTATAGTGGTCTGAGATGTTCATTTGGGTTTAGGAGATACGTTAGAGAGTCTACAAGAGATCTGTGCCCTTGTGGAATAGCCTCTTTCAAGACAGAGGACTGTAGGAAATCTTAACAAACTCTCAAGTCCCATGTTTAGACAACTAAATTCCACTCCAAGAGTTCTGCTTCTGGAAAAAGTGCACAGACTACTAAACTGTTGCATGTGTGCTCACTTTAATTGAGTTCAATGCTTTCAGAGCAATCTGTGATTTAGGCATGACTAGCAATTTGGATTGCCAAACAACTGTGGAACAAGCTTTGGAACCTTTTTCCTGACTCCTGCAGGGCCCCAAGGGGTCAGCAGAATCTAGTCAAGTCTAGTGAACTAGTCACAGGTCCTAACTATAAAAATACATAGAGATAACACTGGGTGGGGGAAAAACAAAGAGAAAAACAGTTGTACCAAGACAAAAAAAAAATAATAGAATGAATCAGTAGTTTCTGCATATCCTAGACCAAATGAGCAATAGCTTTACTTTTATAGAGAATATAAGAGGTAGGCACTAAAGAAATATCTAGTGCACAGAGCTGTATGTTGAGAAAAGTGGAATGGACAATGTTGTGATAGCAAGGGCAAGAGATGACAGAAACTATAAAAATAAAATATATGTAGAAGCATAAAAGGCAGATAAATAAAACCTAAGGAAAAAGTAAATAAGTAAAACCAGGTAGAAAACAGAGAAGAGTCAAAACAATAAAAAAAAACCCAAACCAAAACAAAACAAAACAAAAAAAACCAACACAAACAAAAGAACCCCCAAGAATGAAGAATGATATGTAAGAAAAAGACCAAACAAATAAACAAAACAAAACAAAACAAAACAAACAAACAAAGCCCAAACACCAACCAACCAAAATAAAATCCCAAGCAAAAGCAAACGAACAAACTAACTAACCTGAAATGGGCTTAGACAGCAAATATTATGAAATGCATAAATGCGGCTGAAGTTATGAATAGTGTAATCATGGCAATTTTGTTTCCTTGTCATTGTTTATCTACTGTGCTATTACAAACAAAAAAAAAAGGCAAAAGAGGATGCAAAGTACTGTTTCTTGATTATGATCCAGTGAAAGCTGAAATCAAAACAATAGAGATGTATATACACAATACATTACAATTTTAAATTTTTTTTGCTACTGTCTATGATGTTCTAAGGGTATGTAGAACACCTGTAAATGTGAAAGGAATGGCAAGATTTTCATCTGTGAGCTTATTACTTTGTAAAAAGGAAACCTCATCAGATTTATTAATTCCAGGACCAAACACTGGCACTGTTTATATGAAGTTATAGAGGAAAAAGAAAAAAAAAAAAAAGAAAAATTTGTAATAAGTATTTCTGTGAAATGCACAGGACACTATATGAGCTTAAATAGTGTGGTAACAATGTATAACAAAATATTAGTCAATTGCCACAAACACTTAGTTGATACAAAGAGAAAACTGGCATGAGTTTTTACACTGATAATACCATAAGTAGTTCCTGCATTATTTGATTTGAAGGACTGGAACAGCAGCAATATCTAAGGTAAGGTAACACCATGTTCTCTTCTATTATTTTATTGTTTGGTTGGTTTTTTTTCAGTGTTACTTTAACGATGAAATTCACCCTGAAGACAATTCTGTGAATAATATCTAAGGTTGACAATTACAGGAAGTAAAAAGAGTAATTCTCAGGAGTTTATGTCCATGGTTTTTGGTTGGTTTGTGGGTTTTTCTTCCCCCTATAAAGACATGTTATAATATTTCGCTCAAGAATTATATGATGTGAGCTGTCTGTTTTAATTTCCAACTCCTCAAGATTCTCAACTGAACACGCTGAATTTCAAACTATGCAGGCAATCTGTCAGAACCCTTATTTGGGCTCCACATTGAGCAGCAATAAAGTTGTCTGGTTTGTGCTGGACTGGCTACTAAATAAATGACAGATGCTCTATTTTAATCGCTTTCTTCCTTCCCAGAAGAGAAGGGAGACAAAATAAGGGAGAGACACTTACAGGTTGAAAAGAAAATGAAAACTACTTTCATGAAATATTAATAACAAAAGATAATAATATTAATAAGAAAATAATAAAATATATAAAATATATTCAAAAACCATATCAAACTCCCAGGTTGACAATCATGTCACCAGCAGTCCACTGGGAAACCAGACTCAGCAATGGATGGGACCAATGGATTCAGGAACACGTGGATTGGGATCAGAGGCAGACAAAAATAGTCATCCTTAGACACTAGCCTTAAAGAAAGAGGCAGACTCCTTTGATCCCTCAGGTTTTATACTGAGTGTGATGCAGGAATACCCTGTTGATCAGATTTGTGTCACCTCTCCTGTCTGCTCCTCCCCACAGGGGCAACCCATTTACACTTTTCTGGTTCCAACCCTCCAACTTGGCACATAAAAAAATGAACTGACTTTGGCTGTTACAGCAGTAAGTATAAGCAAGAGCCTCTCTGCATACTATTCCTTGGTATTAACCATAAACCTCAGGCCTTATTAGTCTGGAAGCAGATACTGTCTGAAAATGTGCTCTTATTTCAGAGTTCACTTAGAAGAGATTTAACTGAGAAGTAAAATTACTGAACAGGAAACTGGTTCTGTTCTACCTCAAATCAGGAATGCAATGAAAAATATTTTTTAAAAATGTTTTGTATAGTGTAATCCCTGGGAACTTGTTACGGAGACACTGCATATAAAAGTTCAGAAATCTTCCGACTTTAAAGGATTTTAGAAATTCTTTGTTGCTATAATCAGTGCATGCATACGGTAAATCTATAAATACTTATTAGTTACTAGAAGAGTGTGAAATATTTAACTTCAAAAAAGAAATTCCATATTTTGAAAAAAAAGCGAAACAAATATCCTTGCCTGACTTGTATGTTTATGTATGTAGCACATCTTCTGGATTTCCTACATGAGAACAGTCCACTTTCTCTAAATATTGCTTTCTTTCTCTGAACATCCCCTCTTCTCTCTCCCTGCCATCAACCCCCCAAAAAAAAAGAAAAAAAAAAAATTCCTTTGGTAACTACTTTATAGAACTCTTTATTTCAAACACTTCACTGTGAAAGAAATTTTACAGTGTAAATAGTTAATATCAGTAGGAAGACATGGACTGTTTCCTAAGATGCATAATGGTTACTTACTGTGGAATTGTAAGTACAGGGAAAACAATTCTTTTAATTCACTAAGGCATCAGTACTTCAAAGACTTTGTAAGTAGATTTACTCATGTGAACAGTCAGGGAACTGCCTTCTGCTAAATAATTTCACAGTTTAAGAAGTGAATACTTTGTCATCTTACTTGATATTCTCTGAAAGTTGAGATACACTTCAGTACTTGTATGCTTTTCCCAAAGACAAAAAAAACCCCAAACCCCGCTGCTGAAATAAAGGCAAAGTTATGTTCTTTTACAATATTAAATGGAAACATATAATTACAGAAGTTTTCTGAGCTGTAAATGTAAGCTGTGTGTTCAGGGTCTGAGTGTTTCTTTAAAATATAAAATGTTGTCAAGAAGGTAAATGTATTATTGCTTTGTATCAGTAAGAATGCAATCATCATCATCATCAATGACTCCATTACAGACTTCTGCTAATAAGTTTTAGAAAAATTACTTAAAATATAAGATGACCCAAGTTATTAGGACATCTCAGAAATACCTGATCAATCTTTGTTTGCAATAGATGAAAAGCCATTCTGGTTACACTGAACTAAACCCAGAAAAAAAAAAAAGGCTATTACAATGAGAAAGAGAAAACATATTAAAGAATTAGCAGGAAATAAGCATAAGAGCTGAAGAAGGAGATATAGAAGCCAACTCTTACATTTGGAACATATGTACCAAAATATGGAAAGAATGGAAAATATGGAGCAAAATGTAAAACAGAGAGAAAAGATATTTAAATAGACACCTACCAGGGTGCCACATTGTGAAGTATTCAAAGGTAACATGCTGCATGTTACTTTTGAAATTAGAGGTATTTGATAGATGTCCTTCCTTAGGGGTCTTTGTGCACAGAAAATGACTAAGTGTTGATCCTAGCATGCTCAGAGAGTAAAATGTATTCTACATTTCTTTTAGCTTCAAGACTGTAGCCAAATTAATTCAATAAAATTTAATTCTAAAAAATCTGTTTTTCATATACCTTCAAGTTTTCAGAAACTGAAAACAGCTTTAAGTCTTAATGAAAAAAGTAAATCAAGACCAATACTACTGACAAGGAAAAAAGGAATATTAAAGTAAAAAAACAGATTAAGTAGTCCTTTTTTTTTTTCTTTTTTTTTTTTTCTTTCTTTTTCTCTTTCAGAAACACCACAGAGTATATCTCAGTTCTGGAGTGTATACTTGTGGTTTATCTTTCAACATGTTCATATTGGACCTGATGCTGTTTCTATAGAATATAATGGCAAATCCCCATAGATTTCAAAGTAAGCAGAACAGGACCTATTATACATTATTTATATATAAAATCAGGATAGAATGATTAGTGAAGCATTTTTCAATGTGTTTTTGCATATTTTCCAATAAGTATACTAATTATCTTGATTATTTCCACAGAGAATAATTATAAACATCTCTGAAAGCTCTTATCAGTGTAAATATTAGAAAGAGGGAATATATAAACAGATTACACTAACAAAATATCTTTGGGCAATTTGAGCAATTATCATACCTACTGCTGCTGGAGAACTGCCTACTTCTGAAGTTCTACACCTGCTAATTTAAACTCACTTTTGGCTCTGAACTTCCTAGAAAAAAATATTTTATCAAATACAAGGAGGAGCAAGAGTTTAATCTGCACTGAAGTGTTTTAAGGAAATTCATAGAATCATCATGGCTGAAAAGAACCTCTGTGATCACTGAGTCCAGCCACACATACACAAAAAAAACCCTACAGCCTTGGCTGTTAGAGCATACTGCTAGAGCATGCCCTGAAGTGCCACATCTACATGTTTCTTAAATACCTCCAGGGATGGTGACACAACCACCTCCCTGGGCAGACCGTTCCAGTGCCTGGCTACTCTTTCAGTTAAGTAATTCTTCTTAATATCTGATCTGAACTTTCCCTTCTGCAACTTCAGACCATTTCCTCAGCTTCTGTCATTACTCACTTGGGAGAAGAGGCCAACACTCAGTTCTCTACAACCTCCTTTCAGGTAGTTGTAGAGGGAAATGAGGTTTCCCCTCAGCTTCCTCTTCTCCAGACTAAACATGCCCAGTTCCTTTGGCCTCTCCTCATATGACTTGTTCTCTAGACCCCTCACCAGCTTAATAGCTCTTATCTGGACACGCTCCAGCACTTCAATGTCCTTCTTGTAGTGAAGGGCCCAGAACTGAACATAGTACTCAAGGTGAGGCCTCACCAGTGCTGAGTACAGAGGCACGATTACTTTCCTACTCCTTCTGGCCACTTCATCATCACTGGAATCTCACTCTATACAATCAAAACAGTACCTAACATATAAAGCCACACCGCTGCCTCTCCTTTTTTGCCTATCCCTTCTGAAGACCTTATAGTCATTCATTGCAACATTCTAGTTGTGACAGTCATCCCACCTTGTCTCCATGATGACAACTGGCTGTCCAGCTGCACAATGACTTCCAGCTCATCCTGTTTGTTATTCATGCTACATGCATTAGAGTACATGCACTTGAGCTGGGCTAATGATTTCAGCCCCATCCTTGGTCGTTTACCCTTAGGTTCATTACTGGTGAGCCTGGTTTTATCTCCTTAACTTGAAATCGTTAGGTTTAAAACTTTATCAAACAAATAGTATTAGTTACTAGCATGACTCTACAAATTGACAGAATGGAATATCAATCAAATTTCCAAATTGATATGAATAGCCTGCTTCAGCTTCATGGAAGACAGATACTCTTAATTCTAGTTTCAGCCTGACACTTTATTGTGCCAGAGAAGACAAATCTGTAGGTATTTATTAAAGATCTCCATATTATTTTTGCATGTGATGAAAATTATGTGAATTTCAGTTTGAGACTGAAGGTGCAATTCAGTTCAGTTAAAAATACTCAGGACTTCATAGGTCATAAGATACATCTATTAAGGCATCTGGATTTTGTGGATACCCTGTCTCATTTAAGGTGATACTCAACATGTATTTAAGGGTTTGGTTTTTATTTTTTTTATTTGTTTGTGGTTTGCTTTTTTTTAATCCATCCCCAAGACACATAAATTGAAGTATCTAAGTGTAGATGTCCATATCTAAGTCATATATATTCAGTGACGATTTCTAAACAATGCAGTCAATGAAACAGGCAGTGAATCAGCTGATAAACCATAGGGGTTCTAAACTAATTTGATGAAACTAAGGTTTCTAGTATTATTTAGGATGCCTCAGGGTGTTGTAAATTCCTGAATGAGACTGACAAATATGACACAAATTGCAAGGAGACTTGTTCTTTTGATTTGGCTGATGGGACAATAATTGGTCTTCTCAAAGGCACAGTCTTTGTTCAAGCAGCTGAATGGAGCTCTAGTATTGACAGACATGAACTCATCCTTCAGTGTGAACTGAATTTTCCCTTCACTGTGTTGACCTGACTTTATCTACATATGCATATGTCCAGGTGACCTAAGCTGCTGTACAAAATATGAAATAAATTAGATTGTGTCATCTTCTCAGACTGAAGTGGAAGGAGACAATGGTTAAAAAATGGCACTGTCTAGTACATGGGAAACAAGTGAATACTTCTGCATTGTGTCACCTTGTGAGAGTTATTGTAGTACCTGCTTATTCACTGCCTTCCAAAGCTGGAAGTTAGGCTTACCTGGCATCCCCTGAGAGAAAAACTCATCCTATTCCTGGTTGCAAAAGTAATAGAAGATGGAAGCAGCACCTGGTCAGAAGCCACATGCATCACAAGACCCAGGAATCTAGTATATCCATTTAAAATTAAATTCCATCACTGAAGTTTCAATTCCAGTTCTTTCTGGGTGACCAACAAGAAGATATCCAATCCTTCTGTGTACCAACTGATGTAGACTGCAACATGATTGTGAAATCTTTGTAAACCATCTGTTTTTTTTTTCCTCTTTCTACTACCCCATCTACTCTCTGTCCAGTGTATTTAAACTGATGAGGATTAAACTATATTTACCTTTATGGTAGTATATTGGGTGGTTTAAATAACCTTTGTGAGTGTGTAATGAAGAGGAAACAGTGTCTAGCAGCTATTTTAAATGACTAAATCATCACAAACAATTTTGCTCACTTTTAGTCCAGATCTTTCTGTCCTTTAGATGCTCTACACATGCATCTAAGGTTTGTATGATTTTTTTTAGACGCTTCAGCACAAATGATTGGCAGCATTATTCCCAAAATCATAGGCCATTTTTCCTACAGAGTAGGCCACACAGTCTCTTCACTTTTCTTCATAATAGAAGTATTTACTTCTAAATAATTAATATATCACATTAGGATCCAAGTTAAAAAAAGAATGTCTGTAAGCTCATACTCAAAGGCATACAAAGGATATGTTAAGCAAAGAAACACAAAAAAGGATAGTTATTATATAGCCTGAAGGAATAAAGCTCTTATTTTCCCTTGCTGCCTTCCATGGAAATCTTTAACATTAATTCTCTCAAGATGGAGCTTAAAAACAGAAACCAGTATATGAAACTACCAAAACACTGAATTAAAATAAAGTGTATGTTTCTACAGGCACAAATCCAATAGAACTAGGTTAAAAAACCAAAACAATAACAAGTGGTTCCAGTTCACCTCACACTATTAAATAGGCCAGTGATTTCTGTCCAAAGAGTCACAGCTAACTCATCTCTTCCGATTCAAGGGAAGATGTGTTAATTGTAAAGTGAATGATACATAATGTTTTACCATTCACTCAGCATTCTCTGACCTGAATTACACCTCTGTCTTAGATTACTGTGGCTTGATCTAAAATGACTGAAATTAACTGAGCCACAGAGAGTTACAGTAATAGACTTTTACCAGCTAACCTCATAATAAATGTATTTCAGTATCAACACATGTGTAGTATTCACATTTAATTTTAAAACATGTATATGGGTTATGGCTTAGAAATCACATCAATATTTATGCAACTTCTTCACTAGGACAGCTTGTCCTAGTGTTGGTTATGCACAACTGCTATTAAATCAGTAGGTGACCACACAGCTGTGATGTTGAAGCAGTAATTGGTACACACTTGTACCATCTCCCCTGCCCATCCTTCCATTGATTAAATGAAGCCTGGGGTGACTACACAGTTTGCATTTCTGAAATGGATTACACAGAACTATAGCTGTCAGTAGGTGAATATAAGCTCTTTTTTGCAGGCAGCATGAATAACAAAACGTACAAACCTGGGTCTTCTGCATTTAACTGACAGTGCATGAATGGAGAGAGGAGCACTGAGTGATGTAAATTATTTCTGGACTAAGAATAAATGCATGAACATAATACAAAGCTGTGTGATAGGCCTGAATTGATTAGATATCACCCTATCCTCCACATCTAAGAATTCTTCCTACTAGAGAGTGCAATAATAAGGAGTTGTATTCTTAGAAATTATCTTTTCAGACAGTCAAAGTGAAGATGCTAATCTTGGCAGTCTCTACCTTCTAAGAAAGGCCTAGAGATACTGACAATCAATGAAGTATCTCACTTCAGTCCTGTTTCATAGCTTCTGGCAAATGTAAGTTCTTGTGATACAAAGGAGCATAAAGATGATGATAAAAAGTAAGATGTAAAGACTGCTTCTTATATCATAGCATATAATAGTAGAGGTGATCAGGATATGTTCTGAGATGTCATGTCATAAATGGTTTGTTGAATATAATTCCAGTAATTAGACAGGGAGTGACATGCTGAGAAATAAGAAACAGGAAAATGTTTGTTATTTAGTCACCATTCCTACCAAGCCTGTTGACCTTACTTGCAAGCAGGTCGTGCTTCGCCTAGTGAAGTAAAGAAAGGACTTCCTTCAGAAGTTGTGGTGTGATTTCCACATAACTGACAGTAGTTATGAGAAGATAAATCATGGTCACATGACCCCATATTGAAAATATATGCAGATGTTAAACTCTGGCAGTAATTCATTTAGTAAGATCAACCCGAAGCAGTGAGTCAAAGAAGGATGTTAACAGGAAAAATTCAGCTTGCAGGGGAACCGAATGGTGTATAACATGGAAAATCAGTTGTGAATCAGTGCTGTCACTGAGAATGGATTTCAGCAGTTTCTAAACAGGTATGTAATAAACACTTAGCAGAACCTTCCGCTTCTACATGTATTGGAATATGAGTAAATGATTGGATTGTTTTCAGGCATTTAAAAAAATATATAGATAAAAAAATATAGAATACATTGATTACACTAACAATAGAAGGCACTGATATTTTATGCATAACTTTGTTTTAATACTATTAAAATCTAAGCCTATAAAATGATAGATGATTCATTCTCATATTAAGTCAGACCATGCGTGAGTGAGAATGTCTATATTAATATAGCACAGTGATCGGTGATGGCTTCCGTAGATCAGAACTGATAATCATGGGAATTTGCATCAGCAATACTTTAACTTTCTTGAAGGTCCTACATGTTAACAAGTCCATTTCTGTGGATCTTGTCAAAAGAAAGCAAGAGGATTTTAGTGACAGAAATCTGCAGTGAAAATTAAGAGATTTTAAAATTTAAAAAATATTTCATAACCAGAATATTATCAAAGCACAGTACAATAGCTGGAATATGCCTGCTGCCACTTTCAGAACTTAAACAATAATTTGTGCATTTAGTCTTGCCTGATAATATTTGTGGGGTGAATTCCCATTTTTCTTAGGGTTTTATTAATCCATATTAACCATAGTAGTTGTTCTGAATGTGACACAGAGGTCATACGAGTTATCATAGTATAGCTCCCAGCAACTCAAACAGAAATCAAATATGATGCTGATTTTTTTGTGTGTGTCTTGAAGTCTAAATGAAACAGTTTCATAATTTTGTCTGCCAGGATGTCATGGAAGTTGCAAAGCTGAATGCTACAGCTCAGCAATAAAGTATCAATGTCATCATCAGTTTACATTCCCTACCCATGAAATTGATGTATCTAAACAATAAACAAGATGTGTTGAAAAAATATTACTTTAGCAGGTTTGAACACATGCTTCAGTTTAACAAAGCAGTTGTGATGAATAACCATAAACGATGAAGATACTGGTTCTCGACAACATCTGCTTTTGCCTGTCCTACTTGCTTCATAGTAATGTGAGTATCTTTCAGCATAAGGAACCCATATTATAGCTCTACTTTTGATCAGTTCCATGGTTTATATCAACTATGTTGTCCGAAGTTACAGATGATCATATTAACTCAGGTTTTGCATTGTTTCCTATCTGTGCTCATGTTCACAGTCTTCTACCCTGCTAAGTAGATGCACAAATCCTCTCTCTGTTTTCAGTCTTCAAAAGGATGTCCTCTCTTCAGTGGGAATATGACAGTGTATTTGTGGTATAAAACCACAGAACAAAAACGTCTGTCAGCAAATGAATAAAGCACCTTCACTACTTGTAAGTTACACAGTAGCATATACAAAGCAGGTTCTCCTGAATCTCTCTACAGTTTCCACTGGACATGATGGGAATTCATTCTAGACCAACAAAAAGCAATATTCTGAACATAACAACATCTTCAATTAGCATCTTGGAAAGCCATAGGACACATGTATTTTTAAACTATAACTCTACCCTACTTATAAAACAAAAAAAAATCAGGATAGTTAAATCTAATTCCTTTGTTCCATTTATAAATATTTAATATTTTCTATACTGTTGCATGACAATACAAAAATATTAAGTGGCTAATGTATTCTTCTGTTCAACTTTACTAATGATAAACCCCATGCTTTTTACATTGCATCAGAAGGCAGGCTAATTAACCCTGATTTATTTATCCTTATACATCTGGGATACAGTTGTAAAATTAATACATGAAATTGCTTTTTATTTTCACATATTATAAAAATAGACTAAATCTAAATAGCATATTAATACTATATGCTAGCTAAGAATGTTTAGATAGATGGACATTTGACTTAACAAAGCAATTTATTAGACTTCTGTCATATCTTGGAAGGCTATCCATGGGGATACGATACCTTATCAGTTGTTCTCCATTTAATTTTTTGTGGTGCCATAAATTAAGTATGCTAATTGCTGCTGTGTAACGAAAGATTAAATTAAAAGTTGCAGTCTTGACCTAGTATATAATTTTTATTTGCATTAATTTAATATTTAATTCCCTATTCTGTAAAGACTCATGAACATGTTTAACTTTCTGCCCTGCAATAATCTTTAATACAATGTAAAAGTAAACACATACATAAATCTCATTTAAGAACAGGATCCTGAAATAATATTGAACAGATACCTTCCTATAAACTGTAAGTACTGTTCCGCATTTCCTTGGTTATCAAATAGAATTTATTGAACATAACTGCATTTACAAACCAGAAAACTTACCAAAATATCTGGAAATTATTTTTAAATCAGATTCTTTACACATTCATAACTCATGTTCTCTGTCTTCCAGTGACATTGCCCAATGTTACCATTTATCTCTGTAGGAGAAGGAATATCCCCTCAGATTTCAAATCATAGAATCATAGAATGATTCAGGCTTGGTTGAGAAAGTCTCTGAACTAAGGGCAAGTCACTGGTGCCTCTTAAGTGGTGAAAAAAAAAGTATTTTTAAAGCCCTTAACATAGAAGTAAATAATACATTGGGAAAAAAGTACATCTTTTGTCTTTTTGAGCTTGACAGAATCAAAACCAATATAAATTATACTTTCTTCTGGCTTTTTCTAATAGAAACTTATCTGTATGCTGTCCAGAGAGACTGGACTTCAGCAGTACTTGGTATTAGACTTCAAAAACATTAAACTCTTTGTCCAAGCCAAAGCTGGTGGTTGTGCCAGTGGTTTAGTACCTCTGATGTTGTCTCATGTAAGATTTTTCAGGCTCCAATTTACCTCAGTGTTTGGTCTCCATCATTTACTTCAGCCCAAACAGCTGCTGTATTAGATTTCAACAGGAATCCCATTGCAGAACAGATATATTTTTTTGTACTGTGATCTCTGAGCTTTATGTTATGCACCACTTGGGCTAGAGATTTGACTGAGATTTTTAAATCTTTGTGCAGTCCCTCATCTGTGAATCTCATTTCTCAATTTGAGAATCAAAATTGCCAAGAGTTTCTTTAGCTGAAAGCCAGACCCTTATTTCACTTCTGCTTTAAATCTGCTATAACACATGGCTTGCTTGATTTTCTTTGTATGTTTGGGGCTGCACAGAGCTCCTGCTGAGATTCTGGTATGAGTGCAAAGCAAAGATGGCTCCTAAAAGAAATTAACAGCCCTCTTATTGCTAATTAAAAGCTCTTTGCTTTCTCTCCACATGGCCAGTGCAGCTGCTTCACATCCTCTCAATGTTTCAAAAACACATAAATTCAAAGACAATATTGTGAACAGCACCTGGCACTTGCTGCACCTGCCGTGATGAGACTATATTTCATTCTGTCAGTAAATTAAAATTCTCCGGGGCTGAAAAGAATGCTTTTTTTCTCATTCAACCTCTTCCATTGTCCCCAGTGGTAAAGAGGCAGTAGTTTTGCTTCCATTTTCGATACTAAATATATCATATTGTTGTTTGCTTCAGTGGTGCAGACACCTGCCTCCTGCTGTAAATGTTGTGTTCCACTTTTGAAAGATTTCCCCAGGGCTCCACATTCAAGTATTGGCTTGTAACTATGGCTTAATACCATGTCAAAATCTCTTAAGGAAGATACAGCTTGTCAAGTCATCTCAGGATTGAACCTTCATCTAGTGAAATTCTGAAAATGTCCTTTGAGTGTTTGAAGCATAAGAAGACAAATAAAAGGCTAGCAAGTCATTTGTAAAGATAATAGCTAACAGCATGCATTTTCCCTTTGCCTTCCCCCCCTTCCACCCCCCCACCCCAGCCTTTCCATTAAATGTTGATAAAGAGAGAAGAGCAGACTGCAGGTCAGTGATCTTTGTTATTTATATTCAGGTCAAAGAAAGTTCCAAACATCTGTGTTTTGAGTATGGCAGCAAAAAGGAAGTAAAAAAAAACAAACAAAAAAAACCCTCAATCAAACTGCAATATATTCAATCACTGACAGATTGATCAGTGTAAATCATAGACAGGAAGTGTTTCAATATAAAGACCTCATGGACAACAAAAGAATTTGACTGGATCTTTGATACTGCTGTGTTTATTGAAGAACAGGAGTATTTTTTAGGAATAAATCCATAATGACTGCATTAAAGTGGAACTATAGTAGAAATTATTATACTAGGTTTTAGTATGCAGTAGGAGAGTTTTCAAGTAAAACTTATTAGAGGAGTACATGTGAATGGTGAAAGTATTCACAAATAGTATGTGTCTATTTTTTTCACATTGCGGAAATGGTTTTCTGAAGAAATATAAAGTCCATTCACAGATTTCTAAATCCTTCACAAATTTGTACTAATACACTCCAACAAGGAGAAAAAAAATTAAATGAAATAGAAAATCCCAAGACCAAAACCCAAACCCACCTTGGATTGAAACATAATAGGGACCAATTACAAAGAACAAGGCTCTATATTTTAGCATTCTTTTACACTAATGCTATCTCTTGGATAGAATACAAAAAGTATGTGCTCCTCAAGAGCAGAAAAAGCCCTTGAAGACATTAGTATTCCTTTTCTTTCCCCAGCTCTTCATTTTCAGTTCTCACCAAGGGTCTTCACAGCAGAACCAAATTTGTAAGTATGCAGGCTTGAAAGAGTGGGGGCGTGCTTTAGCCATGCATGTAAAATCTGGCATTCACACATGCCAAGGCACGCACTTCATGGATACAGCCGAAGCGGACTCACTACTCCCACTCAGCCAAGAGCACAGCATGGAGGAAAGGAAACTACATTGGACTGAAGATTTGTTCATTACAGAAGAACACGGCCTGTTGCAATCCTAAAAACATCTTTGAAATATAAATCATGTCATAACTCATGTAAGTGCACCATTTCCAATCTGACTATATTTAGGAAATCCTGTCAGTAGTTTTCAAATGCATATGATTTTATAGTATCACCATTCAAAAGAGAGACAGGCAATCTGAACATTTGATTGAGGTTGCTCTGTGGACTTCAGTACCCTAAACCCCACAATTTATTAAATCCCTAGGAAGGAAAGTGAAAAGTATTTAAGTTTCCTCTACAAGGCAAAGTCTATACAATTCCATAGCTGTGTGAAAGTAGAAAAAAAAAGAAATAAATCTATCTATTGTTACAGTGATGAGGGTGTTTTAAAATTTAAAGCCATTAAGAAAACACATTAAAGAAAAGCCAGTCAGGGGAAATTTAAAAAAAAAAAAAATATCATTAATATTCGTTACACTGTTATAAATATCATAATGCCATTATGTTATA
>VZRU01005130.1:305268-330318 GCA_013398155.1 Pedionomus torquatus | reverse complement strand
AAGTCAGCCCCATTGGGCACCCGGCTGAAGTGCCTTTACACAAATGCACGCAGCATGGGGAACAAGCAAGAGGAGTTAGAGACGTACGCACTCCTCCAGAGCTATGATTTAATTGGCATTACTGAGACGTGGTGGGATGGCTCTTATGACTGGAGTGTTGGAATAGAGGGCTACAGACTCTTCAGGAAGGACAGGCCTGGCAGGTGGGGTGGGGGTGTTGCCCTCTATGTGAAAGACCAGCTGGAGTGTGTGGAGCTCCACCTGGGAAGACAAGAAGACCTGACAGAGAGCTTATGGGTTAAGATTAAAGGGAGCACAGGGGCAGGTGATGTTACAGTGGGAGTCTGCTACAGACCACCAGATCAGAGTGAAGTGGGAGATGAGAGCCTTTATAGACAGATAGGAGCAGCGTCATGCTCGCACACCTTGGTCCTCATGGGGGACTTCAACCACCTTGATATCTGTTGGAAGAACAACACAGCAGGGCACAAGAAATCCAGGAAATTCTTGGAATGAGTCGATGACAACTTCCTCCTTCAATTGGTTGAAGTGACAAATACTTCAAGTGCTAACATTCCTGATAAAATGTAGTTAAATAATTTTAGGCAATATCAATACATCTTAGTTACCATGTCAGATTTTAATATTTAAAAGAAATTACATTTCCTTCTTTCCAAATATTTTTTTCCCTAATTTCACTTGGAAAGCTAAAGGCTTTTTTTAGGATCATTCAATTACTGATTTTATTATGATTTCATTGTTAAAATCTATTGTTAAAGGTGTATATTATTTAGAAATAATGCTTATTGTACCAGCTTTTGGTTTTCTCTACATATGTCTCAGAATAATCTTTATGACATCCTTGATATTTACTTGTCTCCACAAATACTGTTTGTGTTTGTTTTTGTTTTTGGTTTTGGTTTTTGTTTTTGTTTTTGTTTTTGTTTTTGTTTTTGTTTTTGTTTTTGTTTTTGTTTTTGTTTTTGTTTTTGTTTTTGTTTTTGTTTTTGTTTTTGTTTTTTTAACTGGACATTTAGGGCCATGTGTTTGCTTTAACTTCATGTCATGGAAGATCCTTACCAATAACAGAAAAATTTACTTTGAAATAATTGGGGGTTTATCAAAGATTTTCTGAGATTCATTCTCCATCTTGCTGTTTCCAGACATTTTTTTCATGAAAAAAATAGTAGATCTAGTAAACAAATGTTTCAGTTTATTTTTTTCCAAAAATGCTGGAATGTTTTTAACTTGGAAAATAAAATCCTACTTAGAAACCATTTACTCCCACATGATTTACAAGGTATTTAAATATTTAAATATTTATTTTTGTTGTGTATTTAATAACAACTGAAAGCTTTCAGTTCAGACAAACATTTTCACTTAATTGTGAAATAATTTTAAAATAATTTGAAATAATTTTAAAGCCATTTTCTTTCATCAAGTCTTTGGCAGTTTCTCATTCTCTACCAAAGTCTGGGAAAGCTAATAGGGTTTTCTTCACAAAAGAAGTAAGCTTGTAGTGAATACTAGTCATAGAAAATAACATATTCATTTCTGTTTCCCTCCCCATTCTGTCCTCTATGCTGTGATAATTCATTGTTCATGGTGTGCGAGCATTTTTCATTTTCCTATACTCTTTTCTCAGTTTACTGTTCATTTGGCATGGTATTAAACTAATTAACAGTGAACACAAGTCCTTCTGAAAATACTCTTCTAAACATTACTAGCCTTCATACCATACCAGCTTCATCTTACTTCTCTAATGCATACTGTGAGTGTTGTTTGTATGTTAATGAACCATACAATAAAATGGGAAAATTTCCTGTATATGAAATAAAAATATTAAATTTTCAGGCTCAGAAGACCTATTCTTATCATTATGCATAATGTCTTATTTACAAATAAGTAGGAGTGTTTGAATGATCTCTCTCAGCCACATAAAGAATGACTAGCCATAGAAGGAATAGCACCTGGCATTTCTTGGTCTCATTGCTCTTCTCCAAGTTTCCTTTGGACTTTCAGTTTTCTTTCTTTTGCTATTAAAATTCTTATTTAAGTGATATAAGAAGTGCTGAGTTGAAAGGTGCTGACTATAAATTATTTATGTTAAATAATGGAATGACTGAAGCTGCATTTAGTAAAGAATTAAACAAGGCAAGTATCACTTGACAATCCATGTAAGTTTATCAAACAATTTCTGTTTACCTTGATGTTTAAACTTAATATAGATAATATCATTCATGTAATATACCTACTTTTTTTTAAGGCATCTAACTTAATAACAAACATCAATTTAATGAATAAATTTGAATTAAAGAACCCTTCATATAATATAAACTAAATAGATTTAAAATATAAGCATCAAACAAGCCTCAGAAGGTCATTCCAAATAGGATAGAATTATTAAAAATATTTAAAACATCTACTGGTGTCATGTCACAATCAATTATTGATGCCTTCTATGCCAGCAGTTATTTGTAAGAAAGTAAGGAATCATCAATGACAAAGTCATTGTAAATAAAAATAAAATAAAAAGATACTTGTAGTAAAATACCTGAATTGCATAATAGACTGGGAAGAAGCAACAGTAACTATTTCTCAGGCATGAAATGTGACAGAATTAAGACACACTTTCTGAGTGGGGTCTCAATTTATATGGAATCTGAGATTCTGAGAAGGCCAGGTTGGTCACAGCAATAACCATTCAAACATGAACTTTCACTGTGGTCCAATGGCCAAAAGAACAAACACAAAACTTAATAGACTTCTCTTCCCTTTAAGGCCAAGATTTAGAAATAAACTTTCAGGAAGGTGGGAAGATTATCTTCTCTCCTTTTCCTCTTTTAGTCATCTAATTCTGTTTAAAAGTCAGTAATATGCAAAAGCTCTCCATCTTGGCACTCTCACTGAAAATGACCCAAGACAATTTCATGTTTGAATTGTTACTGTGTGTATTGTTTTTGCACAAAAGCTTTTGGAAAATATATTACACAAATGCTTTTGTTGGGCTACAGGGTGTGCCCTACTCTTACATCAGCACAGGACCGCAGCAGTGAGCACAGCTGTGGGAGAAGCACCCAGGTAGAGAAAGTCCTCCACTTAGTAACAGAGATCCAGGAGGAGGTGGTAGGTTGGGGAGCAACAGGGAGTGAGAGAGAGATTGACCACTGGAGTCACATCCTGCCTTCCCTGAGACAGGCCCGACAGGAAGACAAGATACATAATACAAGGGATTCCTTACCCTCTCTCTACTTGACTGAATATTGAAACCTGAACGGGCAATGGCAACAAGTTCCTGCACAGTGTAGCAGGTGTGTGTCTTCAGCAACAACCCCACCTTCCCAGGCGCCCTTGCATAACTCATATGGTTCTCTGCAAGTGGAACTAAACAATAACAAGGATGATGGTTTGTTTAGCTTGGAAGTGTTCTGAGTTCAAGTTGGCCTATGCCCTGCATCAAAACTGCTCCCACAAAATAAAAAAGAAGAGCCATTGTTGTAGCTGACTCCCTTCTGAAGGGAACAGAAGGCCCAATATGCAGAGCAAACCCAGTTCTTAAAGAAGTTTGCTGCCTGCCTGGAGCTTTGGTTAAAGAGGGATGGGATCAATAGCATAACTAAAATATATCTATACCAATGTATGCAGCATGGACAAAAAACAGGAGTTGGAAGCCATAGTGCAGCAGAAAGGCTATGTTATAGTCACAATCACAGAAACATGGTGCAATGACACACGTGACTGGAGTGCTGCATTGAATGGCTATAAACACTTCAGAAGGGATAAGCAAAGAAGGAGAGGTGGTGGAGTGGCTCTGTATGTTAGGGAGTGTTTTGGTTGTCTTGAACTTAATGATGATGATAGGATTGAGTGTTCATGGGTAAAAAACAGGGGGAAGGCCATTAAGGCTAATATCATGGTGGGAGTCTGTTATAGATCATCCAACCAGGACATTAAACCTGAAATGTTTGCAAGTTTTTGTCTTGGGTAAAAGAAAGTTAGTTTTTCAGCCTCTCTCAGACTGGCTTGAGTTGCTCAAACTGAAGCTGGAAACCAGCTTGATATGAAAATTCAGATTTATTTCTTCTTGGTATTGTTAAGTGTCTACATGCAACATAGATCAGTTCACTCACACAAAGGTCTTACGTCATTTGAAATGGCATAACTAGACAAAAGGACTGCATGGACCTGTCAAATGCAACACAGGTTCTCCAGGAGATCTAGACCCTTTGGGTATCTTGGGGTACCCTAAAGTATCTAAAGATGACATTATATATTTATGTTTAGGCAACAAAGCCAAAGTGTTTATTGAAATAATTGACCAGAAGAGCAGAGGTGCTTGGACTACTCCAATACTTAGGTATCTTTAAATTTTATTATTTTGATCTCAGTCCAACTATTGGGGAAAAGCTGTGGAAACCATTCTTCACCAAAACTATAAGCAGCTGAAGAATAACACCTCAAAGAGAACATTGTTAAACACACCTAAGAAAATATTACTAACTGTTTCTAACCCACTTGATTTAAAAGAGTAGGTCTGGATTACATATTCTTTTTGTTGGTGGCTCGAATATGGCTTCAGTTCAAAAGATTTTTACATGTTTTATCTAATAAGAACTGTATTGCTACTTTTACAATTTTCTCCTTCTTCTGTCACAGGGGAAAAAAAAAAAAAAAGTGAACTACTAAAGTTTAGCTCTTTCCATTTTGGCTTTTCTAGTAGTAATGAAAGCAAAGTTCTAGTGGTATATCTGTGACCAGTTAGTCCTAACACTAAAGCTTAAGTCATGGATTTCTGGCTAAAGAATTCAGGATGGGGCTCAAAATGAAAGGACAACTGTGTTGGAATTAAAACATTAGTTCTCTTCTCAGTGTGGATTGTCATGAGTCCAAACTGCTAATGCTAAAAGAAGGGTCACTCATATTTGAAAATGAGATGTCAAAAAATATTAGCAAAAGAGCCTAGAAGGAAAAGCCATATCTGATTGTTACAACTATTTCTAATTGTTGTGCTGACAAAAGTTGGATTCTAAGCTATGACATGATCTACATTTTCATTTATATGACAAGCAGGCTGTGATTTTGCATCTTTTAGAAATTTATTGCAACACATCATAAAGATCACTTCCCAAAATACGAATAGGGATCTCTAAATGCATTGCATTTTAAGAGAACTTCTTAAAGAATGCTGACCTGAAAAGATAGGAACTATATCAACTCCTGCAGCTGTTTGCTTTCTGTGGCATGCAGGTAGATCAAGTATCATTGCTATTCTATCCATAGACTCTAAAAAAACATTATACAAGTTAGTACTGTAAAAATCCTACAACACCTTGATAAGAACGTAAAGACACACTTTTCAAACAGAACAAAAAACATAATAACAGATTACATTTACTGATAGTAAGATATCTTAAACATGATTTCCAGCTGTGTTTCCAACCCTCTTGGGAGGTTATCACGGTTAAAGAAGCAAGGAAGTTCTTTCCTCTTCTGCAGCTATTCAGGCATACTTCTACATCCTGATCCTTGTGGTTTTTGTCTTCTAAAAAAGAACAGGTCAGGTTACCATTCTGTAGAGAGGAATAAGATGCTAAAAAGAGATGAAGAGAAAATGGAATTGTGTCTGAATGCCTGTGTTGCATCTGAACTGAGTATATGCTGCCTGAGTTCCCCTCAATGTCAATATTAAGGCCTGTGTCAAATGCCCAAAGTCAAATGCAATCTGTAATTCTTCAGATGAAATGCTACCCATTTTTTGTTGAACTTTGATTCCCAGTTCATTATCCTACTTGTACTTTCAAGGGTGTTCCTCAGATACTTTTTGAGAAGGGGTAGTTGAAGCAGTAGGTTATGAAGATTGACATTATCTTTCATTCCAGATCAATGTTAACATTGTGTCACCATTTATACCAGTATAAAATTATTGCTTTAAACTTCTTGTTTTTCTGTGATGACCACTTTGTAAAGCCTGACAATTCTACCAATGTCAGGAGTACAGTCTGCAATATTATCAACTGGGAGATTTCTTTTCACATTTTTAAACCATCTAACCTAACAGACAATTCAGCCTCTTCCCAGTCACAGGGAAAATTTTGAGGTAAGCCCTCATGGAAGGATGAGGTAACAGAATAGCCAGCAATGGCATGTCCTGCTCGATAGTCCTGACTTCTTTCTATGACAAAATGACTGGCTAAGGAGAATAGTGTGTATAATTTACCTTGACTTTAGTAGAGCTTTTGGCACAGTAACCAGGTAGGAAAATTTCCTATGGGACTACTCTTTAACCACTGAATTCAAAGGGCAGAGATCAAGGCTTTGAAGTCTAACTGGTAGTGAGCTATGAGTGTCATGCTTCTGTCAGTACTGGAACTGACACTCTTTAATGTGTCATCAAGTCTGGAATACGGGACATATAGGTGAACAAAGCCAAAGTGGGGAGAATAGCTGGTGTGCTGAATAGCAGGGTTGCCGTTCAGAAGTACCTCAAAAAAGCTGGAGGAATGGTTCAACAGAAGCCTTGCAAATTTCAGCAAAGACAAATCTAAAATCTTGCTCCTCAGACAGAGCATTCATCTGCTGACATGAATACAAGTTGGTAACAGACTGGCTAGTAACAGCTTTGTAGAAAAGGAACTGAGGGTCCTGGTGAATGACAATTTAGAGTTTAGTCAGCAGAATGGACTTGCAGCAATAAATGCTAACAGAATGCTGGGCTGAGCTAGCAAGAATGTGCGAACAGGTGGGCAGCACTGATAAGTCACTTCTACTCAGCACTGGTGAAATTGTATCTGTAATGCTTCTTCCTCGTTTTGGCTTCTCCATGCTATGAGGAGATTGAGAGAACTGAGAAAGCCCAAAAGATGTTTCTGAATGAAGCATCTTATTATCTGATCTGGTTAAGTATCAGGAAGACATTTTTTCACTATGACGGTGGTGAGGAACTGGAACAGGCTGTCCAGAGAAATTGTAGATGCCCCTTCCCTGGAAGCATTCAGGATCAGGCTGGGTGGAGCAACCTGGTCTAGTGGGAGGTGTCCTTGCTTATGGCAAGGGGATTTGGAAATAGATGATCTTTGAGGTCCCTTCCAACCTAAACCATTCTATGATTCTATGAGGTTCGGTAACATTCTGAATAACTGTATGATAAAACCAGGAAAGATTATGAATAATTAGAATAATAATTACCCTGAAATCTGTGACACAGAGAAATAAGCAATAAATTGATTAATTATTAGAAGTATTAAGACTAAATAGGTAAAACTAATGAAATTTTTTATTCCAGTGCCAAGTATCTAATAAAAGCCAAGTCCTATAAACTTTCCCATGCATAGGAAATCAGTGGTCATGTAGAGAGAAATAAACTGCTCTTCAGATACTTGTGTCTGTATTTGATAATGTTGCATTTACATAAAGATCTAAAGGTGGAATTTAAGTGTAAAAGATTTTTTTTAGGGACCTTAGCTGGAGGATAGTTCTACCTGAAAATAGATGAAACTTGTTTGAATGAGAAAATGCATGAGATTATGGAATTTTATAAAGATTTTAGCCCTGAGGACTGGTGATGTACTGTATATTCCTTATAAATTTTAGTAATTACTGCAAATAATTTGTTGAAAATTTCAAAATACAAAAATCACCCACATTTTTGTGAGCTATTGAGACAGTCCCTGAAATCCCAGGAAACTGTACTAAATCAGTCATAAATCTCTTTAAGTAGGAAATTGATACAAATCACTCCAAAATATTATAAGATAACTTTTGGGCTTCTTTGTTTGTTTACTTGCCTGCTTTCATTTTTTTGTTTGGTTTTGGTTGGAAAGAGAGAGGTTCTAAGCAGGAATAGTAAGAGAAAGAATATTTTCTTTTTCCAGTATCTTATGAGCTGACACAAAGCACTTGACTATAAAACCCTTCAGCTCTGAAAACACTCAAGGAGACAATATGTTCCTTGTTATAGAAATTTCTTCAGATAAAAAGAAATACAAATTATTGAAAAAGCTCCCAAGGTTTGGAACAAGTTGTTTATGAACATTCATGACCATGATACAAAAAATGCAAATCTAACAGTTCTCAAACACTATTTATGCTCCACTAAGTTAAAGGTCTAACTTGAATGATAGTTGACTGAATAGACAAACAGTTAAGACCAATTGTCAAGGTAAAAAATGTGGAAAGCCATGGCTTCTTCATAGTTAAGGAGAAATCACTTCAGTAGAAAAAGGAAATGTTGTACTATACATTATTTAAATTAAATTTATTTGCTATTATAAAACTTTAATGTCCTTTGTAACACTGTCTTCTATAATAAACTGAAAGTTGTCTCTTAAAGAGCATAAAAAATAAAATAGTTCAGTAACTTTAACATATTGAGTTAAGCTTATGAATGTTAGTCTTACACTTTAGACAAGTAAAATATATAAAAATATATTATATATAAAATATATAAACTTTTGTGTAAGACTCCTGAATTGGCAAATACTTATTGACAAATATGCTAAATCTGCAGTGTATTTATTAATAGCTATTCTACATTGCTTCACATTGCATCTTAAATTACTATTTTTTTATCATATTGTGTAATTAACTTTTTTGGGTACACAAACAGCAAGCAGAATACTCTAATTTTGTGCATGAGGGCTGTCTAGATTCTGAGAATTGTTTTGCCTCAAAATTATTTTAGGCATTCTCTATTTTCTATTTATTTAATATGATAGTTTAAATTCCCATTTGTCTGGGGGAGAAAAACCCATGAAGAATGAGGTTCTTCTTATTTTTCTTGGGTGCATACCGTAAGTTTAGACATTTCTATACACAGAATCACAGAAAGTTATGGGGTTGGAAGAGACATCTGGAAATCATCTAGTCCAGTATCCCTGACAAAGCAAGTCCACCTAGAACAGGTTGCAAAGGAACTTGTACAGGTTTTAAATGTCTCCAGAGATGGAGACTTCACCACTTCTTTGGGCAATCTGTTCCAGTACTCTCCCACCCCCAAAGTAAAGAAGTTCCTCTTCATGTTTAGATAGAACTGTTTATGTTCAAGTTTGTGCCTACTGTCTTCTCATTGAGCACCACTGAAAAAAGACTGGCCCCTTCTTCTTGACACTCACCCTTTAAGTATTTATAGGTGTTGATCAGATCCCCCATCAACCTTCTCCAGACTAAAAAGACACAAGTCCCTCAGCCTTTCCTCAGAAGAGAGATTCTCTAGATACCTAATCATCTTTGTGGTCCCCTGCTGTACCCTCTCCAGCAGTTCCACATCCTTCTTAATCTGTAGAGCCCAGAACTTGGCACAGTACTTCAGATGGGGCCTCACCAGGGCAGAGTAGAGGTGGAAGATAACCTCCCTCAAATTTCTGGTCACACTCCTCTTGATGCCACACCCCAGGATGCCAATGGCCTTCTTGGCCACATGGGCACAATTCTGGCTCATGGTCATCCTGTTGTTCACCAGGACTCCCAGGTCTTTTTCCTCAGACCTGGTCTCCAGCAGGTCAGGCCTCAACCAGTACTGATGCAAGAGGTTATTCATCTCCAGGTGCAGCACCCTACACTTGCCCATGTTGAAATTCATCATGTTCCTCTCTGCCCAACTCTCCAGCCTTTCCAGGTCTCACTTTATAGTGGCATAGCTTTCTAGTGTGTCAATCACCTCTCCCAGTTTTGTATATATATACAAAATTTCTGCATACTAAAGTAAAATAAATGGGCAATTTATGACTTTTTAGTGGAAAAACAGTGGTACAGTTAAAATAAATGTTGGTTGAAAAATAGCAATCTATAGTAAAAAGCAACTATTTACTGAAAAAAAGCTAATGTTTGTACTAAACAATATCAGGTTTAGGAAGCTGAAAACCAATATCTTGTCATTTCCAAAGCGGGCTGTAATATGATAAATTGTCAAGAAAAAAAGCACCTTGGTCATCACTGTTGTCTGCCAAGGACATAGTTTATCAATGTCACCCCTATAGTCACAGAGTGACTAAAGAAATTATATTCACACTTGTTCCTAGAAAACTCATATATGTTGGCAAATAATTGAGGCTCCTCTTGAGGGTCGTCTGAAAGATTATCCAGAAAATATTATGAAAGGTTTTAAATTAAGGTTTTCATATTAGAATCATGCCTCCTATTTGTTGTTGTTTACCTTTTTTTCTTTGATAACATTCTAAGAACCAAAGTTCTGGGTTTGGCTTAGAATATAATTGTAAGTATATATATGTTCTACCCCTCTGTCTGTCCCAACCTCTTATCTTTTCTGTGATATGTGCATCCAAGGAATCTTTAGATAATTAGGAAAAGATAGCTATATAAAAATTACCCCAAAATTCAGAAATTTCTTTCTATTTTATACTACACAAAAAATTAACATAATTTTCTGATTTGTTCAGTTTTTATGTTTTTTTTTTTCGTTTGCCTATTTGTCTTTTGTTTTCTTTTTTTAAATGTTGTGTTGTGTTCCATTCATATTAAGATAAAACTTTAGAATATTTTCTTGCACTATACAAGTGAAACTTAAAAAGTATGCATGTACTCCACAAAAGAGTGTTCTCTTACAATGACCATTCCATCTATAAAACATTAGAAACAGATAAAAAATGACTGTTAGGTTGCCTAGAGGACAAAATTAACACTAAATAAATAATGTCTTTATTTCTTTTCTCTCAGTAAAATGTCTGGCAAGAGGACTGTGACACCTGGCATTTTGATGCTTGGGTCAACATAACAGCAGTAGGTACTATAACAATTTTTAGTTTAGAAGTGTCAATACTGCAACAACTATTACTATGGAAAATTAAGTCAATGGAAAACAAGATATCCAGAATTTAATGTGGTTGCCTGTGGGAAGACATCTAGTTTGAGACTCCTTAAAGTCAAACTCCAACCTTCTTTTTACCTCTTTGGAAGGATGTGCTCCTCCACTAGGTGCTTTGTCACATCTCTGTTTGAATGTCTCAGCCTATAATGTCACTGTTGTTCAGATAGGATAACAGAACTGCTTACACAATTGAATCTAATCCTAAAAAGGTTAATAATACATCACTGCCCTCAGTAGGTGTTTCCCTTTGTTACTTGTCATAAGCTTCACTTATCAAAATTGAAGGGTTACTTATTAATAGTAGAACAGTTATAAGGCCATATTGAAATTAATTTGTATTTTAAAATGAATCATGGAAATTATGGTAACTTTCTGAATATGAAGAACATAATGTAATATAATATGTACACTAGTTAGCTGGGTGTTAATAGGTGATACTATGATTAACAACTAAAAGATCCCAAGAAACCACATCTAAAAAAAATATTCAGGAGTCAGATCAGGGTGGAAACAGTACAGCACTGATTTTCAGCAAATGACCTAATGGTCGTGAATCTCAGTATAGCTAAACTACAAAGGGGGTTGCAACACACTTTAATTACCTGATTGATATGGTCTTCAAAAGAAGTCTCAGAATTTACAATGACTCCAGGGTCATAAACATTATACAGGAGATAAAGAGAATAAAATAAAACCTCTACAGGTTACACCTGAGGCCTTTTGCATTAGTAAACTGATCAATAACAGCTTGCAAAATCAGCACAGGAGCGACAGCACAGAAAAACTTCACTTGCTCTAGAGAGAGGAGGATCCTACAAAAGTTAGAGCTTGGGAAATGAAATTATAACATTGTAACTAGAAAAAAAAACAACAACCCAAACATCAAAGTATTCTTTTCTAAAATCTGATTTCATTTTGTTCTGTCCATTGCTCCTCATATTGCTTTCCAATTCTACCTTGCCCTAGCACTAAAGAGGAAATTTCCCCTCTGGAAGCTTTTTATCTGTTATGAACTGCATCAGAACTCCTTTTGGTATTTTTCCTCTGAGGGTAAGAAGTATATAAAATAAAGATCGTTTTGTTTTCCACTCTGACTGTATTACTGCACTTGAGGGGAAATTTGTCTTTATAAGAGATTTTATGACATTTCAGTGCAAGGTAATATGGTAACACTCGATACCTTTCGTTTGGTTTTATTACTCTTCCTTTTGCATTGGATTTATGTGTTCTTCATGAAGTTATGAAAGGACAGGAAAACATAATTTCTGTCCCTGCATTTTATTTTCCAGAAGATAATTGAAAAAATGTGAAATTTCAAAAATTTGTGATTTTTTTTTTTTAGTCTGCCTTTTTTTTTTCCTTCCTATCCAGGTTTTCTCTTCTAAATGCCATTCTTTTCTGAGACCTCTAATTGCAATAAGAGCTTTCCTAATTAAATGTTAAGGTGTATGCAAAGAGTAAAGGAACTATTATAGGCAATAAAGGTGTTATACAGAGATAATAGTGAATTGCAGTTTTATTTTAGAAGACAAAAGAAGTTTTACAGTGTTCTGTCCACAAAGATACTAACTATGGTTAATAGAATGGTTAGAGTTGGAAGGGACCTTAAAGATGATTGAGTTCTAAAATGGAAATAAAAATATGTAGATGAAAAATCATTTGACAGACTGAAGTAAAAAAAAAAAAAAAAGTCTTCATTTAATTATTGTTTTTTTAACAGAAACTACTAAACTATAACCTTTTTATTTCTATGAACAAATAATTAATGCTGTATCAGTCATTAGTTACATCAGTAAACTGCAAGCAGCCTTTAGAATGTAAAACTTTCCTGAATTAGTTCTTGGAGAAGTATTTTATTACTGGAATACTGTATGCATATTTGCACTCAGGAGGCCTACTGTAGTAGGCCCAAAATTCATATTAAAATTCTTCCCATGATTTCCTAAAATCTTAGGAACTTTTTAGATATGAATGACTGGGTTTTTTACAATTATATTGTAACTTATTTGAATGAGTAGTTGTCAAATGTTACCATTACCTAATTGCAGGGAATATGGCTAGCTATTCTCCATTGAATATTGCTCTTGTAGTTTTATAAGAAGGTTTTTTTAGATTTTTGTGACTAAAGACATGTCTGTGTCCATCCTTCAGTTTTATTATCCTTTATCACAGTTGTTATTTCTTTCCTGACAGAAGGGATAAAACCATTCAAAATATAATTTTCAGTAAATTCTACAACGATAACCACAGCCATCTGTATGATTAAAAAGTCTTAGATTGTGTAATATCAAACAGCCTCTTAAGGTGTAATTCACCAATCTGGAAACATCTTAGGTTGAACTACACTCATAACTGAGCTTGGAGACCTGAACGCAATTTTGACTACTATCTCCGGATAGCAATTGAGACACAATGGTGATGATGCTGAAACAAGAATGGAAAGTGAATGCTTGGTTTGTCTCTTTCTTTCCTGATTATTGCTTCAATTTAATATTCTATTTTGCATCAATTGCCCTTTTCTTGCAAAACAAAACAAAATAAACCAAACAGCCAGAAAGGAATAATAAATTGATCTATAAATTATGGTATCAAATGGAAGAGGTAATCTGAATCAAGGATGGACACACTTTTCAGTTACATGAAATTAAGAGTTACTGATGTAAATAGTACAAGAGTTTCTGGAAAAAGCTCCTTTGAGATCTTCTATATTTTTTTGGCTGTGAAGTACTTTTTCTTTTTTATGCAAGCATCTTCTTGGCAGTCTGATATTTACACCACACGGGGATAACAGATTGCTATGCAGTATAAGTTGCATAATTGCTAAACACAAATTTCCTATACCTTAAAAAGAACAAAGCAGTTTTTAGTGACTTAACTTTGTTTAGTTTTGTATTGTTTAGCTAGAGCACAGCTAATATTGATCTTCTACTGTTTAAATATCTTTTTGAATAGAGTTTCCTGTTTCTTAGCTTTAGAGCATGGGAACACTAAGAGAAGTTCTGTAGGCTCAGGCTTTCATACTCTTTCGGATAGCCTGGAAAACCGTGTTTCAGATCTATCTACCAGGTACTGGTTAAAAATTCTGTTCTGTAAAGAAATAACTATGATTTTTAACTATGATAACTATGATTTTTAAGGTCAAAGCCTTATTAGTCTGAAGAAACCTGCCTATCAGAGGAAGTCAGCCATAAAAATTTACATGGTACATCAAGTCATCCCAAAGATATTTGAGAAAATTAAACTTTTTTTTTTCCTCCCAACGTAATCTGTAATAACTGAAGGAATTAGTCATGAATAAGACATTTCAGAAATGGAAATTCTAGTGATTTAAAAGAAAGAAAAATTAGAAAAATATTCAGACCCATTGCCAACAGAACTATTTATAGTTCCAAGTTCTGCTGGCTCATGGCTCCCATTGACTTAATATGAATACAGAGTTGGTCCTTGAGCTGATTTTAATACAGATGCAAAACTGCCTCAATTTTTCTTTTTCCTAGAGTTTTCCCATTAGTAATTATTTTCTGAAGTTTTCAGCAATTAAAAAAAAATAAAAAGAAGGAAAAAAAAGTGTACGGAGGGTACCATCTGCCACTCAGAATACTCCAAGTCATCAACTGTGCTAGGAGTTTATGCTGGACTATTATGAAAGCCTTTGAGAAGTATAATTAGAAGGATATACATGAGTTTCTTTAGCAGTGGATATCCCATCCTAGGAAATGCTGATTTTGACACAATTTAGATTAGAGTGAAAATACACAGAAATAAATATTTTAATCATGCCATTTTACAAAAATTCTTTGGTTAAGACTTTAAACTTTTCTCAGTAAACAGCACTGTCAGCAAAATGACAAAAGCAAGTGTCTTTATCCTTACACTGCTCCTTTCTCTAGTACCAACAGTCCAAAACATTGGCAGGTTTTACTTTATAAGGGTAATTTCAACTCAGAAAATATTTTTCACTGTAGTTGTGGAAATAAACACAAAGATTATAATCTGTGAGGATTAAATATGAGGATATTATTCTACTACTTCAAATATGCTTGTGATCTTTTCTGGATAACAGATAAATAAATGAATAAGAAATAAAATCAAAAAAAGGAAAACTAATTTATTCCAAATATGTCATATGATATTTTTTTTATCTGAGTAATCACTTATTTAAACACTTTTAGAATGGTTTTATATACATGATTTTTGAGCCTCATTGTCAGAAAAGCTGCAAAAGATAAAGATAAGGCATCATTTAACTCAAACAAAAATGTCATCTAGAAATATTAAAGTAACTTCTCATAAAATAATCAGACCTTTATTAGTTTAAACCAAATAAGGAAGGGTAGGATTTTATATTCACAGCAATGACAAGCATATCCTCATAATAATTTTTTCCTGGCAAAAAATTGACTGTGTTTCTTTTGGGAAAAAACAAAGGTACAAAATCAAACGTTCTCACCCTTGCTAACACCTTTGCTAATATTAACAATGTTCTTTTCTGAACGATAAACACTTATATAAAGCACTGCATGGTCCAATCTTGTTGCCATCGAGGTACACAGCAGTTATCCCATTGATCAGAAAGAAGTTTGAATTCGTACCATTATGTTCATATCAATGAATACATGTTAAATAATGAAAAAGTTAAAAAAAAAATAAAAAAGGATTAAAAAATAATAAAAAACAACCTCAGTATGATATGCTGCATATTCTCTTTGGAAGGTATAAACCATATGCCAAGCTGTGGAAAACATTCTTTGAGTATCAACATCTAGCTATTTTGCATGTTCCTGGGGGAGTAGTGCTGGCAGACTCCAAATTGGCCCTAGGGCTGTCATATGTTAAACAAGCTTACAGGCTGGTTTATGCTTTTAGATGCTATAGGCATGATACTGATCCTATTTGTTTTGTTTTTTCCTCATACAGCTCCACTATGGGCAATAGAAGTACTAATTTTGTACTGTGTATAAGGAGATTCCCACCTTAGTTTTATTTTACCTTTCTTTACCTGGAAAGGTATACAGGTTTCAATTAATTTGAAATCTAATTTCCCAATTTATTTGAATGTTTTACATATATTATTTTAACCTTTTAACAGTTTCTCTCATTTCTATCAGTAAATACAGGGTCCTGAAATCTGTTCTTTTTTTCCTATTCATATTCACTTTTCAACTATTTATTTTGGAAATGTTGCTACTAAAAAATGCCTAACTTCTTGTTTTAAGGGAAGCTGCATTTTTTTTTTTCACAGCAGATGATAGCACATTGCTTAATTTTCTGAGATGGTGGACTATGTCTATTCATCAGTGTCAGTACATACAATTCTCCTGCTCCTACCTGTAATTTGTAATGACATTGCCATCTAGTTAGATTCATGGTTCCTTTATACTGAGATGCAGGGTATATATTTAAAGACAGTATCCTGGTGAGGAGCTCACTTAGTAATTTTTAGTAATTTGCAATTTTTCTTCGTCATCTGACTAACGTTATGGCTAAGAACAAACATGCACACTCACACTCACATGCACAGTCAAGCCACTTTCTCATCTGGTTCAGAGCCAGTGCATTGTTATGCAAATCCACTTCAATCCAAGCCTACCATGCATCACCTTTAGCCAGTAGGCACTTTCACACAACTGAAATTAATAGTATTTGCATACAAAGGGAAGGGCTCTGTGATTAACTGCCAATCTAGCTGACACATCATCATGGTTTTAGCTTGATATTCAAATCAGTTATGTAGAATTTAACAGGTATTTCCTACCAAAGATTCAGAGTTAATACAGGATTTTTTTAATCTAATTGTAACCGTAACTTTTATATTTTTTTAATATCCCATTTACAGTATGATTATTGTTCTCTGTAATAATAATTAAGGTGTGTAGGCCACTTGCTTGCATTGACACATCCTTTCCCTTCACTTCAAGGTTAGAGAATGAAATATATATATATATATATACATGTTGTGCTTTTCAGTTCTCCAACTACAAGAGCAGAACGTATTTGAAAAGTCACAAAATATCAATATATATGCCAGTACTATTGTCTACCATCTTCTGGTTTTCTTTTTAGCCATTATTATTTGTCAGTGAACTACATTTTCAGAGCTTTCCCCTGTTAACCATTAAGCGATAAACTATTTCCTTGAGTCTGAAGACTGGGTTATGGCCCACTTTGACTGATTATGCCAAAGCTATTACTTCCACGTCAACACTTCCTGTGAAAAATGAGTGGACCGATCAGATCAACATATTTTTCTTTTATTTCAGTGTATATACACTGAAATACATGTATATACATGTATTTCATTGTATACATGAAATACACTGTATATACACTGAAATACATGTATTCCTCATACTTTATATTGTATATAACAATTTGCACTTAAATTTCTGTTTTCAGGTCCTTCTCCTGACCTTTGTGATGCCCATATGGCCTGTAATCCTCCATACACATTTTTAAAGTAACAATATAAACATTGTTCATCTTACTGGACTTATTTTATGTACGGGAAAAACTCTGGTAGTCAGTATGTTGTTCTTGCAGAGGTGAGTACCTGAAGCTCCAGAGACATTTACTTATGTCTTTTTTTTCTTGTGTTTTTTTTTTTTTTTTTTTTTTTTTTACAACGCCGTATGTCCTCCCGTCTGTTTCTCTGTAAAAACAGGTTTACTACTAAGTGCTGTCATGTCTCACCAATACTGATTTCTTCCCATTTCTCAATACTTTAATACTGATATTTTGTAGGAGTTAACACCCTTTGAATCATGAATAGCAATCAGTGTAGTTTTACAATACATGTTTTTATATGCAAACTAGCCAGTTGTTTTGTTATTTTCTCTTGGGGAATTAATCATCTGTGTATTTTTTCCTGTGAAACAAGTACTGATACTGAACTAGTCATGTTGTTGTCTTGACTTCAGTTTAACCAGAGGAATTTCGTCTTCTGTTTGTACTCTCCATCCAGGAGAATTCAATTAGGTTCAGGTTAGGTTCATCTGGGTTCTGAAGCCCAAACTCCAATTTAAGAACTGCTGCCAAATAACCATAATAATCAAAGCCACTTAAAACAGCAATCTGCAAGCCAGCATGGTGGCTCTGAAGATTATTACTCCAGTCTGTTAGACAATCTGTTCATGAGGACTTTGGTTTAAGCTCTGGCATCACTCATTTGTCTGCACTTTGCTCTTGATTCTGAGCCACAAGTTACTGACTGCTGCTCCAGAGGGGAATGGGAAGGAGATGAAAAGGGAGTTTTATAAATGTTTTAAATGAACTGAAAGAGAAGAAGAAAAGAAGAACAGGAACTTTATCTATATATAGTAAAAAAAAATAATACAAAGGTGGGGAAAAAACAGAATACATGATAGAAAATCTTACTTTTCTGAAAAAAATACATTTCTTTAATTATATTATTATATATTATATAATTATATTTAATTATATGTGTATTCACCAGTCTATTTACAGCATATATATTACACATACACACATATAAATAAATTTTTCTATATAGAAATATATATATATATACATATACATACACATATATGCACACATTAAGAAATACTCAGCTTTAGTGCAGAACTGACTGTGTAGTCCATGCGGCCATGAATACCAAGATCTGGCACAGCCTCTGAACTCTTTGACTTAGGAGTTTGGACTGAATATTAAAATCTTTTCTTGGTCTTTTTTCTTCTAGAACTTAACATTCTTCACCAGCAGAACTAAAAGAAATGTCATCCTTGTGCTTGTCTGGTGGCATGTGATTTCTTTGGTTTTTAAACACTTTGCATCAGAAGCACAGAAAAAAAGTTCAGTGTAGCTTCTAGAAAACAAGTATTGATGAGAGAAACTAAGTCAAACCCTGTCAAAAGTTAACTGATACAGTATAATCTCTGTTCAGTCATGGAATATTGTTTTTGTTATCTTAGCTACCTATTTGAATTGAAATCTGTACCATATTTTCAGTCACTTTCATGACTACACCATTTAGAGTTAAGTTTGTTCATTCTTAAGAAGCTTTTCTTATGAGATAGTCAGAAATTAACTATTGTTGAGTTTAAGTATTACCAAAAATTCTTGTCTAAGTGCACGGCACTCATAGTTAGCAAAATCAGGGTGACTGCATACAGGTGAGGTAAAGAAGCAATGAATTTGACTTCAAGTATTGTACTGTATCTGAATTGTACTGAAGATACAGCAACGCAGTCCCCTAAAGCTTCCAGGTCAAAGTAGGACTATGACATTCCATCATACATGCTTTCCCTCTCAGATAAACATAGCCTGCAAGCTTCATCTCTCAGTTTAGTTATCCAGCCACTATAGTAACACAAAACTTTTAATTTGCTGACAACTTACCTTTTCACTTTTTAATGAATACATTTTCACCTGACAGCAATCAGAATGGTTTTCACAGCATCAGTGGCTATGTCTATACCAGAAAATTCCTACTGGAAATTTCTCTGGAAATGAGGCCCTTGTCAGTCAGTATTTTTAAGTTTCCTTATTTTCCAAAACAGGATGGACTACCTTTTTCAAGTACTCCCTGGTTTCTGTTAGCTCCCAAACCTTGCTCAAGAATTGTGTTGAAGACTGAATGTTGGTCCTTAGCCCCAGATGTTTCAAAAGATCACTGTAGTAGTTAAACACTACAGCAAACCAATATTCTATACCCAGGAACATTCTCTGACACTACTAATTTTATTACTATATTGTAATACTTTAACAAGAACTTTTAAAACTGAATTTTCCTTAAATGAATTTATTGTATTTGGCTCAAAAATTACTAAAGTTAGCCTTGTTTCATTTGGAGCCATTTCCTAAGATTGTGGCCTTTCCATCAGCGTAAACTTTTAAGCCATTTAAAAACTATACACAAGCTTTCATCCTGCATTTTCCATGTTCTCTGACAGCATGTAGAAGTTGTCAGACTCCCTGCCTTTAATAGCTGTAGCACTGTTTCTCTTGAGTTATGTCTAAAATAGAGTTGCGAGAGCACTTCCTTACTATAAGTTTTACCATAGATATACCTTGGCTCCATTATAAAAACAAGACCTAAGAATATACTCCGTTACTTTTTTTTTTTCCCCATTTACAAAATGAAAGCACATACTGAACAAGAGCTGTGATGTTCTCAGTCTAGATCCTAGTTTCAAGTTGTAAGCATGGACAATTCAGGTGTAGCTTTAAGAACATGGTAAATCAAAGCCGTTCTCCTGGATGGTCAGTTAAAAGCTAGTAGCTCTCATTTTAATAACTTTTTCTTACCAGAAATCTTCTGCAAATGAGTTTGTGAAGAGCTGAAAGATTTATAAGTCTCCCACACTTAGCCAGTGTGGGATTTAACTTCCATAGATTAAAAACAGACACACACACACACACACACATATATATAAAATAGATATTTAATAACCAGATACTATTAAGCAAACAGAATATTTGGAGAAACAAAACCAAAATCCAAACCAAAACAAAAACATAGCTCCTGTCACTGCAAAAGATGTACTTCTTGCCCTTTTAAATACAACTCATTTGGAATTTGGACAAAAGAACAGAAAGCTGAATGCATCCAAGTTCAAGAACAGCTCTGAAAAAACTCAAGATGTTAGGAAGCAGATGTAAGCTAAAAATAAAACCAGTTTGAGCAAAGACAGATCCATGTTTGTGTCACTGCAGAAAACAAGCAGTTGTTACTTTTGCCCTGCAGCAGCCTCCTTGTAATGACACTGGATACCTGCCAGTCTCTAATTATCCTTACACCAATAACTTTAAATTGCTGCTTCCTTCAACATAATGTCTTTTTTTTATATTTTTAGCTCAAAGGCTACTTCAAGTGGACCATCTTATCAGAATGACATAAAACTGATACTACAGTGTGCACCAACATTGCAATGGCCTGAAAGGCTCCTGGGGGATTAGGAAGAGCCTTTTCTTTGTAAAGTGTAAGTAATCCATTTCATTATGACTTTACATGCCTCCTTACATAGAAATAGGTGTTCTTGGCATAGTTTTGGGTGGTTTTTTTTTTTTTTTATGTTTCTGTAACATTCTTAAGCAAAGGAAATAACAAGATTGCTAAACTAAACACAAAGGAAAATGACATAATTTGACTACCTGTATGTTTATGTATGTGTATGCTAGGAGATAGACAAGGGATGGAACGGTTTAATAGTACATGTATACTGTCGTTACGTATTACTTATGCTTCAGATGTATGTATTTATTTTAAACGTTAAGGCAAGATAACTCTCTGTGTTGTTCAGCTTCTGCTCGGATAATATATAAATACATTATATATACATACAGTTCGGAATGTTCTCAGCACTGAAGAGTTCATAACTTAAACAGTCACAGCAAGAGAAACAAAAATTATTCTAAAAAGCATGTGTTACAACATTCAATTGTGACTTAAAGTTGAGAAATGCTGAGAAAGTATGATCACTTTGCTCAGAATAACAAAATTTAACCTTTGTGAAAAAACACTGAAATCACATAAACTCTTTCAGAATTAAACTAATACATAGTTTAACAGAACAGTTGTTTTGCTAGTTCAGCTAACTATAGTGCTATTACTAATATTGCTCCGCACTGACCTTTTTTAAAGCTGTACAATATCTGAGGTGGGATCCAGTAGCTTGATTGCAAAGATAAAATTAATCTCCCCAGAATTCCAGGTCACAAACGAAGATGCTTTAGCCCTTATTTAATATTGTGCTGTTTGATTAGTACTTGTAGAAAGGGTGGCTTTTTTTCCCCCTACATTTTATGTAAATTATGACGCACATACATACAGGATTAACTTTTTTGAGTGAATATTATCAATGTTTCTTCTGCATCTATAAGATAGTGGATACTTGCTTACAGATGTGAAGACATTTCTTATTGCAAAGAGCGTTTTGTTCAACAGGTGGGTTTTTTTGGTAAATAAATTGAGAGATATGGATGTAACAGGGTAAGATTACCTAGCAGCTAATATTTACCCAACTGACACAAGTAGTCACACAGACAGGCTGAAAAATTTGGTCCTTGTTTGTCCTTTGTTGAAAATATTCTACAAGAAACATTTTAGAAGTATTTTTGGGTTAGCACAGCATGGTTTTGAAGATGTTTGCTTCCAAAAAATATAAAAGCATCACAATTGAAAATACTTTTGTGTGAAAGTATCTGCTCTGATATGTGGATTTGAGGGTTTCTGGCATGCAAAATCTTAAAATAATACTGTTTGGTAAAAATATCTGTTCAACAAAAACTGGACAGAATTTTTCAACCATAAACTCTTCCTCTAGCTGGATCACTGGTTGCATTGTAAACATATGGACCGATTGTTAAATTCAAAATAGTGACTTACTTATCATAAAGGTGACATCATTAAACGATTAAATAAAAAAGAACAATAGTATCATAGTGTAGCAACTAGATTTTTTTTTTCCTTGATGTTCTCTTGCAAGAAGTTTTTTTCGCCTTCATAATAACAATAAAATCACATCAGAAAACAACACCTCCATACTAATCAGTTTCCGTTGTGAAAAAGGATCACACGCTAGGAGCTTACGTTGATGCATTCAACAACAAAAAGCCAAGATAATACTGACAGTTCCCACAATTCAATGTTTTTTCACCAATAAGAACATCCTTGCAACTCACAGAAATGGAAAGGAATTTTTGCGTTGGTACATCATTAACTAATTAAGAAATGTCCTTGACACTTTCTTTAAATACAACATATATTAATATTTCCAATCCATTGCAAAAGGTCCTGCAGAATCTCAGATCTCAGTATCATGTTGTAGAATACATTTGCAGGATGCCATCCTTGCAACAGCCTGTAAAAGGCAATATAACTCCACTGAAGTAATCTGTGTTTCTCCTTAAGATAATTTGATGGAGAAGCAACTATGTAATACAGAGATAATGACTATTGAGCAGGCTGGCCCTTACTTCTTCATCTCCAAATATCTGGACTGAATCTCTTCCTTCAAAAATTTCTATGCACAAAGGAAGAAAATTATGTCTGGTGTTACTTGCTTTTGAAGACCTATAAATACAGTGAAAACTAAGACAAAGTAGTGAAGCACGGTTTTGAATCCTCCTTTTTTTTTTCCTCCAAGTTTTTAGAATTGAGAGCCTTGTCATAGCTTAAATACACTTTCATAGAGTAACAATGTCTTGTGTATTTCTGCACTGTTTCTTAAGCATCAATCTCAGTGTTATTTTATGTTCACTTACATACTAGGCCTATGAACAACCTAAGCAACAGCAGCAAAAAAAAAAAAAAAAAATTCTTATAAGGCTAATTTACAATAAATCTAGTGGTATATGCTGCCTACACCTCTTGAACCATGTGAGGCATTGAATTTAGATCTCGAAGGGCAAATGCTATATGCATAACTGGTTAGTGTGGTATGGCATTGCTGACTACAGTGTAAACCATGATGGGGACATGATGTTCAAATATCCACATGAAGATTTTCAGTATCTCTTTTAGCTAGTGTTTTATTAAGGTGACTTACTTGGCCTTAGCAGCTTTCTTAAAGAAATAACCTCTCTATTAATAGTAAAACAAAAAACAAACAAGCCAACTGGTATGGTTCCAAGCTAAAAATGAATTAACAGTGACACCCAGTGGCCAGGTAAACATATAAATCACTCTAATATTCCCTGTGGAAGGCATTGAGACTTGCTAGCTAAAGGATGAAGTTCTCAATGTATTTAGTTACCATTTTCTCAAGGTCAGTCTGCTCCTAAATTTGGCAACATAGCACTGATTAGACTTGAAATCATTGTGTGGCATGTTAAGTGTTAGTTTTTTGCTATTGTTTACTTTTGCTGACATCCCACATAGTAGTCGTACCAACAGGCTATAGCTGTCTGTACTGCAAATTATGAAGCAGAGGCAAAAATGTAATGAAGAGCATTTATACACCAGGAAACAGAGCATAGACCCAATCCAGTAGAATGAAAGGAGTAAGGGGCAAGAAAACAGTTGCTACATTATTATTATTAATCTAACACTAATTTCAGTAGACCTACCCAAAGTAAGGGGTTTCCTGTTCATGGAAAATTAGAGTTTAATATTGACTCAGATAAAGCAGAAAACTTGTTGACATTTTCAATGCAATGGAATTCAGAAGAAGTTTTATAAATGGTGTTTCTGAACTGATTGGTTTTCTAAGATGTGAACTGATTTCACTGTGTAGTTGAAGATTCCAGTCTCCTGCTGCATTAGGAGCTGAAGCTTCCAGACACTGCAGTTGCCACTCCAACTGCAGCAAGTGACTCTCCCCTGCCCTGAGATATTGTATAAATTGGGAGCCTGAAAAATTAAATGCTAGCTTTGACAAAATCTGTAATTGTGAATGTGAAGATGCCAGAAGTACTGTTCTAGGCAGCCCAACCAGAGTCTGGAGAAGATATTAAAAGACTTATTCCCTAAAGTCATGAAAGTTAATCAAATCTAGTATGCTTCCAACAAAAAGCATTTGGGCTTGTGAATATGTGCATGCAAAGTAGAAATGTATCTTTTTAAAAGACTAATCTGTGATTGGAAGTTAAGGGCTGTACACACAATTGAAGTACAATGCTTTCAGGTGAGCAAAAGCCCAGAGAGAACTAAATCTGGCTAAGGACACCAAAGATAATAGAAAAAACTTCTATAGATATGTCAGGGAAAAAGGCAAGACTAGGGAGGCTGTGGGTCCTCTCCAGAAGGAAACAGGAGATCTGGCCACCCAGTATATGGACAAGGCTGAGGTATGGAATGGCTTCTTTGCTTCAGTCTTCACTGGCAAAACCAGGGGCTCTGAGAATGGAGAACTGCCGACAGTAGGAGAAGATTAGGTTCAAGACCACCTGAGGAACCTGAAGGTGCATAAGTCCATGGGACCTGATGAAATCCATCCACGGGTCCTGAGGGAGCTGGTGGATCAAGTTGCCAAGCCACTTTCCATCATATTTGAGAAATCGTGGCAATCTGGTGAAATCCCTGCTGACTGGAAAAAGGGGAACATAACCCCAATATTCAAAAAATGGAAAAAAGAGGACCCAGGAAAGTACAGGCCAGTCAGTCTCACCTCTGTGCCTGGCAAGATCATGGAGCAGATTCTCCTGGAATCTCTGCTAAGACACATGGAAAATAGGGAGGTGATTGGAGACAGCCAACATGGTTTCACCAAGGGCAAATCCTGCCTGACAAATTTGATGGCCTTCTATGATACTGCCACAAACTTGGTGGA
>VZRU01005130.1:283743-304817 GCA_013398155.1 Pedionomus torquatus | reverse complement strand
AGTGATAGGACAAGTGGTAATGGTTTTAAACTGGAAGAGGGGAGATTTAGATTGGATATTAGGAGAAAATTTTTTCCTGTGAGGGTGGTGAGGCACTGGAACAGGTTGCCCAGAGAAGTTGTGGATGCCCCATTCCTGGAAGTATTTAAGGCCAGGCCAGATGGGGCTTTGAGCAACCTGCTCTGGTGGGAGGTGTTCCTACCCAAGGCAGGGGGGTTGGAACTTGATGATCTTCAAGGTCCCTTCCAGCTCTAACCATTCTATGATCCTATGATCTGTTGCCTTATCATGATATATTTAATTTGATTCATGAGGCAAGGTTTTGATAGCAAAGGCAGTGCAATCATGGCTTCTGTGAGAAGACCACAGAATCTGCCCCCATGTCATACAGAGCCAGTTTCAGACAGCTCCAATACAGACCTGCCAGTGGCCAAAGCTGAGCCTGTCAGTGACACGGGTAGCACTTTTGTGAGAATAAAAAAATTATTTAATATTAAAAAAAATGTGGCATAGAAGCTGTGAGAGAGGAGTGAGAATATGTGAGAGAAATAACTTTGCAGACACCAAAGTCAATGAAGAAGGAGGTGGGGGAGGTGCCCCAGCCATTGGAGCAAAGATTCTCCTGCAGTTCCTGGTGAAGATTGTGGTGTGGCAGGCTGTCCCCCTACAGCCCATTGGAAACTGAAGGTGGAGCAGATATCCACAAAAGAAAAGGCTACTGTAAGGATCTGTGACCCATGGAGAGGAGCCCATGCTAGAGCAGGTTTTCAGGCAGGTCCTGTGGCTCACAGGGGACCCACACTGTATCAGTCTGTTTCTGAAAGACTGTGGCTTGTAATCAGAAAAGAAGTTGCAAGGGATGCAATGGTTAGAGGCTGTCTTGGGCATAGTGATCATTAAATGACAGTTTTCAATTCTTTTAGTACACCTTCAGTAAGTTAGCAGGTGACACCAATTTAGGTCGGAGTGTCAACCTGCTTGAGGGTATCAATGGGCTAATGTCAGTGGGATGAGGTTCAATAAGGGCAAGTCCTGCACTTGTGTCACAACAAAGCCATGCAGTGCTACAGGCTTGGGGAGGAGTGGCTGGAAAGCTGCCTGGCGGAAAAAGACCTGTGGGTATTAGTCAACAGCTGGTGGAATGTGAGTCAACGGTCTTCCCAGGTGGCCAGGAAGACCAATAGCATCCTGGCTTGTATCAGAAATAGAGTGGTCAGCAAGTCTAGGAAAGTGATCGTCCCCCTGTACTCAGCACTGAGGAGGCTCCACCTCACCACTGTGTGCAGTTTTGGGCCCCTTACTAGATGAAAGACATTGAGGTTGTGGAGTGTGTCCAGATAAGGGCAACAAGGCTGGTGAGGTGTCTGTAGACCAGGTCTTATGAGGAGCAGCTGGGGAAACTGGGGTTGTTTAGTCTGGAGAAAAGGAGACTCAGAGGAGACCTGAAAGGAGGTTGTAGAGAGGTGGGTTTGGTCTCTTCTTCCAAGTAATAAACATTAGGACAAGATTAATTGGCCTCAAGTTGCACCAGGGGAGGTTTAGGATGAATATTAGGAAAAATTTCTTCACTGAAAGGGTTACCAAGCATTGGAACCGTCTGCCCAGGGAAGTGGGGGAATCACCATCCCTGGAGGTATTTAAAAGACAGCTAGATGTGCCACTAAAGAAGATGGTTTAGTGGTGACTTCAGCAGTGTTAGGTTAGTGGTTGGATAAAATCATCTTAAAGGTGCCTTCCAACCAATTTTGTGATTCTGTGATTCCACAATGGCATGCCATGGCAAGGACCAACACTGGAGAATTTCTTGAAACACTACAGTCTCTACGAAGGATCCATCCCAGAGCAGTTCAGTGAGGACTATCTCACATAGGTGGAGCAAAAAGCATGAAGAGGAAAAAGTGGCAGAGACAATGTGTGGTGAACTCACTACAACCCCCATTTCTCATCTTCCTGCACCACTAAAGGGGAAAAGGCAGAGAAATCCAGAGTGAAGTTGAGCCCAGGAAGGAGCGAGAGTGACAGAAGATGCCTTTAGTTCTGTTTTAATTTCTCGCTATCCTAGTCTGTTATTAATAGACAGTAAATTATATTACATTTCCCTGAGTCTGTTTTTCATTTGATGGTAACTGGCGAGTGCTGTGTCCCAGTGCTATCTCCAGAGAGTGTAACTCGCTGTCCTTATCTTGACCCATGAGCTTTTCATCATTATTTTCTTCCTTTGCCTTGATTATGACGCAGAGTGAGAGATCAACTTTGCGGGCACCTTATGGTCAGCCAAGGTCAAGCCATCACAAGTATTCATGCAAATTATATCTTCATCACAGAGGAGGGATTGTTAATACAGAAACCATGCTCCAGTTTGTTTTAGCACGTAGCATTTAGCTTACTTGAAAGAAAGGTCAAGAACAGAGCAGCAGTAACTCTAATATGGTAGTCCTAAGAGCATTGGAAGTGGTTTTTAAGAGGCTGGCATTGCATTTTTCAGTCATTATGCTGGTGAAGTAAATCTCACTCTTAGAAATTAATGGGCATTTCATTCAGAGACTTTATCCTGACTATGTGTGGGATAAAGCAATGATTAAAGAAGGTTTTATATCCTGTTGTTAGTATTATATGTAAGTCTTAAAATGCCATAAAAAAATATCCTGTGAAATTTCACAGAGCTGAAACTACAGTTTTGCTGAAGATCTGCTTTTTTTTTGGTACTATGAGGCTGAACCTTTAGTAGATGAGAGTTTTCCATGAAGTCATTGATTTTTCAAGTAGAATAACAGAGTGAATAGTCAAAAGGCAGCTGAAATTAAAATGCTAAGAGATACAAATTAAATTTTCTTTGTCTAGGAACCAAAGAACTTGCTACAAGACCTGCCTGGATGCAGTCCCGAGTAATGTGCTTTAGGCAATCCTTCTTTAGCAGGGGAGTTGGACTAGATAATCTCTAGAGGTTCCTTCCAACTCTGACAATTCCATGATTCTGTGAAGAGAGAAAAGTTTTGAAAAAAAATGTGTGTGAAATTACAGTAGATATTCCTGAGAATTTAATTTTCTTTCAGTTCCCACTTCATTGGAGAGCTTACTATCAAAGAGCTCTGCTTGCATACAGTTCTTCTTTCTGAGGGGGTTGAATGGAATGTTGCATCCAACTGGTCTTCTCCGAAGTTTAATGAGAAACTAAAGATTTGTGTTTCATTTATTAGGATGTATAGCTTCTGAATCTATACTTTTAATAATTATTTTTAGAGGCAGTAAGGCTTCAAAGAGAGCGTTCCTAATTCTTCTGCATATCAGGCCCCTTTAAAAGGTCTTGTGTTGTGTACCCAAAGATACTCGAGACCTCTCCTCATTTGGGAAATCCCTGATTCCTCTTCCTGATGTGACACCCCGAAGGCCTTCGTATGTATGGTTTACCGAAAAAGAGGATACATAACTTGAGGAGAGCAGAATCAGTAATAAAAAGCTGCAGCTCACAATCAAGCAAAGGAGTTCAGGAACACTTCTCCAGTTTGGTGCCAACAAAGACCAAAGTGATGAAGTTGCCTTTAAGGAAATGGCACTGCCCTACTTCTTTCCCTGCCAATGAGTCTGTGAAATTCAAAGGTGAAGGAATCGCAGAGTACATTTATTGAATGAGTATCGGAAGTACCTTTTCAGTGTAAGCTCTCCCTGGACGCACAAAAAGAGCAGCAACTGCACCAGTCATACTACTAGTGTTATTTTGTTCAGTAGCATGGGAAATTTCTTGAGGCTACAATTAAACATCCTAAAGAGAATCTGCCAAGCAGAACTTCCAGCACTGAATTTTGTGTGTGATTCCAATACCTATGCCAATATATTAACATGACTGAACACAGGGATGATAACTAGTGAAACAGCCTGTGAGTTTGATGATATTTAAGACTTCAGCAATTCTTCACATACAAGTCAGTTCTTAGTGAGAACTGAGTGAGAAATGTTTAGTTTAAAACATTTTTATTTCTTGAAGTAGCATATAAATAAAAAGCACTAATGGATAGACAGATGGATAGATTTTTAAAGGTGGCAAGAAACAAATCTTGTGACTGTAATATGTTTTCCTCCAACTTTTATGATAACAATACTGTTAGTTCTGCTCGCATTTAATTCACAGTATCTGTGCAATATTGTAGATTGAAATCAAGTAATTACACCCTTGACCAAACCTTTGAAAAGAGAATTATTCTAATACAACAGTTGTAATTTGAGATAATGAAGGAAAATGAAAGAATCTTCTTTGATAATCAAAGTATATAGCAGTTAACCCAGCATCTGAAATCTTTAAAACAGAGAGCTGTACAATTCAATTTGTTTGATAAATGACAAATTATACTTTTGAAGAATAGCAAAATTTCACAGAGTTAATTGTTCACTTAATAACACAAGAGTACACTCCTTAGGGTAGAAAGGGCAAAGTGTTTTGTCCCTTACCTAGCAATCAGAATTTCTACTGTTTGAACTGAAAAAAATATAGGTTTTTTTTTTAATTAAAAAAAAAAAAATCTCTTCTTCCAAGTCACATGTATTTTGTAATTTTACATTGTTTACGGTTCAATGTTTCAGTAAAACCATATACAATGTTATAGCTAGTGGATTCTCAGCTGATAGTTAATACAGTTACCTGGATATTCATCATAAGCATTTTGTCTCTACTCAGTGCAGCTCTGTATTTTATACTAATGCAAAATTCTCTTCACCTCCACTTCATAGAAATGTGTCCTGGAAAGCAAATCTGAAAGGGAAAAAAAGGACTAAAGGAACATAAAATAAAGATATTAAAATGAAATTACAGGGTTTTGTTTCCTAGCATTTTGTAAGACATGAATTCTGGAACACTCTATTCAAACAAGCAGTTTATCTAGAAGTAGCTAGGAACAGCTCTTCTGAGTAAGAGTTGGTGGTTTGGGCTCTTAATCTATCAGGCACTACCATGACTTCATGCATATTAAATGACCAAAGTCTATTTTACTCAAAAAGCACTTATCTTTAAAATACACTGTTTAATCTTCAGCAGCAGAATAAACTGAACATATTACAGACTGTTAAGGTGATTCTTTTGCAAGGCCAACAATTATATAGCCATTTAATTTTGCACACACCTATTACTCCTAATGTCTCTGAAAAGCATGTTCATTTTCATTTGAATAAAGCATGCAAAAGCCATTGTAAGACATATTTATTCACTGTAAGCCACCTTCAACTTTCAGACACCCTGGCACTGAGGCAGTGGACCAAAACATACCCTTGCAATTGTTGTACAGTTTGTAAAGTATAATACTAGTGTTCATTATTCCTCCACATACTTTCTAATTGCTTTTAAGTTTGAATAAATTCTCACTTTTATATCATGCTTACAGTCCAAAAGATGGAAATGTAAAATAATAAAAAATCCCACTACTAAAAATTAGAAAAAAGCCCCTGTGATTTAAAAGCAGACCTTAGCGTAATGTGTTCTTTTTGTAAGAGAAATATTTTACAAGTAAATGCGGTGCAAGTAGTGGAAAATTATAGATAAGGGTGAAGAAGTTGCTTTGAAGACTTAAACAAAAAGTGTTATTTACCTTACCTGTTTCCTACAGTGTCTTGTCTGAGCCACATGTTTGTTTTGAACATGAGCAGCAGAATGGAAACTCTGGACTAAATGGAAACTAAGGACTAAATATTGTCCTTAAACCTTAGTTCAGGACATAAAGCTAGCACTAGACAGCTGCTAGCTTAACTTAAAGTCTTTACATAAGAACTTCCCTGGATCTTCTTTAACACCAAATAAATTAACTTTCTAAAGACAGAAGGCAGTATGTATCTAAAATAGTAGAGCAACAACGGCATCTGGAAGAGTGAAAGAGCAATGAAGATTTAACAATGAGGTGTCATTATGTTGGCTCATGGAATACCCATATAACAAGTTACAGGACTTAGCAAAATAGAAAGAAAGGAGATATTTATTTATTAGCATTATATGCTGAAAGGCCATCTGATTGGCTGAAAGGAAGCTATTTGATGAAAGTTTTGGAAGTCTCACACAATGGTCTAAAACTTTTTTAAATAAAGACATTGTATTGGACCCTACAGTAAGGAATAATGGATATTGCTCAGAAGTCTTTACTTTGTCTAGCAGCAAAAGGCAATGGTGCCCCTTTTTGCCCTCCCTTTTTACCATAACTCTGGAACAAATCAGTCAAAGAATCCAACACAATAACAGAGTTGAAGGCATAAAAATATTGGACATCTTGGATAGAATTTTATTATACGCTGTCGATGTCATTCTTTTCTTATCCAATCCATATGAATCCCTTGGGGGCAGCAGCCAATGAATTAAAAAGTTTGAGGAAGTCTCACTGTAGAATCATAATCAAAGGAAGTTCAAGACACAGTGCATCAAACTTTCAACAACGAAATATGAAGCCATACTATATATGGGCTCAATTGGACTAAACATTCAATTGGGTACTTTTGAGTGCAATTACTGCCTAGTAATGATAGTCATATGATCTCATTTTTGCTTAGCTATATAGGTCTATTGACCTTGAATAGTGTAACTATATAATGGATATAATAATAAAACTACTAAGCTTTTAGGGAGAACTTTTCACCCAAGGATCGCAAAGCATTTTAGAAAGGAGGTCAGGATCATTATCTGCATTGGCTGGGTGAACAGGAGCCAAAGAAGAAAACTGACTTGACCGAAGATATCTAGCAGACCTGTGGCATAGCCAAAGAGAAAAAGGCTCTTTTGTGTTGCACTGCCAACATAAGGGGACAAATTGAAGCATAGTAAGATTAACATTTTTCTCCAGTCCTCCATTTATTGTAATATTTGAAAGTGTTTCATATGTGTATATGTATATCTGGCAAGACAATGAAATCATCTTCATTTCATAACTTTCAAAGCTATAAAGACCAGTTTTGTTTCAATAATCTAATAATGCAACATTCAAAATCCTGTATACCAGCAGAAAAAGTTCCCCACAATTGCAACTACCAGCAAAACCCAATACTTTAAGGGTTTATTCTGTGGATGCATGAGTTATGAGAAATAATATGTCAGTCAATACTAATGTGCATGTGTGGGTTCCTCTGAGTAGGTCTATAACAGGGTCTTGACCATGGGACAGCAGGGTTCATTAGTGTCTGTACATGGAATGCCTGATTTGAAGTGAAAAAAGGCACTTTGACTCCAAAAATTTTTTATTGACATATCTTACAGTACCATGGTTGTGCAATTAGAAACTCAGTTGTGTAACTCCTAACTATCAGAAAATGGTATTTGGTTAAAAAAAAAAAAAAAATCATCATTTTTACTAATTTAAAATGGTGAGATACTGATACTTACAATAGACTGAGATGAGGCTACTTGCCTTGCAAGTTCTCCCAATGCAAACTTGACAAGAAAATGTGAATTTTAGTAGGGATAAATCATCAAATAAACTACTTGTATGTTTAAAGTTTACATCTAAGTCACTCCTGAAAATTATTATTTTGTTTGTTAGCTTGTGTTAGTTAGTCAAACATCACTAGTATGCAGGTGAGGATACCCTTTCTCTCCTCAGAGAATTTTGGTCTGGTCTCTCTCACCTTCAATGGGCTTTCTATACAAATGAAAACCAATGAAATCAAAGATACCATCTGATGAAATCTGCCTTTCCAGAGCTCGCCTAGAATCTCACAAATGAGGATGATCAATCTTCCAATATTAAAAATAACTAATACACAATAAAGTCTATTGCTACCAATAAAGGAAACTTTTAGTCAATCTCTCATACAATTGTCCATACAGCTTTGTACATTTAGGCAAAACACGCAGGCCCTGATGTTTCTATTTTAATATTTTATCTTTTAATTAAAAAGCTTATGATTTATTTGCTTCATCAATTTTTATTTAAGGAACTGTCAAGTGAAGTTGACTGACATCCGTTCACTGACCCACAAATATAAATAACTTCCATAATGAGGAATAAAATAAATATTGACTAAGGATTTTTTCAGTATTGTTCCCACAGAAGAAATAAATGTCAAGTACTAAAGTATTTCTCACTGAAAAATATGTATATACGTCTGTGTGTTGTTTTTTTTTTTTTTCTCCGTCTCCTTGTCACACCATATCTGGTGTGATATTTTCAAAAGAATTTAGATAGCTCAATACATTAAATACAACTTTTGGAAATGTGTTACAGACACAATTCCCAAAGGCAAAAGAAAGTTAGATGTTTCATCTGCAGCTGCTTTAATAACAAAATGAAAAACTGCAATCCACTTTTATTAAAAAGTCTTAAAATACCTCAGGGAAAAGTGAAATCATAGTTTTAAATTTCTTTAGGCGACACAAAAAGTCAGTATCTTTTACCCAAGACTGCATTGTGCTAGGCCCTATAAAATAAAGTGAAGGCACATCTAGCACAACTTACTTGCAAAAATAATAGTACACAAAAAAGCAGATATGATGAATTTTCTTTTACTCACAGTATTTCATAGTTGAGGTAATCAGAAATTTTGGGATGAAATCTTGAAAGAAATGCATATTTATCAGTTTTAGGAAAAAGAGAAACAGCAACACAACTGGTTTATTCACACCTTTAGTGAATATTTTGACAACTGGGCTATGTTATACTGTCTGGCTTTTATTTCATTCCAAGGCAGATTCAAAGGGTCTAACTTCTAAGTCTGTCATGACTGCATGTGTTTCCATATGTGTCTGTTTTTCTGTGTCTTTGTAAGTGAAATGGAAATTAGGATTTCCAGTTGGTCCTTATTTGAGGTTAAATTCAGAGGCAAACTGCATCACACCAAAAGCTAAAATAAAAATATCTAATTTTTCTTATGCATCTAAGCCATGTATGTAACTGATTCACAATGTAAAATACATGTACTATATAAAATGCAAAAATATATTTAATACAATTTTTCTATGTTGTGTCAATAGCAACAGACTTCTCAAGTTTAATGTGAAATAAAGAGGCTATGGTATAACTAGCTATTTATGCAAGCAAGAATAATGATCATAACCACTGTGATTACTGCTGCTTATCTCTTGCCTTAAATACACCTCACTGTTGTCCATCTAATACCTTAATAATTTATTTGGATAGTTTTATCATATCCATAACATAACAAACATTTCTTGATGCAGGGAAAATGGAATCTAAACCACAGAAAAATATTTAAGATGTCTACATGATTAGAACAGAAAGATGTTATTAAAATCACCTTATTAGCTATAGAGTCACTAAATAATGTAGAAAGTTAATTCTGAATCTACTAAATGACGGAAGAGATTAATATACTTCCTTCAGAAATATAATGTAAACAGCAGGTTATAAAGGTCAAGTTAAGGAAGTAGTTTTCCTGTGTGCTCCAGTCTTCAATATTTCAACACTCATGAAGTGTACCTTGTTTATTTCTACAAAAAGTCCGCAGTCATACTACAAAGCGTGAAAAGATACCATTGGAGAAATATTTCAGTTGTCTAGCAGTGGTATCTAGTGTTAACTGATTTTTTTTTAATGTCAGTTTTCTGATGCATTCTCAAAAAGCTGAATAATATTAATTGAGCCCATAGGAAACAGTCTCCTTTTTAGAATGACAGTTGGAGGCCAAGTTGGAGCCCAAAGGCATCTAAAATGACAGTACGTATGTTGAAGAAGTTGAATCTTTCCCTACATACCAGGTGTGAGTATCTAATTTGATTGATGTCACCAGCATTGTCTCCTGCTCAACTCCAAATAATATAGGGCTCTCTTTTTCCTAGAAGAGTCATGAGTTCATCTCTGAAAAGTAGGAAAAGGGAACTTAATTAATCTAAAATCTGTTGATAATCCTTCATTTTTCTCACCTCAGTAATTCCGAAGTAGCTTACTTAAAAGATATTTCTTCTGACTTCATGGAACATACCTGCTATTATCCACATGTTTTCCATTTATCAATAATGTATACTATCCTTGATTAAACAAACAACATGCATCAAATGTTTAATGAGCTTTATTTACAAATAAGAAAGGATTCATTGCTCATTTGGAGGACAAGTTATTTTATTTTACTTAAGACAGACTTCAACTTGTCACATCTATACTACTAAGTAAAGTTTGGTCTCGAGGTAAGCTTGAACACTGATCCAGGACTACTCATTAGCAATGTTACAATTCTGTAGCAATTTTTGGAATTTCCAGCATCAGCTCTCTGAGGCAATGTCTGAACTCTCCTCAAAAGGTAATATACAGCAAAGAGTGTATCTAAAAGTGTAGATAGGATACAGTTTTCATCAAACACCAAACTACACTGAGCCAGGTCACAAGCTTAGACAGTGATGTGAACCTAAGGGGAAAAAAAAATCAACATAAGAATTAAGTGGACAGATATATAGCTTTTATATGCAAAGGCTTGTAAATAAATAATTATTTAAAGTTTGATGCTCATTTCCATAATTTTGTTGATAGATTGTACTTGAGAAAATATTTTTTTTTTCTTAATTTAAAAAATTAATTATTTGTATGCATTTCACAGATTGGAAAGTCATGGGTTTGTTGGATGGACCACTCAGTAGATAAGGAACTGGCTGGATGGCCGCACTCAAAGGGTTGTGGTCAATGGCTCAATGTCCAAGTGGCAGCTGGTGATGAGTGGTGTCCCACAAGGGTCAGTACTGGGATCAGAATGGACCCTAAGCAAGTTTGCTGATGACTCCTTTCCACCTCTCTCTTGGAAATAGTCCAGCCCTGGGCCCAAAATATCATATTGATACACTGTGTAGGAGAGTAGAGTTATTTTTAGTCAAAACCATGATGGTCACCAATCAAATATAGAAAAACATTTTCACTCTAAGGTCAGTGCTTCAGACACATGCAAGATTTTCCAGTCAAATTCTTCAAGATCCAGCTAACTTAGATTTAAATCAATTCCATTTAATTCATCCCCAAAGATTAATTTGGGAACATTATTCCAGAGATAAACTATGACTCATCTTGAAACATTAACACACAACTAATTGGTTAGTACTCTCTATAACACACATCCGTATGCAGTATATGCAGTATGTGCAGTTCTCCATGAAGAAGTGGCTAAACTGAGGAAACCAACAAAAATATTTGAGAATTTATGGCTGATGCCCACTGTTGTAAAGGTGATGTCTGAAACCTACATAAGAAATGGACTGTTAGAAAATGAGTGAAAAATTTTTCACATCTGTGAAAAATATTGGTTTACCTTTTTTAATTTTACATTTGTCCTTTTCTGTAGATAAGGAATTTTAATTTTTGACAGTTATAATCAATGATTTATTATAAATGAGAGGTGATGGGACCAGAAAAATGGCTTGACACATAGCAGAGAGTGGATAAAGGAGCTTTGTGGGTAAAAAGATATTTTTTTCTTTATTTTTGACACATAGAAAGAAATGTATCCAGAAAGGAATTATCTCTCTCCTTCTGTGTATACATAAAGTAAAGTAGTTCTAAAGGTAATTAATTCTGTTTCCTTGTGAGCTGCAAAGCAGGGGCAAAATTAAGTAGTTATAATTATATGAAATACATATAATTATATAAAACTATAAAGTTATGTGTCAGACCTTTCTAAAATCAGATATTTTTTATCCTCCTATGGGAGAAAAAAAAAATCTACCATAGTTTTTGGACAAAGATTGAAATTTAAATTTCTTGGTGTTCAAAAATTAATGAAAGTTTTTTTTCCTTTTTTTTTTTTTCCCAAATGCCTCCCTACTATATATTTTCCTCAAATAATCATATATATCTCTTTAATATAGTTAGTTAACTGTATTCAAAAATAGTTGTTTTTACCTGGAAATTTAATAAAATCTGATTATAGCTCCCACATTATCTTTAACAGCCACAAGGAGATCCAAATCCTCCAGACTGATAAAGATATTGAACAGCCATTACATTTACCATTAGTGAAGTGATAACTAATGCACTTAGACTATCCAGAAACATACTTCAGAAACTTGTCTTCAGAAACACACTACTGGGAGGTAGCCAGATCTCTTAAGTTACAAAGTAGCAATATGAAAAATGGTGCTAGGAAAGTTTTGTGTGTTTTAAATTGGTTTGTTTCCCTGGAGAATCTTTCCACTAGGAAGTAGGCTTTCCTGTAGATAGTTTGCCTGATATTAGAGCTTTTACTGAATAAAATTTACACTGAGTTAAAAACTGCTTTGCCTATCAAAAATAAAGATAAGAATTTGAAATGTATGTAATCTATCAGTGTAGTTTTAAGTATTATGAATTAACCATTAGTGTCATGTTGGGTAGCATTTCTGTCATCTCAGATTTACCTTTGGAGTCAAAAGCATGTTTTTTACTTAAAAAACATAACTAGTATATATTATATATATGTTATATATGCATGCATATATTTTTATGTATTATTTTATGTGAAGAAGGTGAATGCTTAGTTCTCCATTTAATTTAATGTATAGTTTTATATATATGTAAGACTAAAAGACAAAAAAAACCCACAGTAATTCAAGTCCTATCAAAATGTTCTTTGTTATTCAGAATTGCATCCTTTTCAACTGGAAATGCACAGGCTTGAATATTAGCTAGTTAGCCAGAATTTTCAAAAAGAGATGGAAAGTATTTTCTTTTATTATGTAGTGAAAAGTCTTTTATGACAGTGAAAGTTGATGAATTTCTGGTTATGACTATAAATAAAATTTGAGAGTGTTGGATAAAGAATGCAAATTCTGAAAGTTTCCAAATGGTAATTGATAACTCTGTAGGTTCTGTCTAGTACAGGATATTTCTGTCAAATATCATAAAAAGGGGAAAAAAAAAGAAAGAATTGCTAAAAAATAGAAAAACGGTATATCATGGTAAGTTTTTAATCCAAAAAATACTGAGAGACTCTTGTGATCATCATAAAGACTGTCAGTAAAAAGAGGAAAAGAACAAGATCAATGAGAACTGCATGAGGGAAAAAAATCATAGTAAAGACTGACGATGTTACTGAATATGTGGTACGTACTCATAGAAATAGAAATAAAATGCCTATAAATATCCCCAAAAAGCCTGTTAATATCTTGAACAGATGAATAAGATGACATAGTATCTTTTGCAAAATCTTTATCATTGTCTAATTTGAAAACCCTGGAAATCCATGGTAAAATGAACTATGTTATAAAAAAAAAAAAAAGAACTACAGAGTACACCTAAATTTGTCTGGAGTTCCAGTCGGTAACTGAATGCTACACCATCTAGATGAGATAAAGAAGAGGAAATTGAAAAATATATTAAAAGAGTTGTAGAGAAAATCTGAATCATATAAAGATGTTAATGAAAATTTGAAACACAAGCCATTGATATACTCTAGAGAACTTGAAACATGTACAGAGAAACAACGATATTAATATCAAAACAAGTTTGAAAATGACCAGAGGGATTTCTTTAGATGGTTGGACCACAGGGATAAAAACAATATAATGATAAATCAATAACCTAACCTGTTATTAATTTGTTTTTAAAATCTGTAGGAAAAGAAGTCATCATGTAATCCTTTGCCAATGTAAGTTGAAAACATACTGGTGAATGATGTTATTAATCAAAGCGATTACAATTTACAAAGTGAGCTAAGAAAATTTGCTAATTGGTAAACATCAAAATTGAACAGAATCTATCATATTTGGTTAGAGAGTGGGGATACATTATAATTTTATCTTAAAATATGTTTACCTCCAAAGAATTGGGGAAAAAATATAAATATACAATTAAAAGAAGAAGAGCAGATCTTTCTTTCCCAGAAAAAGAAAGTATATTCTCCCTTTAATTATATCAGTTGAATATTTTTGAACTAATTATGTGGTTTCTGAAGAGAAGGAGGGGTTGGAAGGAGGTATATTGTTAGCTGCACTAGAAGTAAAAGGTTGAGCATGTATACTGAATAAGTTATATAAAAGAAAAATCATGTTTCTGGGTAATAAGTGCACTGGAATTGATGAATTCCATTCACCACTGCTAGAACTTCTCCAGAGAAGCAAAGGAAAGGGCACACTATGCTTAAACTGCCAGGTTAAAACTGTACCAAAAAAATCATACACAATAGGATTTTCTGAGATGATTCCATGTCATCTTTGTTCTTTATTATATCATCTGCAATGCTGAGTTATTAAAAGAAAAAGCTATATAGCTTAAAATCATTGTGATTTAACTGTTCATTGCAGATTTGTTTCATGTACATGCCCTGAAATGACTAGCTGCTCGAATACGTGGATTTCCAGAAAGTAATGAAAATGGCAAAAGTTAGTGGGCTTTTTTGTTTGTGGCTTGGGTTATTTTTTCCTCATGTTTGAAGGTTTTGGCCTTGTTTTGGTTTTTTGGGGTTTGTTGTTGTTGCTGGTTGGTTGGTTTGTTGGTTGTTTTTTCAAGGAAACAAAAATTCCAATGGAAATTTAGGGAAAATGTAATATTATTAGATACAGTTACAACTTATAATTGTGTAGGATTTTGTTGGAGAAGGAAATTAAGTCCATAGTAATAAGGGACTATTCTGAGAAATTAAAAAACTCTGAAAAGAAAAAAAAGACCGTAATGAAAAAAAAAATAAAATATTCACTTTTAAATACAGTTGTATGATATTCTGCTGTATAGTGTATTGGACAAACTGATCTAAGAGAATTAGGGAAAAATAGCTAGGAGGTATTCAAATCTGTACAAAGAAGTAAAATGACATGGCTAAGTTTTTCTTTTCAGAAAAGATGGAGATATCAGTAAGAGACATCAAAAAATACATTAGGACCTTATAACGTTAACAGCCTCTGTGAAAAATACAGGTGTAATTCATCAGACCAAAAATAGTCGCCTAACTTGTAGATCAGTGTTAGTCTGTGTCTCTTTAGTCAATAGAGAAAAAATATACATTTTGGAAGGAACAGCTCAATTTGTTCTTAATAAATACATGTGTGTTCTGACTTATACCCTTAAAAACATTTGGATTTTTTCACATTGTCAGTTGGGGGGAAGCTGGGATGACTAGTTCATCTGTAGAGATTTTTTAAGTTTTGCAGATAATCTCCTACGCAGACTGATTACATGTTAGAGCAAAGCTAAATGAAAAAATACATTATTATTGAAACTAAGCCATCATACAAAAAGGAAAAAGTACTATATGGGGATTTAAAGATGAAAAGGTATAAGTGGATTTATTATTTTTTAGAACAAATCATTTAGGAAAGTGACAAATTACATTTTGTGGGTGAAAGATACATTGTGCTAGATATATTAGAGAAAAGATAAGTGATAGAAAAGGTATAAGCTTTGAGTGATGGATATGTAGTCAGGTCCCAGAGAAGCTTAGTTATGAGAAGTACCAAACTGGCCCAAGATAAGTTTCTACTCATTACTCTATATATTACATCAAGACTAAGTTGGCAGCATTATTTAGTAGGTGCTATAAAAAACAAACAAACAAACAAACAAACAAAAAAAAAACACCAAAAAAAAAAAACAAAAACCAGACTACAAGTCAAAGGAAAACATGCTATCACAGGAAAAGTTACAGACAATAAGAATGTAAAGATACTATAGGATTTTTTTTTTAAATTATTATAAGAAGTATAAACTAGAAAGACTATCTCCAATATCTTCAAGAGAGAGCTCAAATTAAAATAAAAGGCAATTTATTAATCTTGCTTAATTATAACCAAAATTGTGGAAATACTAAGGCATGAAATAAATACAATGATAAAAAACTGATTATTGTAATGAAATGAATCTTATTGTGTAAAAAAAAAGAGATCATTATATGTATTAGAATAGTGTGATTAAGTCAGTAAGACAGTAGAGCCTTTAGAAAGAAGTGTTGGTGAGCACCCTTAGAATAGCGAGGTGAAAAAAAATCAGCATTACTAAAACTTTCATCTAAACTAGATTTGCGTTGGTGATACATCTCTTATCTCTCTTTTTCTAAACATTTAGGTAGTGCCAAAGTGGAAGTGTAATTTTGTAATTTTATTCGCAGTAGTTAAGATAAGAATGATAGTTGCTATTGTTATTAAAAGCAAACGAGACATAATTTTTAGTAAGTGCTGAATAGCTGACCAGTCATGCGTAACATTGCTGAAATACCAACAGGAGCTGTAGCAACCTATGAAGCATTGCTTTCAAATTCTGTGCTTGCATATGGCAACATTTTTGAATTTATTGAGGCAATTGATCAGCTTATTAGTTTTCTGCAAGAAATCTATCTTATAGCTTCTATTATTGCCTACCTTGTAATGAATGTCCTCTTGTGCTTGAATAATTAATCTGAATAATTTTAAGCTGAAATAAAAGCAGGAGCTGTCTGATAAATACAGACATGCTCATCATTTATCTTGCTTACCGGTCTTTTCGTAAGTAGAACTGACATGTAAAGATAGAATTAGCAGTAAACCCGTGGTAATGAAGTGTCTAAAACTCCCCATGAGTGCCTTTGTAGCTATAGTATTCTTGGTAGTGAAGTTGTAAAGACAGCTGTCATGAATGGACTTTCATGAAACATACCCTGACCTTTAAATTCTATATATTACAATTACTGTTGTAAAGCCTTTGGGGCCTTGCAGTGGGATTTCACACTTTAACATAGCTGCAAATTGTTAACCCTTTTTGAACTGTTCCAAGAAGATATGAGAGCATTTATTCTCTTTTTTAATTTATTTTTTATTTTTCAGACATGGGAACTCACACACAAAGCTTATAATTTGTGGATGAAATGTATATATTGGCTGAGAGACAGCTATTTCATGAACAAGTTCTGAAATTAAGATATTTCATTCTAGAAGTCACACGTTTAAAATTATTGAATCTCTACTTCCCTAGGCAAAAAGAAAAAAAAAAAAAAAGAAATAAAATGAAATATGATTGTAACAGTTTTTTAAAAAGTCTCTTTGGAAATCATAGCCACATAATTGCTTCTGTTATATATGTGATTGTTAAGGATATTTAAAAATAGCATGAATCTTACTAATGTAAAAAGGATGACAACAGAAAACTCGTACTACAAGCTGGACCCCTGATGTACTGTTTTGCCAGAAGAATCAAAGTTAACTCACAAATCTACCTTCAGAAAAGGATGGTCCAGAATTTCTTTTTCTATGATATTCATGTCACTAGCTTAAAGGAATTAAATAAAAGTGAAATTCCACATTCTCTTTAAACATAACCCTGTCTCTCATATCAACTGAAAAGCATCATTTATTCTTTTGTTTGAGGAGTTCTGCTATAACTATGAATGTAGAATTTCAGTACTTGGTAAAATATATGCTGAATGAGAAAAAAGATGTGTGGTGTTTCATCATATCCAAAACAGAACAAAAGCAGAAAGGATTATATGTAAATTAACAAGCAATCTACATTTGATATTTAATGTCATCTTATAGTGTTTCACTAATTGTTTAATCTGTCAAAAAAGAGAAAATTTCACATTCTGTACTTTTAAACTTGCCCATGGTAAGGATAGTTCTCTTTGATCAATCTACTATAAATTTTAATCACTTTCTTTACAGAAAATGATGGATTTTTTCCTCATTTTTTCCTTCTTAGTAGAATATCATTTGTAGCAAATGGGTCATGTTTGGTTTTTTGGGTTTTTTTTGTTTTTTTTTTTCCCCTACAAGTATCAATTTTAAAGGCATTTATTTTATCATATATGTCTTACTGAATGTATACACCATATTTTCTCCATATATGTTTCCAAACAACAGTGGTCTGTCAAAACCAAAAAAATCTATGAAGATAGGATGATATAATCATATAATGGTTAGAGTTCAAAGGGACCTTAAAGATCATCAATTTTCACACCATGGCAGGGACGCTTCCCACTAGAGCAGGTTGCTCAAAGCCCCAAGAGTTTCATGAGAATGGCATTCTATTTCAAATTTCCCAGATAATTTAAAAGTTCATTAAGAAACAGTTTCACAAGCTGTAGCCTTACTTTTGATTATCCTCCCATTCTATAGGACTACTATAAAGCAGGCAAGTATATGTTTGATCGTGTTTTGAAAAAATGCTCACAACTGATAGTAAAAACCTTCAAGTAACAAAAGTAAACATAGAAAACAGAGGTTTGGCTGTTTATATTAGTAAAATCAAGGAGGGTATGGCATCTACAGTAGTACACAAATATTAAAAATATTTTTTTCAAGAGATTTAACATATGTCTTGTCATGCAACTAACAGACATAGTCTTGGGTGTTTTCTGGGGATCTTTTTAGATTCCTATATATTCAAAGATAGTCACTTCTTTTTTGGTTTGACGTAAAACATCCCTGAGCCAAATATCCAGAAAAAGGCTGCAGTTTCAGGAAAATAAATAAAATAAAAAATAATCCTTAAATGTAGTGGATTATTCTGAGAATAAACAAAAGACTTCTTTGGTTTCCTTTGTATCAATACAAAAGGAATATAATTTTGTAGATGTTATTGAAAAATATGAGATATTATTGCTTCATAATTATTTCATTATGTGTATTAGTGATTCTAAGAATCAGCTTTCAAAGGAAATTTCTTTTTGAAAACTAATGGATATCATCGATTCTAAGCAATCATCTTAATACATGCCAAATTCACAAGGAAATATAGAGAACCCAGAGACTATTATCTCATTATAAAACAAGAGAAAGAGGATACCCTTCAGACTGACCTCAGACTTGAACATTTATTGAGATGAAACAAAATTTGCCTTCCAGGACAAGGCATAAGATTATCCTGTTAACAAAATCTTCTTGATGTTATTTTTTTTCTTTTACTTGAGGTGACATTGAAGCTGCCACAATGTTATCTGAAATAGGAATTAGTTGAAATTTAGGCATTCTAATTGCAAAAGTGTAGTTTAAATCACTTTTGGTACCAGTCATTTCTGCTTCACACATGCATGATCATATTTATCTTTATGCTGACAGCCTTTTGTGCATACTGATCTAGATTGGTTTCTTCTATAAATATTCTGGGTTGCAGAGAGATGGATATAATCATGCACAACAGTGGTACCTTTTAATATTTTTTTAACTTGTTAGTACTGTAATAGTGAATTTTCTTGTACACTTCTTTGAGGAATATGCACTTGCACATCAGGGAGCAGAGGTTTAAGAGAAAGATGTTCAAAAGAAGAACAGTATAAACTAAAGTAGCAGTTGAGAAGACCACAGTAAGAACTCAGATTGAATCCTTTAGGCTTAAAATATCAAGTACAATTTCCCCGTGTGCATGTAACCTTTAAAGCAAGTCATTTAGCCATTACCTACTAAGAGCATGGCAAAACTATTGAAGTTTTTTTGATGGTGGGAAGATGCAACATAGATTTTTGAATTTTATTGAATTGAAATACCATTCAGGCGTGTTAAGCAAGCTCAAATACAACCAAAGGATGGTGCATATGCACACATTTAGAAATGATGGTGAAAAACAGGAAAAGAATGAACACGGCTCTTCTTTTTGTCTAAATTACCATGACACTGAAATAAAACTTGAAAATTTTGGATCTTCTCAGTGGGCTACAAGTACAGAAGCTTGCAGTCACCAAGGAAATGCTGTTTTATCTGAAGGTTCCTCTCAGTATTGTAATGTCTGTACATGGCTTTGGATCCTGTAAGTTTCAAATACATCTCCATTAGAAAACCAAAGGTCTCCAGGCCTTCAATGAGGCCTTGGAACCTGCAAGGAACACTTCAAAGTCTTCCAGATTAAGCATATACAAATGGAGTCAACAGAAGCACTAGTAAATTTTTAGTTTACGTAATATGGATAGTTAAGAAGCATATCTTTGTTATGATGATGTTACCTGGGTCTCGTAGCTTGTTGTTAATCAAATATGGCTTTTCTGTCTCACTCTCTGACTTGTCAAGTAAAAAAGGGAGCTGCCAGGTTTTTATTCAAGATAATTAATGGTCATTTGAATTTTTTTATTCAGACTGATGATGCTAGAGAGACTAATTCCAAAAATGATGCAGCTGTTAAGTTTAGGAGAATATTATAAATTGGAATCATTTGGATGTGCCTGATTTGAAAACATCTATGTAATATTCAAAAGTAGCCCCTGTAGAATTTTACATACCAAATGCTACACGGCTATAATTTTGTATTCACTCCTCACTAACACATTTAATCTGTGGTAATTAATTATCTACCTGTGAAAAATTATATCTGAATATTTACTTCTAAGTTTGGAAACTAAAAAGCCATGGTTTTCTTTGTATAAAGAGTACATGAAAGGTTTTCTCTCTCTACACTTCAGTTTCCTAGGCAGATTGCTCTCAAAGATGAAACAAACAAATGAGAAAAAAACATTTTAGAGTAAAAATATATTTAAAAACTTGTCTTACCAGACATGTTTGACAGCAGTTGTCAACATATCAATGTGGCAATAATATCCTGTAGGGAAATCCTGGAGATTCAAGGACATGCAATTTATCTCTATAATCAACATAATATATGTAGCTATATAACATATTTCAGAATTTTTCAGAATACCTTATCAATGCACATAGCTTCCAATGAAAGTTTTAAAATACATATTAAAATTTGAGAACAAAAATACAAGCTGATATAATTATGTACAATCTTTGTTTAGTTAAAATATTCTTCAAAGCAATTCTATTACATTTATCTCTGCAATTAGAATTTCTGCTGTTGACCTCTATTTTGATTTTTATAGTACTGCAGAAGGAGTTTAAGGAAATAAACCCAAGCCCCTTGATGATCAAAGTACTGTTCAAAACAATAGATGAACTGCAATTACTCTGTTGCTTCAGATGTGCAACATGGTCTACAGTTTTGCTAAAATGTCACTTTGGCATATTAAGCAAAATTAATACAAACTGCAATGCTTTATAGAAAAAATGTCCTCCTATTTCCTCTTTCATCTATCTCTTCCCTCCTCTTTTCCAATGTAATAAAGAACTATGTTTAACTAACCAGGTTATGCTTTTTGCTTTGACTGAACTTGATGTGTTAAAAAATCATAGAAGTTTGAATGTATAATTAACAATCAAGGGTACAGTGGTGAGTGCCTCTTTTTGTATTCTTCTCACAGATTTTTTCCAAAATTTATCAAGACAATATTATATGTACAATAATATTATACTA
>VZRU01005130.1:207318-283719 GCA_013398155.1 Pedionomus torquatus | reverse complement strand
TATATTAAAATATATTATATTTTAACAATTTGGCAATAATGATGATAAGAAGCAGGCAGAAAAGAGTGGTGAACAGCAAAGGGAGATCAGTCTAAGGCTTTCCTTTGCTATACCATATTTATAAAATCATTACACTCTAGGTAAAAAAATAAAAAAAATACTAACCTTGCTTCCTTTAGAAAGGAAGCTTTGCCTCAATAAACAGATGCTTGAGCAGAAAGGATTAACTTGGTCAGTTCACAAATCATTGGGGTATTCAGGCAACGCTGACAAATCTTTAGGCTCAGGGGCCCTCCAGGCTATTCAAACCCTACCTAGATGTGTGAATCTGGTTACTTTCGCTCCATTACATTATTATGTCTGAGTACGAAAAACTCTATATCCCTTGGGTATAAGGATATCTCACCTTCTCTATGTTATCAATAAGTACAATTATGCCTTTTTGTTGCATTTGATGGAAAAGTGCTTCAACAGTTTCAGGATATTAAATTATTTTTTCTATTTTGTACTGTATGATCCAAGTGTACAAGGAAAGTGAAAAATATAATATACCACTTGCTTAAGTCCACCCCTATATGCAAGTTTTCCACAAATTAATTTCAGTGAATGCAATAGTATAGACTTGGATTTTTTTTTTAAATTAGAAAATTGTGTTTATAAACATTGCTACGAAGATATTCATCATCCATTTCCACTGGAAAAAAAAATATTCTTGAAAGAAAGAGGGAAATATGTCTTATAACATATTACTTATATATATGTCTTATGAATATTAATTCTCCATTCTTTCAAGATGAGCATTTCAGCTCAGATTACTGCCACAGCAAACTGTCTGTGCTCTCTCTCAGATAATAATTTTTCTGTTCTTAAATATTTAAAAAAATCTTACACATCTTTTATGTAAACACAAAGTGAATATTTGTGTAAATTCAACCTTTAACACCATGCTGAGCAAAAATCACCCCTCCTCCTCCTCACCTGACCATGTCTCTTGAACTGTGATTCCATAAGAGCTCTGAAAGAATAAAACACGTATCAATATTACATACAGCTCAGTTCATTTAGGCAACCAACCATTCTTAATTGTATACGTTACAGACTTGTATTAGAATATCAAAAGTGAAAGCAATTATATCAGATTTTTTGATTCACAGCCTACAATATGAACCAAATTTACATGCTTGGTTTCAGCTCATCCTGGAAGTCCCTTTACTTTTAGGCACTTCGGGAAAATTATTTATCTACTACAAAATGCTGGAGTGTACCAGCCCAGGCATCTTAGGACAGAATGGATTCCCATTTGGAAGTGGTTCATCTGTTACTGGAGAAACACTCCATATGATTAGATGTCAACTTTTAGCTATCCAGCTTTACAGCACATTGCATGTTTGAAAGGATTCACTTAACAACCTACGCCTTTACAATCATTTTAGGTACTAATGAATTTCTGGTAGCCCTTAGATCACATTTAGTCAGGTTGAAGCTTTTCCTCAAGTTCCTAGGCTTTATGGTGGAATGTCCTTTGGAGGTCATGAATTACATTATAGAAGTGGTTCCTTTTTATAGATTTTTGAGGCAACATGAATAACCAGTTAAGATTAGATGCCTAAAATTTATATAATTACATAATGGAATGGGCTGCCCAGGGAAGTGCTTGAGGCACCATCCTTACAGGTATTCAAAAACCGGGTTGATATAATGCTTAGTGACATGGTTTAGTGGTGGTAGGTACTGGTATGGGTTTTCTGTGAGTTTTTTTTTTGCTTTGTTCTGGTTTACTTTGTGGGGAGGAGAAGTTATTTGTTTTCTCTTTTTTTTTTTTTTTCACTGTTGCTTTTTGTTTTAGCAGAGTTAGGTTGATGGTTGAACTAGATCTTAAAGATCCCTTCCAACCTAGACAATACTATGGTCATAAATAATCTTAAGAATCATACCCCAGTTCCTATATTTTAGATACATAAAGTTATGTGAGGTAAATCCGAATCCTACAAAAATTAAAATGTATTCAATTCTGGTATAATTTTTTATAGATGGCACTGAGTTAGTTGTCCCAGATTTTCGGTTTTGCCATGGCTTGTTGTGTGACTGTGGAGATAGACACTAGGACATATTAAGACTGAAGGATTTGTCATCTAAAAGTTTTCCCAGCAATATATCTTTCTTTCTTTTAACTTAGTCTTTCCATTTCCTAATATATTTACCATATCTAACTTGCTACCTCTGAACTTTCAAACATGCAATTTCTTACTGTAATATGAAAATCATAACAGCACTTAGAATAAAAAAAATAATAAAATTGATACTTGCAGTTCTTGCAATTAATGTGGATTTTTTTAATTTCTTTTCAGTTGCAATGATTCTTTTTACTGTGTGGGTTGCTTTAAGCTTTCCAAGCACATACATATATTGCAATTTATACCAGTTTGTTTATTATTTCTTTTCTATCTACTTTTTTTTTTTCATTTTTTTAATCTGGCTCATCTGTCAAACTAAAAAAAATAATGCTTACTGTACAAGTAGTTAGGATCAAATTATAGGAGAGCTTGAACTAAAATACACATCTGTCATCTATCATCTTTTATTTGTTTTACAAATAGGCAGTTTCCAAATAAAAAGCTTTAACTGAAATATAATTTCAGAATTGGATTATTTTTTGTGTGTAAATTTTGTTAGATTATGGTTATTTTTGCTGCCTGTTAAAAATGTGTTTGAAAGTACTTTGAAATTTTATGAATTTCAGTAAAGGGTGTTTGAAAGATGTAACATTACTGAAAGAAACTCCAGCAAAACAAAAAAGAAGCCCCCAAACTCAGGGAAAATAGAACATCTATACAATTGGAAGTGCTTTACAAACATGATATATCCATGTGATTTTATCCCAGATGAATAAATAACTAATTTTCTTTACACGGATTGAAAGTTAGAAATTTGTTTTCATGCTGTCACTTTAAGACTGCTGCTAAAATGACACAAAGTATTATCCAAGCAACAATGGGATCCAGCAAGTGAAACTGTGAACTCCTTTATGGTACTTGTAAGTGCCTTGCTTCAGTCCTATCCAAAGGATGATATCCTTGCAAAGTGTTGCTATTCACTTTGGAGGACCAAAAGACAGAGCAGGCAAGTATGATTGAGGACTGTCAAATAGTGGAACAAAGGGGGTTTGCTTCAGGTAAACTTAAAGCAACCCAAGTAAACATCAATTTAGCTAGCAGAGGAATTGGAGCTTGAGAAGAAGCATAAGAGAAGAATAACCTTTTTTATGGCTTGTTTGCTGTAAGTGTAGTTTGATCTCTAGTGGCTTGCCAAGTAGGTCAACAAAAGTATTTGCAGTAATTGGCAGAGAGTTTCTGGAATTCACGGTCAGAAAATATGGTGTAATTCCTGAGGAGCACTTGCTCCTAAGGGAAAATAACTACACAGAATGAATTAGAATAATTTTGCACTACTCTGTGAGCCAGCTGGTTAAACTGGTGGTTTGTTTTCCTATGTCTGCTATGCTTACTGAGCACCTCCATACATTTCACTGAGACGCCAGAGAGTACAAATTAGATTTGCATTTTATAATAAGCTGCTACAAAGGACACAAAACAGGCACTGTTTTATTTACATTATATGCAGAAACTATCAACTGTTATGCTGTTACTGCATGTTTGCTTTTGATAGAGGGGAACTGGCAGTATCCTTTACAAGGCTGTAGAGAGAGATGGGTGAGAGCAGAGCTCACCTTGGCCAACCCTCCCCTTTCTAGCTGTAAAAGGAGGTGGAAAATATTTTGAGCCCTGCAGGATTCTAGTGTGTCTGCTGCCATACAAAGTAGGTCAGGGAAAACTGGGCTAGAGAAAGCCAAGGAGAAGGGGGAGAAGGGAATTTAGAGTAAAGTACAGTGTTAAAGTGTTTCATTACGACTACAGTAGAATGCTCAGAAATTTCCATTATAAAGACATCTGACCTTACCCAAGCCTTTGCATACCGGTTTTGATTCCTGTTAATTACCTCCACTGCTGTCCCTGATTGTGCAACTCATTCTTTTGTGTTTGAATCAAGATTCATTCTTCTACACTTACAGGAGAAATAGTGAGAAACGAGACACAGATTAATAAATTATTGCTTAAAATTTAGTGTCTTAATTCATCCTTGGGTCTTGGTCCCCTGACCTTCCACTCCAAATAAGTATTAGCTTATTAAAAAAAAAAAAAAAAAAAAAAAAAAAAAAAAAACCCCCCCCCAAAAAAAAAAAGAAAAAAAAAAAAAAAAAAAAAAAAAGGTATGAGTGATTCTGGGGAACGTTTACTCTAGCAGCCATTCTCAAATGGAGGAGAAGGAGAGACCCTCTATTCTTTTCAGTCAGAGTCCCCAAAGCTGCATCAGTGGATTTTTCACTCTTGGACTTCCTACATGCCATTCCTGTTAAGCTCCAGAACTTTCAATACTGAACATCAGATTTCTCTTATGAGAAAAGTAGTCTAGTGGGCTGCAGATGGTATTTGGCATACTCAATTTGGTACCATTCATATCTGGTATCATCTATAGGTTTGCTGTGCATGTAGGTTGTTCATGGAGGTGTTGAACACTATCAGCCTAGGCTTTGATTTTGAGATGCCATGCTTATTATCAGTCACCAAATGTATGTCAGGCCGACTGTTATTCCTTCAGCCTGACTGTTCAGACAATTTTCAGCCCATCTGACAGCAGATTGATCCAACTTATAACTCCTTGGTTTTCAAGAGAGATTGCTGTGGTAAAGATTGTAAAAATTGCTGAATATTTTATTCAGAAAATGTTATAATTTATCAATTTAAGAGACTTTTTTTGGCAGTTTGCAGAATGTGGCATTTTCCATAGCAGTAACATAGAATCAGTGTCATTGTCAAATCCTATATATCACTGCACAAAGATAAAAGGTGACAGTGTTCCAGGGGAAAAACTGCTCAGTTCCTACAGTTTAAATCAAATCAGGCTCAAAGTGATTTACTGATTTATTAGGAACATGATGTTGACTAATATCCACCAAGGCATATGTTGTTGAGCAGTCACCCTTGAAGATGCAGAGCTCCCTGAGGTGTGGGTCCCCACAGGTTGCACCCTGCAGTGTCACCCTGCTTGTCGGGGTGCAGAAGCTCACAGCAGCTGGCAGGGTTCTGCTCTGCCCCACATGGGCAAGGGTTGCTCCTGATGCAGGGAGACTTCTGGCAGCCTGAAACCAGTGTTGGCTTTTCTGTTTTTTAATCAGTCCTGGACAAGAATATTATTAAGTCTTTACCTGTATCATTTCACACACTTCATTTGTTAATCAGTTTTGGATTCGTATACATCTCTGGTCTTTTCATTTTTATTTTTTTTTTTCTCTCAGCTGACACACAGACAAGTTTATTTGGTAAGCACAGCTTTCTGCAGACTCAGAAACTAGATGAAGCTGCATATAATCGACTGCACTGAAACTCTGCTGATATTACAATGAAGATGTCATGGTTTTGTTCTAACTGGTAGCTGGCATTCTGGAAATGTTAGCCTGCAGTGTCAAGTAATATACAGGAGAACTTGCTTTTTATTCAAAATCTTGTGGCTCTGAATGCCATTACATGTTACCCATTTGATATTCTCTTTGACTAACCTACACAAATTAAAATTGTGTTCAATATAAAGGTGTTCAGCATATAAATAAATCACAGGACATTACTAGGAGGCAATTCATGTGCTGCTGGTATTTCATTATTTTGCTACTAATACCCAAGTTAATTATCTACAGAAAACCAAAACATTCAAGCTTTTGATGCTAAAAACTATACTTCCAACTGCAGAACTTAGATTTCTTTGTTTTTGACATGTGCCTTGTTCTTGTGATGTACATTTGTATATTGATTAAATTGTTGATTATACAGACAACCTAAAAGATAGCCTGTTTACATTTAGAACAAGAGGAAATAATTTGAATTGATGGTGGAAAATTGAATGGAAAGAAGCAAAATCATTGCTTCTGCTTACAGAATGATGGAAAACGGTCTAATTGGAGAATCAAACAAATTACAAGGTTCAATGTAGTTGTGAATCCAAGTCCTTGCCTTTTTATTGAGCATGTATATTGCAGCTTTAATGTTTGTATATCTGTGTGACTACATGTAGAGCATCCTTTAGTCTGTTTTCTTTGTTGTGTGTGAATCTGTAGGAATGTGTGGTATGAATCTTTCTATGAAAGAACGGCAGAGAGAAAGAGTACATTGGCAAAGTTATTTCCCTCAACCATCCTTAAGTTAATAATAAGATCATATTGAATTCAGTAGAACTGGGTCTTTTCCCTAGAAATATTCCCTGAACAGGAAACATTGCTTGATTCAAGGTAAGATTGTGTGCATTGATTGAATAATTTGATGAAGAAAATTACACTTAGTTTTCTCAGCTCCACACATTAGTCTGATTATAAATTCCAAGATGAAAAATGTAAATATCACTTAACTAAACTTAATTGTGATTACTTAAATAACCAAATTACATTGAATAACTGAGGGTAAGATTTAACCCATCCAAATAATCTAGTCTGGGGCTTGGCTACCTAAAATCCACGTAACAATGATTTAAGACTGCCTGTTCTAGTAGCAATCATAAATCCATTAATTTCTTTGTAACCTGAAAATTCTTTGCCCTGATGTCTTGCAGATACATGCAAATATCTAGCCAGAGACAACTAGTTGATATTTAGATTTGGTCCCAAAACTTTCTGCCCAGCCTCTGAATGGTGTTTCAGAGAACATGGGGCTCTCTAGGTCCTGTGTCACACCTCCAAGTCATGTGCCAATATTGCAGTTATACTGCAGCATCTAAGGGAGCTGTAATTTTCAGTACACAGATGTTTCAGCTGCTCTATTTATTTTGTTGTGCTCAGAAGAGCTGTCTTGTCTCCACTGACTGTATAAGGATTTGGGGAAATTGTGCCATGTTAACTGTATTTTTTTTTCCCAAAACACAGTACTTATACAAGTCTTTGTGAAAGATTTGAAGTGATGATCCAGAAGGCAGGTCACACACCCTTTTTTTTTCCCCCAGAATCCTTTTTCCAAATAAAGAATTGTCTTGGCATACCAAATGGAATAAGAGACCAGAATATTGTGTCTGCAAATTAGGCAGTTACATATATAGCATTTTATAACACAAAACACCATAAACATCGAGGGATTTGCTCTAAGGGCTTCAGGTATACTCCAGTTCTGAATACATACTCAGTATTCTTTGTGATAATTGCAATACACTACTAATATATTTTGTATCGATATTGGCAGAATTTGTGTAAGAACTAATACAGAAAAAAAACCAACCATACCACAAAACAGTGAGAACCTTTTAGACTAATTAACATGAAAGGAGTTTTATCCAGTATAAAACAAAAGAAGTGTTCTTGTATGACAGTATCAAATCAGTTAGAAAACACTACACTGAACTTCATGCATCCTGGAAACATTTTGTTTTAATAGGAACTGGAGACTTAGAAGAGAAAAGAGGAGTTAGATGTCTAAAAATACTCCCAATTAATTTTCAGCAAACAACTGGAGAAATGGAGGAACAAGGATTATTAGGTTTTACGATTTTAGAATGGTCATTTTTTGTCTCAGACACTGAGGGAAAGTCTGAAGGACAAATCTTCAACGCCTGCTCTAACTGTCCTGTCAAGGGAAGGAATGACAATTTGCACCAGCTGCTGAATTGCCCTGTGAGCCCAGCCAAGAAGCAGGAAAAAAAAAAGATACTGTAAAAACAGAGTGCTGCCACAGCACTGCAATGCAGAATGTTTTAGAGAAAATCAATCATAAGCCAACTTGATAGATGGTTCAGATTTGAAAGAGAGGCAGAGCTGCAGCACATGCCCCACTTTTGCTGACTTAGTCACAATATATATACTGAGCATCCACAAGATTTTATTAATTTTTAAAAGCCAGACCGTATTGTTAAAACAGCCATAAAAAGAGCAATGTAAGTTCAATCAGACTGTGAGTGGGCACAGGAATTATTATGACTCAGAGGCCAAGGTTTTAAACCTGAAAATGGATTTCATATACAAATAAGCACTGTATTTATGCAGATTTAATTTAAGGGCAAGATAAAACAACTGACTGACATAAAAGTGATCATATAATAGGGAAAAAGTAGGACTGATATTAGTTGTGGGGTTTTTTTTATAACTCAAAGCAAGACAAACAAAAATCTGCAACTTAATATAAAAATAACTGTTCATTTTTAGTTAATGTTATTTATGCCATGGAAGGCACTTCTGTATTACATTAAAAAAACCCAAACAAACAAAAAACAAAAACCACTGAAAGTGTATTTCAATATCTATGAAATGTCAAAATTAAAAAAGAAAATAATAGAGTAAGTTGACAAAACCAAACACTTTTTCAAACTGAGCAAGTGAGAGGATGGAAGGCCAAGCAGGCAAGATGGAACGGAAGGAAAGAAGGAAGGAATAGTGGGAGGGAAGAAGGAAGGATTCCAAAGAAATTATCAATGTAATTGACACAATCAAACAGAAAGTGTCAGTTTTAATGGTAGCATTTAATGGTAGCATTTGCTGATGAAAAATATTATTTCCTTTAATAATTGACCATCTGGAGATATAATTAAGTATATCAAATAAACATAATTATACAGTTGTGTGCATGTTTATGCATATCATTTATATGATATGGTGAGGATAAACTCAGCTTAAATAGGATTCATCTGACCTGACTTCAGACTCTACACTACACATATCTACATCAAAAGCTATTATTTTACAAGGTTCAGAGTGTGGTTCATCTAATATGTCAGATAACTTAATTAGAATATGACTGCCCCTTAACAGTTTCTGTCCTGTCCTTTGCCTGAGAAAAGAGACTGGAGGATCTATATAAAGTTACACTCAAGTTATATATGAAAGGATAAATAAATCCGCTTTGCCATAGCTCTGTCTTTTCTTTCTCTTCTTGTTATAAAAAGAGAAATCAAATACTTAATATCACCTTCTGCTCTGCAAAACTTTCATTACTCATTAATTAGTTTTCACTTATAAGTGGATCTTATAAATAGAGAAAAATAAGCACATATGTAGTGTAGCAGTGATGCCAAAAGTGCTAAATAATTAACCTTAAGTTAGAGTGAGGCTTTCTGAAAAGTTAATGAGGTGGTTGTTAGATTAATTAGGGATCAAGCAGGAACTTGTAGCTTAGATTATATAAAAATACTACATGACAAATGGCACAACACATGGTCTTTTAATGCACTATTAAAATGCAACTGTCCCTGGTAAAAGAAGTATATACAAAGACTTTCAAAAAAACTTCATGTAATAGATCATGTTGTTACTCATAATAGTTACTTGTCAGCATAGAACTGTGTTCTGAGAAATACTTCAAATCATATAGTTGTCACAGCTACAACACAACTCTTATGAATTTTCTAGAAGGAGTGCATTTATTTGCATTGCATGAAAGAGACATATACAGTGAATAAATTCACAAAATACTTATGTGCTTGGCATTTTCCACTAATTTAAAAGATAAAACTATTAAAAATGTCATATGTAGTGAAAGTTCACCATAGAAAATTAAAATTTTAACAATTAGGAGCATAGTTTTGCCTTGATTGATCTTGGTATGATACCAACTGATGACCTCCTACAATTCACAACTATTTTACTATATAGCCTGGTAGGTCAGTAAATAAGTATAATTGGATAACCCAGTAATTCAAAGTTCTGATGCTTGTTTCCCAATAACAAAGGTGTTCTACATGCTTATATTTAAAGCTCTTTAAGAAATAGGGGACAATCACTGTACCTTTACCTTATCTAGTAATTTTAAGAAGGAGGAAGAATATTAGAACCTTTTGAAGAACAGAGCACACAAAATGAACATAGCTTGCTTCATCTGGAAAAACTAAGGATGAGAGGCAATAAAATTGTTTCCTATAAATAAAACAGTGGTAAACATAAGGGGAAAAAAAAAAAGAGTTATTTAGGCAACAGACAATGTTGGCACAAGAATAGATGACTATAAAATAGCCATGAGTAATCAATGTAGGCTTGACAGTGAAAGCTTGTTTGGGAGCTAAGGAATGAATACTGGAGAAACTGTTTAACAGGAGTAGTAGATTCAAAAACAAGAAAGGAAAGGAAAGGAAAGGAAAGGAAAGGAAAGGAAAGGAAAGGAAAGGAAAGGAAAGGAAAGGAAAGGAAAGGAAAGGAAAGGAAAGGAAAGGAAAGGAAAGGAAAGGAAAGGAAAGGAAAGGAAAGGAAAGGAAAGGAAAGGAAAGGAAAGGGAGAAAAAACAACAAGCCTAGCTACTATTAAGACAGAAATAGATGTTCATGAAGTGTGTTAATCAGAAACTGATTATGTGTGATAAGAGCAAGAAGAGATCTATGACCTAGGAAGTCCATTTAAGCTTACTATTCCATTGTAGCATTTTAATTTGATTTCTGAAAACAGAGAAATGGAGTGAACAGAGTGAAATGGAGGAATAGCTAGACACTACTTATAGTTTTAAAAGTACATTGAGGAGTATCACCACAACAAAAAGCTGTTGAAGAGGTTTTTCTTTTTAATACGCTGAATGACAGAAAACACAGTAGATGATAAAAGCTACTATATCTGGATGTTATACAAATTTTACATTTTTGCACTCATAATTTTCTGGGTTGTCTAAAAAATGATCAAGAAAAGCAATGTTTTTGAAATCTGAGGGATCAAAAATTATAAATCATAGAAATTCAATGCAATGTCTTAATAATAATGAAATGTCATCAGGAAGTTTTTCAGTAGGCTGTATATAGGTCTGGATTCTTCTATTTGCAATCTGAGGTGGTAATATATGAGATATTTTTTTTTCTAAAAGTCACACCCATACCAGTGAAGTATGTTGGAACTTGGATAACTTCCCACATTTCAAAGTTTATAAGCTTGAACATAGATCATACTCTTCTATCTGTATGGGTTTATGTACAACAAAAAGTAAATCACATTTGCCTTCCCTTGCTCAAGTAGATATACCTAAAACACTATCCAGGATCTGAAAGAAAGAAGCAAAGGAGTAAGATATGTTATAACGATAAATAATATGTTTCTATTTTTCTTTTGTCTTCATGTACTGCTTTGTTCCATACTATACATTTTGAAATTATGTATTAGTTCTTATTTTAAGTTTACACTAATACACAATATGTTGTATGTGCAGTTCCAATGGTAATATCCTCACTTGCACTGTCACAAGAGATCTACTGGGCAGAATAAAGTGATTATATGTTATGGATTTGAATTCTTCCTGTAGAAATGAAATTAAACATTTGTTTAAAGTCAAAACTTGTCTCTTGCCTCTCTTATAAATTAATGCTGCTGCTGGAGGCAGTTTCTTTTATTCTCTTGTGTTGACCAGTATCTATTGCATATGTAAGCTATTGATGGTTACATCCCATATTCATAGAATCATAGAATCACAGAATGGTTAGAGTTGGAAAGGACCTTGAAGATCATCGTGTTCCAACCCCCCTGCCATGGGCAGAGACACCTCCCACTAGACCAGGTTGCTCAAAGCCCTATCAAGCCTGGCCTTAAATACTTCCAGGGATGGGGCATCCACAACCTCCCTGGGCAGCCTGTTCCAGTGCCTCAGCACCCTCACAGTAAAGAATTTTTTCCTAATATCCAATTAATAAACCTTCTCATAATAGAACACACGTTACTTTGGTTTGATATTCTTTTCTATCATTTTGTCTTACTTTTGTTTGTTCCTAATAATGTTTAATCATATAACCCTCTGATGAGGATACTTCTTTGTCAGGGTATTTCTGTTCTAGATCACTGGTTCACATTCAAGATGATAATATGTAGTAGGCATCAATACAGCTCCAAGCAGGTATCTTCATTGTTACCATTCCAACAAGAAATTGGTGATACCCTCCTTACCAATCTCATCAGACAAACCAGGGATGGCATAGAAATATCTTTATTCGGTCTAAGATTATAGGCCTTCTGAGTCAGAATTAAGCCCTGCTGTTAATACAGTATGAGACAGATTGCATAGGCTACTGGTATTCGTGGGGACAGAGGAATTTGCACCAATGATGACTCTTGATTGTTTGTTTTGAGTCTGGTTTTTTATACTATACTTTTTATTGTATTTTCTCCTTACCCATATCTTACCTCCATTCATTTCAGTTGTATTTACCCTCTGATGACAGGAACAAAATACTTTTTAGGCACTGATTTTATTAACAGAAAACAGATCCTTCTTTTACAAATTTCAATACAGTGATTTTGAAGAGATAACACTGTTCTTAGAAGTGTCAGTTACTAAAATTCTGATAATCAAGTGTTTAAAGTTGCCATTTGAGAGAAAGGGCTTTTGACTGCAAGGATGTAGTAGCAAATTAATAAAAAAGCATTGAAGGGTGATGAGAGTTGCTCCTTTTCATGCATGTGCATTTCTTTTTAAAAGAGATTATGAGATCAATGTTGTTTGCTTACTCAGTGGAATGTTGCTGCTCATAAACAGAATGTCACTCAGAATAACATTTAAATTTTTAATTTTGATCATTCAATAAAATATTTTTATTTATACTGTCACCTAAAGTCTGATCAAAGCTAATTTCTTTTTATTATTATTATTTCAATAAATAAAAAAACACTGCATTCACAAGTGCAATCTGCACTTAATTCTCATTTAGTGAGATAACAATGCATAGAAGTGAAACAGAAAATTGCATACACAAAAGTGTATGTAGAAGTACACAATCTTGGTAGTCTTCTTGGGATTACTCATAACATTTGAGCGGTACTTTTCTATGTAAATAATTCTACAAGTAAGTAATGTATTACTTCACTGCAGTTTCGACAATAGGTTGCAGCTCTTTGCACAACAATTTAGAGTCTTTCTGGACAAGGAATCACATAAGAAGAAAAAGTATTACTGTTCTAAGTCAGTTTTCAATCTTCCAACAATTTTTATAGTTATGCTGATACAGTTATATAATATTTTTTGCCCAGCAGCAATTGTTGAATTTCACTGGACTTCACTATGACAGTGAATTGAATAAGGATTACCAGTAGGGAAAAATTACTTTTGTCCTAAAAAACATACCTTACATTTGTGAAGACTATGTTCCAAAAATATGTTCTATGAAATACATTGTTTTAGTAGAAGATATTGGATTACAGGTGATACTTTAGCAAGTCAGCAAGCATACAATCAAAAAATTCTGCCTAAATAAATCACTAAGACAGAGACATAGGGTTCTTTTTTCCCCTACGGTCAAAAAAAATCTGCCAATTGTGAAATATCATTCCACAAGCCCAGAAATGTAATTTTTATTCATCTCTTATGTGACTCATCTCGAGATGCTTTGCAAAGATATATAGGTTGGTGCTGGAAGGAATTCAATTTTTCTAACTGATTCTCACAAGTCTGGAATTACAGAAAATTACAATATTATACCATATTTATTAATTAAAAATAATTTAATATGTAAACTATAATGCTTTGATTTATTTCCTTTATATGGCTGGAAATGTTTTAGAAATTTTTAACTATTTTCAAATGCCTAATGCTGTTTAGAGGCACTAATGAAATTTGTATTATGTTACATCGACTTTTCTGTCTTTTATTCAGTGACTTACTAATGTAAAACCAGTCAACAGTTTCTTCATCCCAAAATCAGTATGGTGGAGTCATATAATTTGCGCTAGTTCTCCTTCTGGTTTCTTGACCTTTTAATTCCTGGCTACAGCATGGCCCATTTTGAACACAAAGAGAAGAGAATCAGCTTTCTTGCTTATTCCACAAGTAGTTGACAACCACAGTTGATATCCAGAATATAAGGTGCAATGTTGCTGAGGTAAGTACAGAACCCAAGCTTTTCATTTCCTGATTGAATTTCCTCATTGATGAACAAATATTTTTCCTAACTTTTGAAATTTACAGATCCTTAAACCACTCTCACGTAAGTGCAGACTCTTGCACTATGATTTTTAGCTACTGACAATAATATTGCTTTTTAAATATTTCTTTTAGGAACTATTTAGGAGTCATTACATGCCTGCAGAACTTTCTGAACCATAAATTATAATCACTGGAATAAATTATTGCACACCATCCATCAAGAGCTTCTTTGAAGGAGTAATTTTCCATCTGGAGAAAATCCATCTGAGGGACTGCAAGCACTAGATCCAAAGCGCATAGGTAAACCTTAAATTCAGGAGCTTCAATAAGTATTTCCATGCTTCAAGATTCCTACAGTCAATTACTAAATCCACATTGTCTGCTGTAGGGTTGAAGATTGTTTACATTCTGAAAGTTTCTAGTACTTTTTATCAGACTCAACCAACACTTCCTTGAAGATGGTCTGGGAGACTTGAGGGCCTCACTTTGGCAGTCTGATTTCCCCATTGCTGCAGATGTTCCAATACTAGTGGGGATGGATGTCATAGGTACAGTTCTTCAAATTATGAGGAAGTCTCACCCCAGAAGGTTTGCATTTTATATTGACAGAAAAGACAGACAGAGTGACAGACAAAAATAGACCAATAACATGCCTGCCAAAGAGACAAAGTTTTGTAACTAAGTCTGGGGAGGAGGTTGCATTTTTTTAAAAAATTACTATTATTTGTGAGACACTCCAAATCAGTCTCTACAGGTGCAGCAGCATACTCAGGCTACCAACTCTGTCTCAAAGATCAGTTTACACACTGCATGAAAATTAGTCCTGTGGCAACTGCTATAAAACTTAATTTATAACTAATTGGTATGAAACAGGTCACTTCTACAGCTGCAGCTGTGGTGCAATCAGAGTTCTGCCTGTGAGTGTAACCAGTGCACTTAGTCCTCGCAGTGCTCCAGCAACTCTCTGCTAGCCAGTGCATAGATGAGACAGTGGATAGGTTTGAGACAAAGGACTGACATAAAAGTGCATGATGGAGAGAACTCCTAGTCACCTTCACAACACAGCATTTGACTAGTCACTGCTGGAGTTCTCAGGTGTGAACTCTGGAATACTCTGAATACTTCCACTAGGTAGTTTTTGCTGTACATAAACAATTTGTTTTCTTTAGTTTATCAATTAACCACGCATAAAGAACCTGGCCAATTCAATGTGTTGATTAATCACGCATGGAGAATCTGGCCAGTCTTTCCAAAATCTCCCCTTTTTCCTGCTTCAAAGTTGATCAAATTTCGAATACACTAGATCCTTCAAAACAGTCACTTGAAACTCCTCCTGCAGATACAAATATAATCATATGAAAGAGTATGTAGTTAAGGTGGTTGTGAAATGTTTTCTACAAATTTTAAGATAATCAACAAGGAAGAATCCTGCATGCCCTACAGAGGTAGGGTGAGATCAAAGGATATATAAATTCAGCAGCATAGTAGTTCTAGGCATCTAACATAATCCAGATGAAGTTGTCATTGCAGCAATGATAATCACAAGGACTCTTGTTTCCATCTGAATGGTGACCAGCCACTCACTTAAAGAGATCTGGTTTTCTACGTGAGCATTGCCTTATGCCAAGAACCCAGAATTAACCAGATAGGATGAGATTTATATGACAGCAAACTGTCAAAAATTTAAATACAGTGGTTTGCAGATTCACAGTTCTTTGTGAAAGTCAGACAGCTCCTTAGTTAAACACGCTAGATGTAGACAAGCGTGCTTGGGAAATCAGATATTCTGTGTATATGCTTGGGCAGTCAGAAGTGAAAAGTAAAATACATAATTAGAGGATTTCCTTTAAGAGTTGGTTTTGGTTTTAAGATTAAGTGATTTGTGCTGTTTTAACAGTCATGTGGAAAACATAAAAGAAATTGAACAATTTGAAAATTTCTCTTGATCAGGATTAAGAAGTGAGAATGTTGGCCAGCTTCTACTTTCTGTCTATCTTTTTAATGGAAATATTGCTAATAAGTCACAGGCATATAAGGAATCTTGTTTTAGACTGGCAGTAATGTATTAATTGAACCAGGACTAGAGGACATGAGCTATCTTAGTAATCTTTCCTGGGTTCAGAGTCTGAAGTGCAAGAGATTTCTCTTGACAGATAGGAAATACTACAGTATTTTTTGCAATGGTCACCATAGAAAATTGATTTGCATGAACTGTAATATTGTTGGGAGGTAGCTTATTTTTTGTGCATTTTGAGAATTATGGAAAGAAAAGTGTTTCTATAAATTGTTGAACACAGTCTCATAATTCCCTGACCTCACTTTCCATAGATGTCTTCTGTGACCTTGATTGAAGCTACTTCATGCTTAATTCTCTCTATCTGTGTCATCATTTCACAGAGATATCCAAACAATTATTATTGCTAATGCTCGCAAGATGCTTGGTGAAAGTCTGGTGGGGGAATTTTTTTCTCAGCTTCTGTTTTCCTTCAAATTCTTTTCATTTGATATTAGAATTTTATATTAACTTACTGACAATTCATTAGATTCATTCAATTAAATGGTTAGTTAATTTTACTAGTGTATAATTAGTTGGAAACCTCTGTAACACCTTCAGAATTCATATTACTATAATTGTAAAATGATTGGACCTATCTAGCACCGACCATACACCTGAGATTTCAAGTGTTTAAGTGATTTAGTTCATCTTTTGCAGCTTTTACATCTTCATTTTACTGTGGAGAGATTCTCTGTAGAAATTCAGCAATAATTCTGAAGTTCAGTAATTCTGTACCATCACACAAGCTTTCATTCACAAATGACAAGAAAATATCAAACAGAATTCATAGATCTCTGAAATTATACAGAAACACTGCTCTGTTTTCTATTGGGTGGAGAGGGGAGGTGGGGAGGAGGGGGAAAAGGGATGGGATGGGATTAGACATGGCTGGCCAAAAGATAATTAATAGGGTATCTTCCCTGCTCTAATAGGTTTAATGACCTCCTTGGTAGTATATCCTAAAAGCAGTAACTTGCCAACACCTTGGAATCTAAAGCAGAGTGGAAATTATTGCTACAGTTCTAAGGTGACAGCGAAATTGTTCAGCTCCAAATGGAAGTTGTAGAGCATAGGACGTGGGGTACTAAATCATCCAGAAGCACAGAGAAATTCAGGCACATGATTGATGCCAGATTTCTGCTGGGGGATCAAAATCCATCAACCAAAGTAGCTATTGCCATTAATCATGTCTCAGAAGTGTTTGGTATTTCTGTGACTTACCAACATGTAGCAGTCCCTCTTGTGGCAGGAAATGGAAGGGGAGCAAGAGGCTCCTGTGCTCCTAAATGATGAGGCAGCAACAGCTGCAGGAAAAAAAACGACAAAGGGAAAAAAAACAAACAAACAAACAATCAAACAAACAAACAAAAACAACAAAAAAACACACACAAAAAAAGATCAATCAAAGATACCAAAGCTACGACAATCTTACAGGCAAGATTTTATCTAAACACACAAAGCATGGCTGGGTTCAGTGAGCAAGCCTAGCTTTCTGCACTTGCACAGGGGCTAGAACCAGCATTATTCTAGTCATAAAAACACACAATAGCATATGCGGTATTATGAAAAGTTGAGATACTATCTACCACTACACTATATTACCTTTCTCATGAGTAAGAGTAAGGGGATAAGTGTGATTTGACTCTTGGTGCTGTGTTTATAAAAGAGAAAAATTATGATTGTCCTGACTCTCTCCTTTACACTTTCTAGTGTTTTCTGAAGATAGACTATAGATTGACCAAAATATTCAAGACGTGAAGGACCATTAAGATACCTGTGATTTTAGCTCTTTGGGATACTGAAATTATTTTTTGTTTAAAAAAATATTACTTTCTCAATATCCTTACTTTTCAGATTTTAGCTTCTCTTCTACACTGTCAATGAGGTCCTGATGAGTATTATCTCAACTGTAGGGTAACCAGAAAGTGACCACTAATAATTTTGTCCCCTCTACATAATCTCATAATTTTAATTTCCTTACCTTACTGTAAACAATCCTTTTCCCCTTGATCCTTCATCATGGCTGGGAAAGAGAGGTGGAAAACATGAATGGCTTAGATGTCTGAGGTTGGACTAAAATATAAGAATGTTACAGAGAGAAAGGGATGAAATGGAAATGGGAATATCTGTGCCTCCATTTTGCTATCCTCCAAATTTGCTTATGGACACATTAAACACTTTTTAATAATTCAGATTTTACTCAGCTCAAGACTGAGTCTACAGTCATCTGCTGTAACTATTCCTAGGATTTCTTAGCATTCTACCTCCTCTCAGCAGCAGACTGCAGAGGAAGATCTCAGTTCTCCTCAGACTCTATTTAACATTTTTATCAATGATATAGACAGAGGGATCGAATGCACCATTAGGAAGTTTGCAGATGACACTAAGATGTGTGGTGTTGTTGATACATCAGAGGGATGGAAACATCATCCAGAGGGACCTGGATATGATACAGAGGTGGGCCCAGATAAACCTCATGAGGTTCAACAAGAGCAAGTGCAGGGTCCTGCACCCAGACTGGAACAATCCTCGCCATCAATACAAACTAAAGGATGAGGTATTAGAAAGCAGCACTGAGGAAAGGGACTTGGGAGTGCTCATGGACGAACGAGTAGGCAGTGTGCACTTGCAGCCCAGAAGGCCAAACATATCCTGGGCTGCATCAAAAGATGTGTTGCCAGAAGATCCAGAGAGGTGATTCTGAAGCTTTAATGCTACTGNGTCTACAGGAAGGCTGAAGAGAGTTTATTTACAAAGCCCTGCAGTGATAGGACGAGGGGCAATGGCTTTAAGTTGGAGAAAAGCAGATTTAGATTGGATATTAGGAACAAGGTCTTTACTCTAAGGTTGGTGGAACACTGGAACAGGTTGCCCAGGGAGGTGGTTGAGGAGATATTCAAGTTGAGGCTAGATGAGGCTCTGGGCAACCTGGTCTGTTTGGAGGTGTCCCTGCGACTGCAGGGAGATTGGACTAGATGACCTTTGGAGGTCCCTTCTAGCCTGGATGATTCTATGATTCTATGATTCTGTTTATCCCAGCTGACTGACTCCAGAAAGATAATGAAGCTCAGTGCCTTCCAACAGTAACTGCAATGCCACTTGTTACAATGTTAACCTGGGACTTGTAGGCAGCAATTTGAATATGGTAGTGTAAAAGTATGAAACTAGTCTGAACAGAAATTCAAAACTACATATTCAATGCATACTTGTAAAGTTTGCAAATGATACCAACTTAGAATGCACAGTCAGTGTACTCAGGGTATCATGCCTGTCGTTCAGAAAAACACATGGACATGCAGCAGGAATGGGTTGACAGGAGCTTCCTGAAATTCAGCAAGGACAACTGAAAAGCCCTCCACTTAGAAAGCAGGAACACCTTGCAGCAATAGGTTGGAAATTAAATACCTAGGGAGAAGCTCTGCAGAAAGGACTTGGGAGCCCTAGGGAGCAGCTAGCTGATTGTAAATGAACAGTGCAACCCAACCCAAAAAAAAAAAAAAAAAAAAAAAAAAGCTTCCTGAGCTGTATGAGTAGGAACATAGCCAGATAATATAAGGAATTGACCCTTCTCCTTTACTCAGTACTTTTCAGATGGTGTGTAAAATATTGTGCTGAGTGGGTTCAGTGGAGGCAAAATACAACAGTTGGTGCTGGAGCACTTGGAGCACTTGTCTGTGAAGAAAGGCTGAGGGAATGGGGATTATGCAGTCTGGAGATACTCAGGAAAACCTAACACCAGTCCCTGAGTGACTGCAGGAAAGACACTGAGTAGACAGAGACAGACTCATCACAGAGGCACATGGCAGAAGGACAAGGGATAACAGATATGGCTTGAAACGAGAGGTGTCGAGGCTGGATATAAGCAGAAACTTTGTCAACAGGAGTTGTCCCAGAAATAGAGCTGGCTGCCCAAAGAGGTTGTGTCCAACCTTGGTATGTTCAAGACCCAGCTGGATAAAGCCCTGAGCAGCCTGATCTTATTGCAAAGCTTACTAGAGGAGCCTCTTCAAATGACAGAACACCACTAATACACATAGGGCTTGCTTCCCAACTGCTGCCAAATCCATGGCTGAAGTTTTGTTATTGCTAATAATGGTTACTTTAGGTCAATAGCAACACAAATCTGTTCTGAACTGTGATGCTAATTTGACATGGATAAGCCTTGAAATCTTAAGCTTGCAGCAAAAAGGTATTAATCATGGTGTAAATGTGTATTTCAGTTCTTTCTGAGCTGCAATTAAGCTCATCTTGTCCCACAGCTGCTTTCTATTTTAGAAAGTAATGGTTTTAAGCTTTTCTAAGATTCTGAGGTGCCTAAAAATGTTTCAGGGGAGTGAAGGAGCTCTCTGTAAAGAGTCTAAGCCTAATGACAACAGGCATAGCTTTCCTAATTAACATCTGCATCTGCAAATNTTTAAATTTCCCCCCCCCCCCCAAACGCACAAAATTGACCAATAAGCATTGGCTAAAACAATCTACTTAAATATTTTTTATAGATCAGAAACTGCTGCCATGAACTAGCTGAAAGAAAACATAAAAAGACAACATAATTTAGCAGAAATCAGATCTATAATGTCATCTGTAAGAGCAGATAATAAAGCATTCTTTTGGATACCACATGTTGCTTTAAAAAACAATTTTGAGGAATTTGTATCTCATGAATCACCTTTGACTGAGAACTTTAGTTATAACTGATGCATGCACCTCCATGAAGCAGGACTATCCACAAGCCTATGAATTTTAAAGCATATAGAACAGATCTGTTCCAAAAACACCTCTCTTCTCCCTTCAGACCTATGCAATGTAGACTTTTAAGTCTTGGTTACTTGCCTGGATCACTGAACAGTCATTAGACTGGCTATAATACATAACAATTAATCTGTTTTTTTCTAAAGACAAGTGCCTAAAAAGGTCAAATGATTTTATCCTATGTCTCTTTCCCTTCAGTGATTATCAAGGTAGTCTAGGCAAGTAGTTCAAATGTAGATGCTTAAAACTGGTTGAGATTAATTCCATCCTGACTCAGATTTAATTATACCTAGATTATTTTTCTGATAGACTTTGTTAAACAGTGTTTTTTCACAGATGATTAAGGGATTGGAACACTCCCCTTATGGGGAAAGGTTGTAGAGTAGCTCAGGGTAACACTTCTAAATACTCAAACGAGTGGATTTCACTCTGACCACAGTGTAGTTGGCTCAGAGACTAATTGTGGACATCTCTGAAGACTGAATATAAAATTGGAAATGTCTGAAATACAGCAAGAGCTGTGGTGTAGCCCACTAAAACAATACTTTTGCAGTATAAGAACAAGATAATGCCTTGCATATTTTACGCACATGGGCAAGCTTGAGGGTGCAGAACCTGCAGGGAGGGTATTGCAAGAATTCAAAAAAAAGGAGAGTCTAAGCCCATCCATACTGTCTTTTGGTGTAGATTTGAGTGAATGTTGTTAACCCGATGCAAACCCTCTGTCAGGTTTTGTTTTGAGGAAACTTATTACTGCACTTGACTTTGGAGCCCAATGCTGAGTTGAAATTGGTGGATTAGTCTAGTGGGTTTAAGTCTTCTGAAGAGTTGCATTGCTTTATAGTGTAGACTTACCCATAAAAATGGGAAAAAGGCAGAACAGAAGCAAAGCCTATGAACATGCTACTTCATTTCCATTTATGTAATTTTGATAATTGTCATGCATTCAAATTTAAATTGTAGTCCAAAAGAAAAAATGAGAGTTTTATTGTTCATTTCAGTGAAGTTATGTTTTAAAAATGCCAATGACCAACATTTAACAATACTTGTTAAATACATTTTAACAGGTCTAATATCTCAACTTTAGTTCTGGAAATACTTTAAAAGTATGTGGAGGCTGAGACGTTGGTTTAGAATGACAGATCTTGTGGAATTTATGTTAGCTTCTTCAGGCATCTGCAGCACAGATTCTTGCCTCTGAACTAATCACCCACTAGTCTGTTTGCATTTAACAGAGAGAATCACAATTCTATACTAACATTCCTTTGGTCTTTTGTAATGATTTTGGCTGGGATAGAGTTGATTTTCTTTGTAGTAGCTTGTAAGTTGTTATATTTGGTTTTGTTATGAAAACAACATTGATAACACATTGGTGTTTCAGTTATTGCTGAGCAGTGCTTATTAAACTTCAAGGCATTTTCTGCTTCTCACACTGCGCCACCAGCAAGTAAATTGGGGTGTGCAAGAAATCGGGAGGGGACACAGCCAGTACAGCTGATCCCAACTGACCAAGGGGAAATTCCATTCCGTATGACTTTGTGCTAGGCAAAAAAAAAGCTGGGGGCATAAGGAGTAAAGGGGATGATAATGAGAATTATGGAGTTTGTCTTCTCAGGTCACTGCTATGTGTGATGGAGCCTTCCTTTACTGGATATGGCTGAACACTGACCTGTCAATGGGAAGTGGTGAATAAATCCTCCCTTTTGCTTCCTTTTCACATACAGCTTTTCATTTACCTATTAAAGTGTCTCAACTCATGAGATTTTACATTTTTATTCTTCTGATTCTCTCTCTTATCCCACTGGGCAGAGGAAAGTAAGCAAGTGGCTGTGTGGTGTTTAGGTTAGGATGAGAAGAAACCTGACTGAAGTACCTGCTTCTCATTGTTGATGATAAAAGAAAGCTGAATTTGGTTCATAAAAGTCCTATACACTAAATCCAAACAAAATTAAAAATAAAAATATTTACTTGTCTAGGATTTGACTCTGCATGTTCTGATTCAGAGAATAATAGTTGTTTATGCAGATAAACAAGGAAAGTCATTATTATTATACTTTATCACAATGAACATTTGAATCCTCCTTCTTATACCAGCACTGCAAAAAGTTTAATAGTTGGTTCAATCAGATCACCAAATTATTTCACTCACTCAATCTGTCACATTTTTACCTTTACAAAGAAAGCATTTTATCTTAACAGTGGTTCTGCAAGTTTTGCTTTTTTTAAAAATAAAATTGCAAAAAGTTAAATAATTAACTATGTTTGCCATAGGATACATTGTTACTTACTTTCAAATGCTTCCTAACAAAGACAGCAGAACACAGGAAAACCTCACATAGGCATAGTACAGAATTCTTTTCTCTTTTGGGTACTGTTTTAAAATCAATTTTACGTGAGCAAGGGAGGCCTGAAGGTAGCAAGCCTGTCAATGTTATTTTATTAGTACTGGACTGTCTTTACAACTGAAACGCATTTTAGCCACATGTCAATCATATTCTAACATCAGTCTTTTATTAGTTTACCTCAAATTATTATGTTTTTCTCAGTTTAAATCAAATGGAAAATTGAAATACTCTTCTACATTTTTATATTCTTCATGAGAAAATTTAGAACTAATCTAAAATAAAGCAACCAGCAATCTATCTGCTTTGTCAGTCAGTATTGACATACTGTTCAATTCCATCTGTATGCTAATATCAAGAATCAGTTCTGCAAATGTATTCTTCAAATTAAACACAAGCCAAAAATGTAGTTCTGATGTAATTCCAGTAGATAAATATGTATCATTCACAGTTTCATGCAAAGTCCTCACATTTCAGTAAGATTTTGCATTAAAAAAGCCAAAAAAAACCAAAAGCCACAAAACTATCTGCAAAAGCTAAGGCTGCGTTTATAAAGATTTTTATTCCAAGTGCAGATTTAATAATAAAGACATAGCTGTTACATTCAATATCTGGCTGAGTTTCAGCTGGATATTGAGCAGCCGTATATCCTTACTTTAAAAATAAATTTTTAATAAATTTTTATGTGTAGATCACAAAGCTCTGGGATTTACTTTAAAAGAAGAATTAAATAAAAAATAAACATCTAATGTGGAAGTAGTTGCAATTACTTTGTTCATGTTAACTAGGGAGCCGCACACAAAGGAAGATTATTAAGTCTTCACTTTCACCAGCATGGGTTTCCTTACAGGAAGGTAAATCTCCTGCAGTGAGTATAGAGGAAAGAAACACATTAAGTAAGCGCTATCAGTTTGCTTAGATATAGATCTTAGGGTTTTGTACCAGCAAGTATCCAGCCACACTCTGCACAAAATAGATTGATCACAGTGAAGTTCTTAATGGACTTCACAGAATGCTTGGCTCTTCTGCCTTTCCAGATTTATAGGAGTCTCTGCTGGAAGTTGACTATATCCTGGGGAAGCCAGAGAGGAACAGCTGATGGCATGAACGCTGTTCTTGTGAGGGTGCTTTCCAGGAAAAACACTCACATATTTTTCTTTTGCCTGTTTACGGCATCTCTCAGTGTGGTATGTCTTTGACTTTCACAACAAAAAAGAAAAAATAATGTGGTTTTGTTTTTATAATCCATATGGCATTACATTAAATTGTCACAGAAAAATTGTTTAACTTCTCCAAGATGCTGGGATTTTGAAGGAAATATTACTGTGAGCAGACCTAAAAAATCAATCAACACTGCTGCTACCTCTTTGTTAGTTAGAAATTCGTAGAGAAACTGAACAAGAGAAGAATAATCATATTATCCCTATTCCTGAAAACAAAGTTTAAAGCATCTATTTTGTTAAAGGAAGATATTTTTATTTTCCATCAAAAAATATCATTAAAAATATCTAATTAAGAAATGTGTTGTGTGAGGGGTGCTTTTACTTCATGTCTGAGTTTGTGTGTATACACACATGCATGTGTGTGTGTATGTGTCTTTTCTGGTAGGGATATTTACAGCTCTGTAATAAAGATGCTTCTAGAAGGGGAAGGAAGGTGAGCTGATCCTAGAGTACGGTACTGTTAAATGCATAGTCGAAATGCAGAGAGTAGTGCCTTGAACACCAAAGGGAAGATATTTTACACCTCAGTGATTCTGAAAAGGTTTACACAGGCTTGAGGTGATTATAGAGGCATTAAATGAGCAAGCAACTGATGAACATGATCCAAATCATCAATAAGTAATCCAGATGTGCAGCACAAGTGAATACAGAGATTGATGAATCCTTTGAATTGGGTAAAGGAAGCAGTAGGAGTTTGACAGGTTATTTACTGACTACCATAACCTTTAATGCTGCTCAATGAATCAGCTAGCACAAAATTACAGCAATGGCAGGCTCTGTCTTAGGGCAGAGGCGATACTGCTCCTACAATGCCCTCATCAGCTCATCTCTAGATACGCAGTCCACTCAGTTTCAAATGCAACTGTTTGTTGACATTCTCATAACAGAGCACTTAGCATAGTAGCAGAAGAAGAAAAGGTCAAAAGGTTACATTGAAAAGATCAGGAAAAAAAGGGACTTAACACTTCACTCCTTGCTTAACATGGAGTCAGCATGTACAGAGGTCAGCTATTTATTAAGTCATTTATTGTGATGATGCTGAGAAGTCCTATAGCTTTTTGTGCAAGGTATTAAACATTATCATTATCCAGGACATCTTATAATTTCTGACTACTCTTGGGCATTCTTCTCTGAATCTAACTCATAAGGGTAAAGAAATTACCTTCTGCAATTACTCAGTGTCACCTATATGCTGGAGGTTATAGCCCTCTCAGAAGACCAAACTATGCAAGCACACCTTGTGTGCTTCAGCATGAACTCAGCTTTGAGTAGAAACAACATACATTCTGATGGCTGTGCTGTAGGATCATGAAGGTCCAGCACAGGGATGATGAAAGTTTCAATGACCATTCTGGTCCCTGCAACGAATACTGAACTATAGTTACCCAAGCAAAGTACACACTGCTTGTCAAACAAATTAAAGTAACTTGTGTCTAATTGGTAAGAGTTCCAGCAGTGATAATCCTGCAATTTGTAGCTTGTCTTTTTACTTTAAATGAGAGGGAATATGTAATACAAAATAATTAACTCGTGTTCTTGTATCAGTTAAAAGATTTTCAGAAGATTTCCTCTCATGCACAACAGAGGTCTTTCAGAACTATACTGAACAGCAGGATACAACACACATTCAGCCATGTTGCAGCTCACAAACATAGTTATTTGCAATAGAGCTCAGATTTATTTCTTAGGGTGTTACTGCTACACAGACTGCTGTACTAGTTCTGGCTGACATGGAGTTAATTTTCTTCATAGCAGCCTGTATTATTTTATGTTTTAGATTAGTGGCCNTTAATTATTATTCAACAATGCTTACACAGCATCAAGGCTTTATCTTTTTCCCACTCTTCACTCCAAAGTGAGTAGACTGGGGGTGAGGAAGAAGTTGGGAGGCACCTGGCTTGATCAGTAGACCTGAATGCGATAAAGGGATATTCCACATTGGCTTTTGGCTAAGGTCAGCTCATAACTACTGCAAAGCTGCATATGAACAGCTTTGCCTTTTAAAAAGACTTCAGAAGCATCACCTGTGATTTAGAATTAGATACAACTCAGCTTTACAAGTAACAGCAGAAAAAATTGATTCAAGTATAAAGAAGCTGGCCTGTTTTGCTCATCTGACTTTTGCAGATGAAATCATCCTGAAACTGATAATGTAAAGACTTGGTGACAAATAAGAGGTTCAATGGAAAATGAATAGCAAAAACTTTACATTTAAAAGGTGGATGACAGGAGATTTCTATTCAATTACATAGCATACTACTCTGAAGCATTCTGTTTCCAGCAAACAAAAGATAAAAAGGTTTCATAACCAAGTTGATAGGATATTGTGTTAAAATAAAGAAGTAAACACCTTAGGTATCTGTAACAGGAAAAGCCTCTCATTTGATCTGCTAACACCGAACTAAACAAAGCAGAAGAATGAAAGATCAGATGATAAGATGTGAGGAGAGAGTTTTCATAATCGCTGCTAAAAGTGATTAAGTCAAGTAAATAAAGTACAAAATAAATTGAGTACAAGGGGAAAGTGCATTTGAAAAACAAAAAAAAAGCATACAGAAATGAAAAACAGAACACTTAAATCTTGTTTTTTCTTCTGTGTAGAAAAGATTGCTCATCTGTAAATGTATCTTGCAAGTCACTGAGTGTCTCTAATACACTCCAGGAGGAGTTCAGAGCCTTTCACTCTTTACATGATGTAGCCTTTCACAAGGGATAGTAATAAGTAAGGGAGCCTACAAGACAATGTTCTTCTTTTCATATAAAACAAAATGCTGTATAATTGTTAATGAGTGCATGTAAATAAGGGAGAAAAGATCAAGGTCTGGAATGATGCTGAAGAACTTTAGCAATTAGATGTCTTCCATGATCTAAGCAACCTGGTCTAGTGGGAGGTGTCCCTGCCCATGGCATGGGGGTTGAAACTTGATGATCTTCAAGGTCTCTTCCAACTGTAACCATTCTATGATTCTATGATCTGTGTAAACATGAGCTACAATTTCTGACAAAATAAAACACTTGTTTACAATCTCTTGAGTTACTCTGTGAAAGGGAAAAGTTAGTTCAAACACAGACAGAAAGCCTTTAACTAAAATGTTAAAAATGTTTCTTCTTTTCCCAGGTCCCTTGAATTCTGGATCAGACCTTAAGTAGGAGATTTTTGGGCAAAATCTGTTATATGCAGCCTTTAATTTTCAGCCTTCTGAATACGAGGTGGCGAGGCACTGGAATAGGTTGTCCAGAAAAGCTGTGGATACTCCATCCCTGGAAGTGTTCAAGGCCAGGCTGGATGGAGCTTTGAGCAACCTGCTCTAGTGGAAGGTGTCCCTTTGTTTGGGCTCCTAAATAGGAAACTCAGATCCAAGATGGCTCTAGTGATGACTGTCTCTGGACTCCATAGAGATCATAAAATCATCAACAAGACTACCAACTTCCAAGTTTAGATTTATTTACAGAAGCTAAATGAAATTAATCTACATCCCACCACTAGCTTTGCTCAGAGAAAACTTAACTCTGCCAAGGCCTTGGAAACCCTTCCCTGTTTATGATCAGTTTGGTAATAGTATCAAAAAAAAGTGTACATGTTACTTCAGAATGTTATTTCACTACTAAATGAGAAAACAAACAGACCAGAGTTAACTGCGGAAAGTTTTACATGTGACATGAATAAAAGCTATAGAATTGTGAAGCTGCTGGGTGTTCACTGTTGAAATAGTTAAAAGTAAGAGTATAAAAGAACTGAAATATAAACCAAAATCCTCTTGATGTAAGTCATCCTTTGACAGAATGAGAAACAAAACCTTTTTTAAATACAGTTACATACACTATAATTCTGTCTTTTTCTGTACCCTCATACACCCTCATTATGTATTCTCAAAATGCATTAAAAGTAGATTAAAAAATAATAATAGCAAAAAAAAAAGGATAAGAAAAGGCCTATGTCAGGGTCCAAGACTTGTCATGAAACTTCTTTCAGAACTCAAAGTTTACGGGAGAAACAAATATCATTTTCGGTTTAAATTATGTATTTGTTAGATCTCACAGAGTGAGTCTCTGGTCGACAATTGCAGCTCCTTGTCTGTTGCTGTTTGATGGTGATGTTGAGTAAGCGGTATGCAAATTAACACTGTAGTCTGGATAATTCATCCAGGATAGAACCCTCAGATGTTTTACTTCCTGAAAACAGGATCTGACCATTGAGTTTGTCAGAAATTGACCAATAGTTTTAATTAAACTCTTTCAAAATAGAAACAAACGGTTGTCCTTTCCCATTTAGTGCTATATCAAAAATATCCTCAGGACTTTGGTAAACCAGGACTACAGAGAAGAGTGCATACTGCTCAGCCTCTGAGTTGTTAAAACATTGGTCAGAAAATGGACCATGAAAGAGTCTGTGTGTAGTGTGCCTAAATATTATATATCTAATATGAGGTACTCTATAATTATATGCTGATTTAATACATAAGATGGAATGCTGTACTTGGTACAAAGGATTCAGTGGAGCACTCATGGTACCCTGAAGAGAGTAAAATATAAATGTGGGCTCTGAATAGCAGCTGATCTAAATGAATATTCTTACCATAGAGTAATGGTGATTTTTTGAATTTAGTTATGCCTAGCATTTAACCACAACTTTGCAACTTTATCTTTGCTGTAGCTTGGGGTTTTTTTTGGAGGACAGAAGCTATTCTTGGACCATGACATTCACTGTCATGTTTGAAGCAGAGCTGTCAAAACAAATGCATCAGGTCACACAGTGAGCGGTTTATCTCTGTGCAAAACATTAGAATAGAGAGGACTGTGGTCTCAGAGATAGACCAGTAATTAGGTATTGATTGCTTTCACTAACACATTGTGTACAATTCTAAACAAATGCAAGATCATTTCTGACTCCTTTCTTTTAAACCCAGATATTTGTCTGTGCATTCATTTGAAAGATTACAAAATATGAAGCAGTTTTTACAGTTGATTCACTTGGGCTTCAATTGATTGGGCTCCTGTAAAAATTCTCCATTCAAAGAGTATGTCAAAAGAATCAGCAATATCTCAGCTTGGGTCCACAACCAGGACTTTTACTTTAGATTACAGAAAAACAGAATTACTGGCTTGCAAAAGAGGGAGGGGAAACAGTCCCTCCTTAAAACTGCAACAAAATCTGGGATTTGTCCTGACTTTATATTCTTTTAATGCATAAGCCCAATCAACCTTCACCCCTCTGTCCCTTTTCTCTAACTTTGTAGACATAGTCAAAGGGGGTATTACAATGTTAGAGCCTGCTATGTGCTTTGAACACAGAAACTACCTTCTAAATGCTTTCTATTAGTACAACTGCTCCCTTTACAGTGAAGAGGCAATATTCTACATCTTGTGAGCTGAGCAAGGTCACAGGCAACATATCTGATGCATCAGTTGGGAAAGTACAATACTCCTCAATTCAGATTGAGCTCAGTGAAGAAGCCTGCTCCAGCAATTGCCTTAGTGACATCCAATCACTGTAGAGAGTGCCACAAAAGAGGATGGTCCTTACAACCATAATTTCAGCTTTGTTTTTTCCTTTTAGAAAGAGGGAAAGAGGATGTTGTGTCATAACTGTGCACCACAGCAAACCTGTCCCCTGAAACTCCTACTCCATCTGCTTTCTTAAGTGATGTACTGTCTCTCGAGGGTCAAAATTCATTTCAGTGTTGAAGTACAAGACTGTAAAGAGAGGTAAAAACTGCATTATTTGTCACCCTCAAGCCCACCTACATAAAGAAGGTAGTAAAATCAAGGTTCACTGGGTGCCACAGCTAAGAGAGCTGCTATAATGTATACAATATGTATTACACCAGAGAAAAGAGATTTCATCAAGCTGAAAGTTACATGAACATATGGAAGGTAAGAATATAGAAAAAAGACAAAGTATATGTTTAACTTTCATTTTCCTTTACTCATTCTTTCTCAACCCTCTATATGTGCTAACTGACGAACCTTTTTTAGATACGTCCTCATTCTTTACTAAGTTCTGTTATGGAGAAGAAATAGACATTGAAGGCTATCTTCCTACTTTTCGGATTTACTGCAGAGTATATACAAGATTGGATTTGCCACTCTGAAACAAAGCGTTGTTTGGTGATTTATCAAGAGAACGGTCAGTTTTAAAGCAAGTGGAGAACAGTTGTGGTTTTATTTGCAACATGGTTACATATGATACCTTGAAATAAAAAGGACCTAGTTCTGCCTCCAATTAACTCAACAACAAAATTCTCATTGACTCAAAGGTCAGAAAGATCAGGCCCTAATTTGCCAACACTTGTAATTCCCTGATTAAATTTTCAAAGGCCAGATGCTAAACTGATTTGCAAGCCTTTGATATCCTGCTGAAGTCAGTGTACAGATTGGTAAACTGTTTCTTTGGCTCTTTATTAGGATCACAAAAATTCTCTAGCTGATTATATCAGTCTTTGCTTTGTCATGCAACAGAGAATTCCAGTCTGTGATTCCAAGCTTGACATGTAGTGTTTCATCCTCTCACTTCCACCCCTTTTCTTTGAGGATAAAAGTCATCCTTGAATATCAGAAAGTTCTAGTTAAAGCACTTCAAATTAGGTGTAAAACAGTTGAATCACCACAAAGGAATGCAGAAAATACATCAAGTGCATGAAGTAGACATTAAAGAGAAACTGAAATCTCTAAACTTCTTGATTATCTGTAATAAAAACTGTTGCTGTGCAATCTGAAAAAACACAGACAAAATATTTACAACTATATACATTAATAACAGTATGATGCTAGTAATGTTATTTGTTCCTACTTATATCTATTTACTTATCTACTTTCACATATAATTTCCTATCAGAACAAATAATTCAGTACAACATTTCAAGATGCCATTGCTAATGCTTAAGAGACCTGTGTCATGAGCATCAGAACTGATTTTTTCTACAAGCTGTTGCTAAGCAATGAGGGTTCAAGCTAACATAGCTTTTATGTGTATAAAACCATTTTACTCATATATAGAAAGGTATATACTTTACTCATATATGGAAATATATATATATATGTTTATCTCAGCTGTATCTGGACTAGAAATTGACTCCTCAGCACACAGATAGCAGATTAAGTGTATGCGATGATATCCTCCACTATTCTAAACTACCTCAGTTGGAATCTGCAAGAGCAAATCTGGCCCACACACAAAGGTTTTCTTGACATAGGAAGCAAGGAAAAGAGGCTTATGGACAAAAAAAAAAGAACAGAGTGCAAGTGTGGTTTTCTTGTACAGACACTAACAGAAAAAGTGTTTGTTAAAAATAAACAGGCATCTTTGCACAAGGTAATATCTATGTGAAGATTGAAATTTCTTATAAGCTATCAATAAGATGACAGGAATCTCTGTTTCAAGGGTCTTTGCAGTAGTATCTTCAGCCACAATAGGGGAAACTCCAGAATCACTATCATGCCAATTTCTGATACCCACCAGTGGTCATCACTGAGTATTCTGGAGCAAGCATGATTCATCACCATTGAGTACCTTAAACAAAATACCTCCTGACCTTCTGTGTACAAAATACTCTCATATGTGACTCTCATATGTGTTGAAGAGTTTCTACAGAGTATTTACAAGAGCCCTAAATCTGCAACAGAAACTAGTTGGGCAAATCTCTGGGATGGCCAGATTCTACACCCAACTCACTGAAACACACAAATGGTGCCTATTCATTGCTCTGGACACAGCAGGAACTACACAGGACAATCTGTGGGGCAGACCAGAACTCTTTCTTAGAGAGCTCCTATAACCACTAGTCAAATACTGTTGCAACAAAGTGGCTAGGAACTCAGTTTCAAATTCACCATGTGTGTACATGAGTATTGTATAACTCTGCTTTGAGGCCACTTAAAATTTTAGTTGATCCCATGCTACACAAGATCTCGGAATATTTCAGCAAGGGATTTGTTATTAAGTGTCCTAGAAGTGTCTGTGTTGTACATGTTACAGTGACTCGCCTTTGGTTGATTAACAAGTGTGTAGATAATGTAAGAAAATCTGGTTCAATGTCAATAAGGTTTAATTTATTTTAAATCCTGTATTAAAAACAAATCATCCACACTTGGGACCTTTATGTTCTAAGGATACAGAAATTAATTGCTAATGTTTAGACTACATTTGTTCAAGGGCAAATTTAGATGACAATCAGTCCTTCTGATTTTTCCCCAAATTTCCTATTTGCATATATGTCCCACAAAGTGAAACTGTCTTTCTGCTCCAGACCAGAGAGAAACCACCAAATTATTCTGCCATTTTGAATTAATGGAAGGGTTGAATTCCAAGTCTTCCTCTGAGGCTGCTTAGATTTTGTTGTTTTGCCCTGAGGTGTCCATAAGTCTCATACATGAAGATTCCTCTACAACTTACATGACTGCAGTCTGGTAGAGCAGTTAGATTTCAGTTGGTTTGGCAAGACATCTCTTGTTATACAGTCTCTGTGTTAATTTCCTGCGAGGTAAAACAGAAATGACCTTTGGGGTAAACAGACACATGTCAATGAAGCCCAGAGTGACAGATACTCAGGATTATAATCTACTGCAGGTTTCCTGGATAGTAATCTGTTATTGCGCTTAGAAGCAAGAAAAATGTTTGTGAGGTTTTCCTCTGCCTTGTGCTGTTCCACTTGGTAAAATCTGTAGAAAAAAAAGAAAGTTTTCCTTTATATGCATAGTAACTGTACACCATAAAACAAATAGGGTTATACCAGTTAAGAAATAATAGAACTGTTTTGTGTCTTTCTGATTAACCTGTTTTCTGTCAGAATGCTTATCCTATGAAATTAAAATATTTTGCTGCAGTTTATCAATTTTATCATAATTGCCAAATTATCAAAGTTTCATTTCAAATTTATTGCTCCAATATGTATGAAATATAATATCACTGTGTACATCATCATCATCAGTGATGAAGACAAAACAAAAGAATTAAGCCTTAATCCAAACAATACCCCCTTATAAAATAAACCAAGGATATACTTCATAAAATGAATAAATAAAAATGTTCACAGTTTAAAATAAAAGTGCACCTTAATACCTCATACTATGGTGCTGGGTACAAATTTCATATTCTAGTCAGCTCGACTACTGCACCGCTTTTAAAGGCCTATAGATTGTCTAACTAGCATTGCTGTATCAAGAATCTAAGCTTTTATATTCAGAAAATGAAGAATAAATCAAACTGAGATAATACCTGACAGTGTTTTTATCTCCTTGCAAGCTACAAGTGATAGCATTTCTTCTCATTTATAGACAGAACAGCTGGAATAAACCAGCTTTAGTTTTTGGTATCACAATATATACAATTTAAATAACTCTCAGTGACTTTTCCACAAGTTAAATGTAACCTAGTAGACAAGCAGCTGTATAGCGATGCATTTAGTACTCAGTCCTTAATTTTTCCAAACTAGGGTCTTGCAATCAACGGCAGTTGGATCTGCCCTAAATCTAACCAAAAACTTACAAAAATTTCAGAGGAGAGTGCAGTTTCACATTTTTAAAAGAAGTGAAAAGTGTAATTTTCAAGTCTGTAATTTGGGAGCTGAAAGTGGGAGTTCATCAGATTGATATAGGGGAACTTTCAACTAAGGGTTTTTTTTGTTTTCTTTTTTACCAGGGCATTTCAACATCAATGTTTAAGTGCTTTATGAAATACATTGGACTTTATAACATCCTTTTATTTTATATGATTAAAAGAGTCTTTAATTTGTGGCATCTCAGAGGTATTGTATTTGCCTACTTAAGGTCAGGTATATAATTCTGTGTATAAATCAGGGTGGAAAGGAAAGGATCTGTGTTTTGGTGGTTTGGTTTTTTTTCTCTTTTCTATAATCTTCCTACTGCAGGAGCAATTTTTGATTCAATAATGACATTTGGTGGTAATCCCAGAGGAGTAATAGTTTTGCCTGAAGACTAAACCAAGTGAGTGGTGATCTTCCTTGCTGTCAATGACCTATAGATGACATTTTGTACCTAATTAATTAGATGTCTTTCTTTTGAAAGAAATGGTGAATCATGCATAATTAGAAGATGCATCAAAGTTGAGGCTGTTGGCTCATTAATCTAATGGAGATAGCCTATGGACCTTAAAGACCATTTGTATTGCTCACGATGTTTGTTATTTTATGAGCAATTAACACTGTATACAAAACTGATTCTCTTGAGAGTTTTCATTTTTCTTACACTCAAAGAAAAGATTTAAATTGGTTTATAATACAGGAAAAGCTATAATGTCTAACACTCACAATCATTTACAATATATAGGCAAAATTTATATTGAATCCAACACTGATTTTTCTTGTCTTTAGGCTAAACAGAGGATGGAAAAGATCTCATAGAGCTGTAGAATACACAGTCAATAAAATTAAACAAATGATACATTGAAGGAAATAGCAAATTCTGGGATGTATTTTTTGATTTTTTTTNTGTTTTTTTTGTTTTTTTTTTGTTTTTTTTTTTTTTTTTTTAACTGAGGAGTGATGACATCATTATGGAATACACAGTCTTTCTTTGTGAGAGAAAAGGTATTTTGTATATTAATCTTTCTTCCAACTTGCCTATTATTAACCAATTTTATATTTTAACAGCATCTTTAAAATATATATAAAGATTTGAGACATACTGGATTTTTATATACTAGATTCATTAGCAGGCTTCCTGGAGCCAGACCATTCTCAGCATGAGGGTTCCAGAAGTTTAAATTTCACTTTCCACCCACAACTTGCCAGATTGCTCTATAATCCTTGATAATTATTTCTCTAGAGAGTCTGTCTACTTCAGCTTTGCTAGGATTTGTTCCTGTAGAATGCCTGGATATTTCTTACTATAACCATGTCTCACAGAAAATAATCCAAGTAAGCTAAATTTTACATTATCATACCATGCAGCATGCTTAAAAAGAGATCCAGCAACAGTTTTGGAAAATTAGACACCACTGTTATTTTCATATTTTCATATATACAAAACCATTTACCACATGCTTGGTCTGTCCGACATACATATATGGATGTAGGTATGAATTTCATTGTGTGTGGGCATCTTATATATGCTATAGTTGAAAATGTAGGTGTATATTTTCCAAAAACAGCCAGCCAAATATACATTATAATTAAAATCTAAAGCTTCTGTTTTGTCTTTGCATTTATCTTTTTGTACTGTTACTTCACCTCAAATGTAAAGTCTACTAAGAGATTTTATATAAAAGTTTTTGCTGAATCAATGAACTTCATTTGGCAGTTTTGCTGTTTATGAATTTTGAGCTTAAATATTAATGGTGAAACCTAAAATTCCCTCACGCCAGAGTTATATAACAACCATATAACTACATACTTTTATAGTTTTACAGTTACTTATTCTCACTGTTCGGCTCTGTAATTAATTATTTTATAAAGTGACTTCATTGTAAGTGACTAAATATTGAGAAAGTCAACAGCACTGGCAAATCCATTTGTCAGTAGGGTTAGAGAATTAAAAAAGTCCTTGACAAAGTTTTGATCTGAGTCAAGTATGAGTCATCCAAGAAGTTTTAAGTCAACACGCATTATTCAAAACAACGCTGAAGTGCAGTGTTTTGGAGGCTTAGAGATTTTAATAGTGTGAATAAAGCCAAACCATCCTAATTAATTGTAGAACCAGGGAAGGGGTCCCAGGCACTCTTTTGTTTACTAGTATAGTTGTAGATCTTAGTTTTTGTGTGATAATACTTCATGCTGGGTTATTCATGGTAGTCATAAAATATAGAGATTTATTTGTTAATCTTTGCTCTCCACTAAGACTGGACCTTATAAATCAATAACCCCAGCCTATGCCCAGTTGAACTAACAGAGAATCTGAGACCAATTTGAGATCTTCCACATGATTTTGGCCATCCCATCATGGCTCATTTATGCTTACTTACTGCCTCTCAATACATCTCCTTGTGCCTTCTGAGGACTCCAATACTCTTCTGTATCTCTGTTCATTGCCAGACAAAAACTCCTCTACATTTTCCTTGACCTAGTGTCTTTACTCTTTGGAAAAGCTCCATAGAAAATTTTAATTCTTTTTTTTTTCCCCCTTTTACCTACTTCTGTCATACCCAGTTTGCTGTCTTTGCTTGCCACTAACACTTCTTCTTTCTTCCTTCATACAGTTTCTTTCTAATGTTTTTCGTCTATTAAAATATGAATTTTGTCTCTAAGACTTGGTCAAAGTAAAGGTTTCCTGAGAACCATGAGGAATTTACAAGAGAAAAAAAATATTTCATAACCATCTTTGTTTTCTTGTAATGTGGTATTTCCTACTTTCATTTATTTATTTATTTATTCCCTATTATCCTCTCTTTTTATCTCTCTTCTCTGTTTTTTTTTTTCTCTTTTTTCCTTCCCCTTTTCCTTACCTTTTCTATTCCCTTTTTCCTTGCCTTGCTTTCTGTTCAAAAGCAAAAATGATCTTTTTTTCTGTCTAAAAGTGGTTGTCAAGTCTGATCTGAATACCTGGTAACATGAAACACTACTAGATATTTATAGGCTACTTCTTTTAATGCAACAGTAGCATAAATTGGTATGTAAATTGTATATGTAGTAAACAGCCAACAGTATCTGCTTCCTTCAGCCTGCAATAAATCTGTATGAATTGTCCTTTCCCCAAAAAGCTCTCTTCAGACTTTGAACCCCTTCAGAGCATCAGTCTCTCATGGATGTAAATAAATGATGACCCAATTAATGGACTGGTGCAAACAAGTGTATTTTACAGAGGAAAAGAACTGAAAACTGCTCCTCACTCTTGATACATACATATTGCAGTAACGTTATTGAACTAGGCTAGGGTATTTTTGGAGTAAACAGAGTTTTATGTCACAGTTCATTCTGACTGCATTCTTACTGCAAACTTCCGAAATGTACATTTACTAATGTCTGGAGTGACATCTCCTGGAGAAAGTAAACATGGTCACCCACAATAATTTGCTAGTGAACTGTGACAAGATATTTGCAGATTCCATGTCTGTAATTTTGTTTTTGGCAATGGGAGTTTTATGCAGCAATTTTATTTCCTTTTCAAGTAAAGTTGGATACAGATACAAAGGTTTTCTTCCTCTCTCAATAGCGTTAGCTGAGTTGACTCAAAGCCCTTGTCGGGTGACATAGTAACAGCCATAAAACAATGCATCCATTTGTCTTTATTATTACATCTTTGGACTAGGTGTCTCATGAGAGCTGTGTAACCTTATCCTTCTTTCATCAACATTGGGGTAAATCAAAAGAGACTCTACAGAAACCCACAGGCCAGAGCCTGATAAAACTCATTTGAAGAAAAATCAGGCCAATGTGCTGTGAATAATGAGTAGATGAAATTAATGCAACCTGGAAAGAACAGATGACGTTTCCCTATGCTGTGATCTCCTGCCTTCTTTGGCTATGCCTCTCTGCATTATGCAATGCACAGAAAAGCTAATCCAGCATAGTTTATAGCTAGGAACTAGATGAAATAAACATTCTGTCAGGAATAATGTATCTTGCAGTACCCATGTTAGCTAAATTAGAACTAGCTTTGATATTTAACCACTGTGCACCAAGGATGTATCAGATTAGAACTGTGGTAACAGAAAGTGCAGCTATTCAATTTCTTGTGTTCGCAGAAGGCAAAAATTGGGTGAAACAGAATGCCTCATACAACTCTCAGCTTATCCCTTAGTCACTTATATTTCAATTTTATTTTATTGACCAAAAACCCGAAGATGAAGTCCCTCAAGAAAAATACATTTTATTGTTTTGTTGAACTGCTTTTGTTATTTTCATAGAGTTGTTGCATATTGCAACAGGAGGAAAAAAACATGCAAATCGTGGAGAAAATAGATATAATTATATCAGCATGTAGGTGGAAGTGAAGAAGGAGGAATAATATATTCATTTAATAATCTTTAAATTATCAAGAGAATTATCTAATAAATTCTTCTTCCCTGCCCACTCCACGGCCACCACCCCTGAAATATCACCCCTACAATCATTACGCATGGACACTGACCTAGCATAGAGGATAACTTTGGTTCTAGTCCTTGCTTTGAGCTCCTGCTTCACCTTATTCAGAGTAATGGCTCTCATACAACACACTGACTGAACAGAAGTTGGAAATTAAACCTTTGTCCATTACTAGACTCCAAAATACACATAGACAGAAAGTTCAACTGAATCACATATATTTGCTACTTCCATATAATTGAAAATATTCCAAACAGCTCTAATAATTTTATTGAATAAATTCTAAGCCAAATAATTTTTCCTTCTGTAATTATCCAGACAGTATTATGGATACTGAAACACATAGACATTATAAAATTTTACATGTAGTGGAAAAATGGCTATTCTTTTTCAACCAATGCAAGTGAAAAAGCCAAATTTCTTTTCATGTTGTCTCTGCTCCATTTATGTCACTGTGCAGCAAGAGGATCTAGTCTGAGCACTGGTTTTGCATGTAGAAATGGATCCTCTTTCATCTAAACATTGCTCATTTCTTGTACAATTTTTCAGATTGTTGCATAGAAGATGGACTAGTCAGATTTACTATTTAAAGCGACTACACTAGCTAAATTCAGGATTTTAAAATAAGTCTGAGTCACCACTGTCTTCTGTCACTTTTTGCTGTTCTAATGCCAGCCTAAAAGCACAAGGAAGACACTTTCAATGTTCCAGAAGCAGAGAACAGCACTTGCCTCTAAGAAATCTTTACAGGACAAAAAGTGTGGTATTAAAGCATACTACAGTATAGCCTATTGCAGCACGTATTTCCTTATGAAGGCATATCATAATAAAATATCACACAAAAGTCCCAAAGAGATACACATAGGGACAAAAACTGAATTCATAGCAATTTGCTGCCTTTAAAGTTTCAATTTGCTATTAGTGACAGCCCCAGCTCTCTCAGCCTGTCCTCGTAGGAGAGGTGCTCTATCCCTCTAATCATCTTTGTGGCCCTACGCTGGACCCATTCNCCAGGAGCACTCCCAAGTCCATCTCCTCAGGGCTGCCCTCCAGCCATTCTCTGCCCAGCCTGTATTTGTGCCAGGGACTGCCATGTCCCAGGTGCAGGACCTTTAGTTTCCTCTTTCATTTACTCTTCAATTATTAATTTTTTTTCTCTTTTTTTTTTTTAATACTCTTGACCCAAAATTTTCTTGCTTTGACTTTTACTTTCCTCTTACATCATTCCTCTAAGGATTTGGGGGAAAAGTGAACAAGTAAATATGTGTAACTGTGTGGTGCTTAGCTACCCACTGGGATTACCCCACAATATCCAGCAAGTTTGAAGAATTACATTGGCTTACAAATCAGAGATTTATAAAAAACATGATTTTGTGTATATTTTTTATCCTGATTACAGAACTGGTAAAGAGGTTGGGGGTTTTTTTTGTGAAATTTTGGGTTTGGTTTTTTTTTTTGGTGGTGTTTTATGTTCCACTGCTTTAGAAACTAGAATCATACTCATGGCAGGAACAATAATAATAGCTTTTCAATTCACGAAAACAGGGCATCAGATAGTCATGTGAATCTTTAAAAAAAATGCCATGTATCAAGAGATACTGAGCAAGACTGTAAGATATGACAATGTTGCAGCCCCAAGGCCTGTCAGTATTATCAGTGAGAATACAAATCCCCTTTTTATCTGAACAAAGAGCTGGTAAGGGGTTTGGTGAGGAATGCATTTCTAAATCACACTGTCAAAAGCACCTTCCCACTGTGTTGCAGAATCCTCTTGAAAGTCTTGTGCCATAGCAATTGCTACTCAAGTGCAGTGCATGAGGTTTCTCTTGCCTAACTACTGCAAAGTATCTGTGCCATTTACTGTCTTCAAAGGGCATTGCAGGCACTCAGCAAATGATCCTCCCTTCCATGTTGGGTCTGCTCTTTATGACTAGCACTGAAACAAGATGATGGATGTTACAGGGACTGAAGTAGAAAGCTGAGAAGTAGGTGTTACACACACTTTCAGGCTTTCATCCTTCATGTCTCCTCAGTACAGCATATCTTAAAAGCCCTTGTGCGTGCTCTAAGAGTTTCTCCACATACCTTGGGCTTTTCAACCCTGCCTACTCCAAATGCCACAGTCTTGTGTGTTAAGGTTCAGACCATAGCTAAGGATATGTATTTAAATCTCAAAATGCTCCAAAGCCTATAAGCAGACTAAACACCGAGGTCCTGTGAGCACAAATTAAGATAATGTCTCTTACTTCCTAGCTGACGGATAAGCCTGTACCTAAAAAACCTGGGATGAATATTAACATGAATAAGGTGTGAAAAGATAATTATAATAGGCAGTGGAATTGGTGGGAAAATCTCATGTTCACCTGCTCCTGAAGCCGAGCCTCGACCCAGCAATTTTCTTCATCCGCTCTTGCCTGTGTTGTCCTCACTTCTGCAGTCTGTGAGAGTTTGTGTGGACTGGCTCTTCTCAGTAGAGGGATAAAGATAATTCCAGTTAGCAGCAATTTGTACATAGCTCTGTGACTTCCAGAGAAACAGCAATGTCTCCCACTACTTATAGAATACTTTAAAAAGTATACACTGTTATCTGAAACTGATTATCCAAACTGAGCTGATGCTGAACACGGGACTGTGGGATAAAGATGAGAGTGAATGGTGTAATAATGATATCCTTTGGGCCTCATACAGATTAAGGCAGTGATCCTACAAGTTCTTAAATGAAGACTAAATGACCAAGCAAGTGTGGGCCCACATACATTTTGCAGATGTTTTCATATAAGTGAAAAAAAGGAATTTTATTATCTCTTTTTTAATCTTGAAGTTCAAGATTTGCTTCAACGTTTTGTAAACAAGAGATGCTTTTGATTTTAACAGTAGGGGAGATCCTTATGCCCTTCTAATATTTCTACAGACTTTGTGAGAGAATGAAGGAGCTCATATCAGTTACTTAAGTAACCATTTGAGATGAAGTATCTCACCCAACCTTAAGGTATTAGCCAAGGGAAGTGAGAGTGTCTCATGGGTTTGGCACAGTATTTACCTTTCTTTGATGAAGGTCCTAGATGTGACATGTCTCAGGGAACTTGAAATAACACAAAGTATTTAAAGTAATGTTTAACCACCTGACCTGCTCTCAAACCACCTATGTGTGCTCAGCATCACTAGAGCAGAAATAAAGCAATACAGGACTTTAAAAAAAAAAAAAAAAAAAAACAAAAACAAAAAACCACACACACCCCCAAACGAAAACAAACAAACAAAACAAGAACAGCAACAAAAAATCCAACAAATAACCAAGACAAAACATATTTTTAAACTCACATTTTCTTTTCATAATTGCAAATCACTGTCTAATGATATAAAAAAAACCTTTCAGATCTGGAAAAATCAGTAGCTGTACTTAGAGCTGGTAATTTATATTTAATGAATAGGTTTTACAACAGTGTAATACTAAGAACTTTGTTATTTTCTTTGGTTTTTTTCTTCCCATATTCTTTTTGCAGACTTAAGTATTAAACAATATGACATTATAAGGCCTGTACATAGTGCTAGAACCTTAAATTCTCAAGATAATGGTTACTAAATCTCTTTTTTTTCTCTGCTATATTTTTATATAGGTTTCATTGTTGCAGAAATTACTGTACTATTATCATCCAGTCATTTCACAATATGTTTATGAGGTAACAAAAGAAGCACTGTAATTATGGAGAAATCAGGATATGGAGAGAAAAATCCCATCTCCGTTGGTTAATCCTACTAAGAAAATAATAAAATCCTAAGCATAATTAAGTTCTGGTTTCCTTCATGATGCATACAAAGACTGGATTCTTGAGGAAAGAATCTTCAAAATTACACTAAATATACAGCCACCAAGTCTCAAATTGAAATGAAAAATAAACGGGAAAACTTCTGCTCAGGAACCGGAGTGGCAAAACATACTTGAGACAAAGACATGTTTTACTATTTTCTTCAGATTTACTGAGGAGAAAGAATTCACAGTGTAAACTTCACATTACAAGATTCAGGACACCCGTGAAATTAAATTACAGGGAATCTTCAGTTGATTCATTACAGTAATTTCCTGTGGTCTTTTCAGTTTTGAAAAACAGAACAAGAACAATAGAGAACTTTGGAAAACCTAATCAAAGACGTATCTCAATATTTTCAAGAAAGAAAAATGGATCTGTTGTAAGACAATAATCTCTCTGAAGTAAGAATTTAGTCACAGGATAAAATCACCACAGGCAGATAAAGCACTAGAATTGTAACAATTTTACAGCAGTTATCCAAAACACCATGATTTATTTAAGTCTTCTCTTTCTTTCTTTCTTTCTTTCTTTCACATGCCCCAGAAAATATTTAATTGGGCAATTCTTTGGAATCTCACATGAGGATATGGTCCTATGCTTCCAAGCAATTGCACAAGCTTATATTTGATACTGAAATGTTTATCACATTTTCATTCTTGTTTATGTCAAAGATTGTTTCAAAAGCAATTTTTGCGATGAATTGTATATTCTTAAGAGCCAACCTTTGACTAAGAAATATGACATCTATTGATTTGGGGGATTGTGAAAAATTGTGGTTTATTCATAGGATAATATTTTATTTGGAGACATTGCAATTTGTCTACTGAGTCATCAATTCTTCCCTATCTTCACTGAAATTAAATTATTTTTGTTTTCTTTATTGAATAATTTTAAGATCTCCAGCTTTGTTGGTAGGCAGTGCAAAAATAGTTATTTGAGAAAGTATGGAATTATCAATAGGGATATAAACAAGATAGTTCTTTAATAACATTTATACATTGGTTCATTTTAGCCCATCAAGATAAAGATATGAACATAAAGGGAGTCTTTCCAGCTTATATTAATCAGGCCTTGCTAAACATAAAGAGAATAACAACAAATTTGTCCAATTAACTGCATTGCTGAAAATAAAATAAATAAAGCTAATAGAGAAAAGCACATTTCTTCTCCAAGTGAATGTGTATTGCTATTAAGCTTGAACATGAAAGTGTTTGTAAAACTATACAATCCACTTGTATAGAATATGGAAACACTAACTCCTTTTTGGTGTTTTAAACCATAAGGAAAAATAAAAACCAAACAAACAGCAACAACAGCAAAACAACCTCCCCTCCAAACCCATGAAACCTTACCGCAGTTTGAATGTTTTCTACATTTAGGCTTGAGTAAACATATAAAATTACAAGCAGACATTTAAATACTAATTTCTTAGACTGGATTTGAATACTTTGCTTGAGATTCAACAAGATGAATCCCATCTGTGAGAATTCTCTCTCTGTTGTCCCCATATCTCCAGACCCTTCTTGTCCAAGCTATACACACAGTTCTAGCTAAATTCCTAAATATTTTCAGAGCTCCAAACTCAGTTTTCTGGTGTGAATAACTTATAATTATCTAATGAATATCTTCAACAATTCAGGTGAAAAACACTGCAATGTGGCTTGGAAATGGTAGACAATCCATAGTTATCCAGTTCAGCCAAGCAGAACCCTCAGTCTGGTTCATGGATATGCCCTTAGGAGAACTAGGTAGGATTTTTTTTCTTTTGCTATCCTGGGGAAAACTATCCCAGAAAACGGGTTACTTTCTGAACTTTTTGAATATGATGACAGCATTGACAGTTAGAGAACATGGTGAATAGGAAGGAGTAAAAGAAAAAAGATGTCAGTGTACTTTTCTGTCCTAAACAAAGAGGCTGCACTTATCAGTTCTCAAAGACATCATTGTTGATGTTTTTGTCATGTTTGTCCAAGGGCACAGTCCCGGAGCTGAGAGTGTCCCCAAGCACAGACAATACCTTCACCAATGGGGCAGAATCCCACAGGGTCTGACCAGGCAGTCTTTTAATAACCCTGCAGAACAGCATGTGATGCACCAGGGCCAGGGCAGCAAGGAACAAGAGTAGGTGGAAACAAAGGCAAGGATGGAGATAAGTTTTCCTACCACATAGCTCAGGCAGGACCTGGGTCTGACTCAGGGCTGTCATGAGCCCCTGGGGCTACGGTATGGGAGTACACTTTGGGTGAAGCTTGTCAGAGACATTACAGCCTATTGGTTTCTTTGTGAGCCTTGGCATCCCTATGAAAAACAGAAGGGATTTTCTATCTGGAAACAAAAAGGAACTTGGGACCTTGCAACTGAACCCCAAGAGGGACGAGGGCATTTTATGCTTCTCTGGTGCTTACTAGAGATTGATGTACTTCATTTTTACAACAGCATTAGTTCCTTAGACCTAAGCTTGTTGGATCAATTGTTTTCTGGATGGTTGGAATAGAAGGACTGTAAGTCACAGTTTTATTTATGGCCTTCTGCATGGATTTGTCTCATATCTAACTGACAAAGATTCTGCTTAGCTTGCATGTTTCTGAAAATCCATTCCCTAAGCACTTGGCTCTTCTTTATATCATACTGGGAGCCAAAACATTTATTGGCTGCTGAATTTTCCAGGAAGTAAGCTGGCAACAGATGAGATGTTGCTTCTCTGGTTTAGTGGAACTATGCCTAGGCATCTTTAAAAAAAAACTGGCTTTCTATGCGCTGCTCCTAGTCCATAAAATGGAGAAAAAATAAAGAATTCCTAAGTTCAGAAGATATAAGTATGTATAAGATTCCAAGGTCCTCAAATATTGTGGTATACAGGCCACAAAGAGATGATTGATAACAAGAAAGTATAGAAGAATTAGAGATCAGAAGCAGCTTTTTTTAATTGTCAGCCAAGCTGAATACTGAACATACAGGTACTTTGAACGATTCCCAGGTACTCATTCAATTAATCAAGTGAAAAACTGTTGAGCAAACCTGAATGCTGAATTAAGGTGAGGAAATAATTATTTGCTTATAGACATGTTGCAAATAGAAAAGATTAATGAAGGCATTAATTTAAAATTATTTGCCCTACTCTTATTGCTCAGAATCCTGTATTTTTTTTCATATGCAACTCAGGTACTTCAACAGAGGTCAGGGAAATGTATATTTTAAACCATTATTTTTCTTAAAGCAGGTGCAAATTAAGAAAAGAAATAATTACCTACTGTATAAAGTAGAAAGAAGAACAAGAAAAGAACCAGAAAAACAAGAACAAACATGAAAACAAAAATCCTAAACAAATTGACTAGAAAAAAATGAAAACATTTATACAGTTAATATATATTTTTGTGTATGAAAGGTTCTGGTTTACATGTGTTGAGGATATTTTCTAAGCATAAGTTTCAAGAAAAATATAGTTTGAAATCCAGTAAGTTCCAAAAAATTTCCCTGTGACTATGACAGAGCACACTTATGCATAAGGACACTGCTGGAGCACAGCAAAGGGGAAAGAAGTATGAGACAGACTCACCCGGGCTGTGAACCATGACAGAGGAACAAATGACCCCATAAGTCCCCTGCTTAGCAGAAAGCCTTAGAGGACAAGGCAGACTTATGCTGAGTTTCCTACTTAACTGACAGGAAACTCTAGCAAACAGTCACACAACAAGGACAGAAAAACAGGAACAAAGCACTATCAAGAGAACTACAATTCAAGAACATACAAAAGGCCTTGAAGATGGAGAAGTCAGTGAGGTGATGGTGTGATGCACTAGGAAAAATTCTGTTGTCCTGGTTGATTCAGTTATTTCTAGGGATAGTGATGCCCTCTGCCTAAATAAACTTCCTTTGACTTCCTCAGTTTTCCCAGCCAGGGGCTGCAAGGAGTGTCAGAAATGATCTTTCTATGCAAGTTTATGTGAAAGTCTTCTACAAGGTGCTTATGGGTGTGTAGAGAGAATTGGTCATCAAAATAAAACAAAACTAAAGGAAAGGAAAGTATATGCTCAGAGGTAATTTGTGAAAATGTCCCAACTTTTAACCCTGTTGAAGGAACAAGAACAGACACATGCAGAATGCTAGAAGTTAGCTAACCTCTCCAAGGCTGCCAGCACACACAAGCATCAACAGTGGAGGGTGTGCCTTGGAGCATCTCCAAGGTGTCAGTGGCTTCTCTAAGCAGAAAAAGATTATAGGATTATATGTACATATTTACTAACCAATAGACCCCTTGAGGGACTTCCCAAACACCTTCCAAGAAGCCACTTGTGCCTTGGTATGACCCTCTGTCCCTAAGTAAACAGCTGGGGTTTGTATCCCAGCTGTGCCCAAAGAGGCTGTGGAAGGTCTGGGCAATCTGATCTCTCTCAAAAAAAAGCTTTGAGTAGGGGATGGACTGACTGAGATCAAGCAGCTGGTTCCAACCAAAATTCTTCAGCAATGCTATTAATATTCTAAATTGAGCTTTTACTGACAGATTATGAATTTCCCATCTTATAAGAGAAAGTTCTTTGGGTTTAGAATTTATGCGCTGCTTACAAACATCTGAGTGCTAAGGCACCAGTGATCTCTCGTGTGCATGTATAGCCATTCTTAAAATAAAGACTCATTATCTTGGCTTTTTGAAGGTGAGACATGGATGAAAAAACAAAACCTGTTACTACCAATTTGAAAGAAGAGACTGTTTTACACACATACATCCTTTTATTCATGTTCCATTGTTGATGTGTAGGCTACTCAGCCCAGTTCCTTTATCTCTAAAGTCTTGATGCAGATAGTAGATGTTATGAAGAACTTTATATTTGGTTTTTTGAACAAAAGATATATTTAATTTTCACAACAAAGTCTGCATGAAAGCTGCAAAATAATGGTGACTTTATTCCCTGGTTAGAAAGAATTATCCATTCACTGATGAAGTCAGCTAGAGAACTTTGGTACCTATTGAAATGCCAGTGAAGATACTATAATAAAAGATGTACTGGTTTTATGCTGCTTGATGGTTTTTTACCTAAGAATGCTAGTGAAAGTAGAAGATGCTGTAGGCCAACAAAATGCTTTGTAACTAAATAAGAGTAACAAATCAAGTGAACTGTAAAAGACTTAGGTAAGTTAAGAGAAGCAGTACATTAGAAGAATATTCCATGCTAATCAATAAGGTAATTTAATTAAACCATAAACTTTCTAATAATAGACAAAAGGAATTAGAAAGTACCTGAAAAAGTGAAAGATTAATCAATGAATACAAAACCTGATACAGAACTAGCACAAAAAGCACATAAAAGTGCCTAGTTAGGGTTTGAAAAAACATGGCAAAGTTCCGTGTCAACTATATTGGTCCTAAATATAACTTTTTAATTTCTGGGGAAATAACTTTTCATGTGACTTTTTATTTATCCATTTCATAAAAATAAATTGAATTATCAAACAAAAGTAGTATATTGACACATTATCAGTATCAGAGTTTATATTAAAGACTTTAATTCCTTTTTCCATGTTAGTTAAATATTTTCTGATTTTAACCAATTTATATACCAAAGATACACTACTCTTGAAATAAATTTTATGATTAAATATTCAGTAAAATTCTGAGGACCTTAAATAATATAAAAGTTTATTCCATACAAGTAACCAAGAAAAAGAAAGCAAAAGTGAATAAACTTCTTTAAAGAAAAATTCCCACATTTGTCTGATTTATTCACAATACGTAGTTTGATCAGTTATGTTTCCTTCTAGATGCTCAGCTTAAAGGATGTAGGATAAATCTAGTTTGCAACCATGTTACTCTTTACTATAATGTCCTAGGCATAATTCAGAAAAAAACCCCAAATTTTTAGTGGTGTGTAATATTTTTGAAAACAATAAATCATCTTTTCACGGTGATACTTTATAAAGCATGGAATTTTATTCTTTGAAGTTTGCAAGTCTGAGGAAAGCTTATCAAAAGTAATGATATATTGCTATCTGGGTATCAAGTTCTACATGCATTTGATTTGTACTGGGTGCCATCTCCATTTTACCATAAGATATATACATGTTTGAATAGTATTCAAAGGAAACTAAAGAATTATAAAATATCACAATTGCTTATCTCAGAACTGAAGACCAACAGCCCTGAAATGGTGCAAATCAGTAGATAATAACAGCATAGAACTACATTCTATTTTCCCACATCATCCCTTTATTCTATACATCTAGAGGAGCTGAGAAAGCAAAGAAGAGAGATTGAAGAGGGCAGAACGTTGTGAAGGATGGCCAGGGTAAAACTCCCCTGGAAAGTGTAAGTGTCTGAAAACACATGGAGTCAAGGAACACAAGAGAGTGAGTGTGCTGTTTTAAACATTTAAAAACAAAGCAAATTTTTGAGTTTTGTTTGATTGGTTGGGGATTTTTTGTTTGTTATTTGTTTATTTTGTTTTGTTTCTTTGTTCTGTTTTTTTTGTTTTGTTTTGTTTTTTTTTTCTTGTTTGTTTTGGTTTTGTTTTGTTTTGGGGTTTTTTTTGTTATTTTTTTAACTAAAACAAATTACAATTAGAGTGCACAGATTTTCAATACCAGTTAGGATGAAATAATCTGGCATTGTCCCTAAAAAAGGGGGCTTCATTCTCTCAGTTTCTTACCTCTTGCTTGTGTCATCTTCTAACTGCCAACACAGAGGTTCATGTAGCTGCATGATGAGCAGATCTGGTTAAAAATATTTTGTCCAGCTTCCTGAAGAGTTCCCCAGGGATCACTTCTCTCAGCAGCAGCTTAAATTCAGGAAATGAAAGGCGCGTATCCATAATCATTGAAACAAATCTAAATTGAAACTGCTGTGATCTCAGTTGCCTTTTTCCATCCCCAGCTGTGCTCTCTCCTGCATTGCACTGGCACTATATCTTGTGTAGTTGTATTGAAACATTATGGGGATCTGAATGGATGAAAATTCACCTGGTAAAAGAAGAAATTTTATTTAAAAGAAAAAAGGAAGTTTTTAGTCCTTAGCTGGACCAACTTCTTGAAGTTGTTTACAATATGGCTACTCAAGCCCTTAGATAGTACAAGTTAAGGAAAAGTGTTAATAAACAATAAGTAGTGGAAAAAATTAGGACTATGACAGGCTATAGAGACTATTACATTGCTGGGACAGCATACAGACATATCATTTTCAGTTGTCTGGATAAAAGAAAGGTAGAGTTTAGATAAAAACACTATAGTATAAATATGTCAGAATCTTTCTTTCTCTTCTATAACACCTCTGCCTAAAAATGGAAAATGTAGGTGAGATACTGTGCATCAGCTGACACACAGATATCAATAGATATATCAGCTGGTATGAAAGGGTGGCATGAGGCTCTGTGTTCAATCAGAGCACCGTGATGCTGCTTACACAAGCAGCAAAATTCACCACCACCACCAAGGAGTTAGATTATCGATTCAGGTTCAACGTTGTTATTTCTTAACTGTGGCCCTTATACAAACAGAAACACCTTAAGTCCTTGTTTCACTGGACTATAAAACTGAGAACTATTTGAACTCTCTTCCCTTGCAAGGTAAGATGTCCGGCAAAACAACACACTGGCCGTTTATGTTTTCTTACAGCAATGCCAGTTTTTCCCAGCTTCAGGCACGAGGAGAAAAAAATCCCGTCTCACTCTTAGTTTTGGATCACCTCTGCACCGTAATGAACTTGCCAGACTGCTTACAGCAGCTTTGGGGCTAGTTTGCAGTGGCTGTGGGAACAGCATCACTAAAACCTGGCCCTCCATCTTCTAATAAAACTAAATCTCTGTGATCATTTTTCTGTTGCAGTGGCTGCATCAAGTCACAGAGCAAAAAGAAAATGTACCATTGAAAAAGAGCAGACACAGATATATTGACTGTATTCAGTGCATTTCTACTACCCATTATCTGTTTAATTATCAATTACTTTCTGCTCACTCCACTGACGATATCAGCTACCTAGAGAGGTAGGAAAAGTGAGTATCCCAAAATGACATTAAGCGAGCAAGCTAAACTGCAATACTGCATTAAATATTTCCTATTTAGGCAAGAATATGGCTGCATTTGATCTCACTAAAGTCCCCAAACTCTCACTTCACAGAGGCTTACCCAGGCTTTAAATCAAGGAAACTGAGGACACGTTACTTTCTAACAATCTGTTCCTTCGAGTTAAAAACAGCTGAACATGATCTTGCTAGCTCCCACTGTGGTGCTGTGGCTGAAAGGGCTAATGTGATTCTTGGCTGCATAATCAGGGGAATACTCAGCTGGAGTAGGGAGGTTATATTACCAACATAACAGCATAAATGTTTATGTTTACTCTGGGGCTTGAGGTACAAACTGTAGTATACACGTTCCCTAGAGAGGCAGTTATTCTCCATGACCGCAATGCTTAAAAGAATGGTAAGAAAGGAAGACTGTTTACCACAGTAAGAAGAAAACAACTCACATGGTTTTAGGTGCCAAACAATACACGCTAAGATCTGAAAATACTGAATTCTGCAACATTTTTTTGTTAGTCTCATGTCACGCGTACAAGCTTTTCTTACAGCAGTTTGAATAATGAATGAGGAACAAAGAATATGTGTGTAGTAAGAAACGTATATTTCTGCACTGTATCTGGACTTATTGCTCTCTTTAGCCTGCTTAAAAAAGGTTTTACACACAACAGTTAGTTTAGAAATGCTTAGCAAATATCTAATTACACAGAAAGAAGAAGACAGAACATTGATATATTTATGTACAGATGCATGTAAAGAAATACAGAACATGTAGCACCAACAATTCAAGGTTCTCTTCATATCCAATTCCCTTTCCCCATTGGGAAGGAGTGCTACCTTCTTCTGATCATGGTGACAATCCCAAACTTTTACATCAGCTTTTCATCACCAGACTGCATTTACAGATGGAAAAAAAAAATAAACACACCACAACAGAAACAACCAAGCCACAGTGAAGGAACCACTTGCTGCAGGGCAAGGAATGATGATGGAAATACCCAGAAATCCCAATCTTGTTTTCCCAGGCTAATACCTACCCAATAGACCATGCTGTATCTGTGAGATCACAAGCGCATTTTGTCTTTGAAGCGTGTTATCCATTACCTTTGAAGGGGCTTCTTTTAATAAAATACAAATCAAATACATCTAAAATAAATCAAACACAGCGAGGCTTTGAACCAGATCCCAAGAGATCCTGATAACATACTCTGCATTTTAAAATGTGCTGATAACATACTCTACGTTTACACATGCCGCTGATCTCAATGGCAGTTCAGAATGCTCAGGATAGCACTTAGGATTTGAATCTGAAGAACGAAACTCAAATAAAATTACACATAGGGCACCAAGGTGAAAGGTGGAAATACGCTGTGAGCTTAGTCTGCCCCTTGTATTGAAAACAGCGGTTGGCCACAGGCACAGTCTGAGTGCCTTATGTTTCAACTATAAAGAGAGAAAATTTGGGCCCTCAGGCTTCCTATTCTTATAAGTCAAAGATGCTAATGATGTGCCTGCCTACAAATGTGGCAAAGTGTGCCACTGCTGAGACCCTTTCTTTGAAGCAAAGTGCAATTCTAAAACTTTCATTTTGTCATTGAAAATCCCTGCTTAAGTTCTGACATCTTTTCTGACCTCAATAAAGTGTTATAATGTAATCTTAGTGGGAGCTCCAGAAGTCCAAAATCCACTAACCCCAATGAAAGACTTAGAACAATGGTGGCTTCTATAATTAAAAAGAACTCCAGTACAATACCTCAAAACCCAAATACACCTTTTACCCCTCTGCCCACTGCATAATTAGTCTATTTAGTAATATTTAAAATGAGTGTCTGAACACTCTTCAATAGACACCGGGAGATCCCAAGGTGCTTTGCTGAAATTTTAAATACCTTTAGCTTGAATGAGAATAAGCAGAGATGATTGTGAAATTGAAGGCTGTGTTTACAGCTACCACACTGAACACCTTTTAGAAAAAGAACATTTCTGAAAAAGGATTGTAAATTAGGTGATAACAGAGTTCTGAATGTGTAGTTCAATGTCAAGATGTTACATCAGCCAAAGTAATTTGAACAGGTATTCATCTTTTTCTTCCAAATATGTACCATTTATATCTGGGAAACAAGGTTATTGGCTTAATGAAGTACTCATTGCAATAGAAAATACAGTATTGAATCATCTGATGATTTCAGTGTTCACCTTGTATTATAAAGGTTTTAAAAGATGAATAATGAAATTTGCACTGAAAGATGGCAGTAAAAGATGTGAAACCAACAATTTTCTACCCCACATTTTGGCAATTTAAAAATGAAAATAATAGCCTCTTTAACTGTCAGTCTTCAGAGGCAAGAAATTCTTGTTAAAGATCTGTGTCCCCCTGCATGAGTTATCAAGAATACAAACCACCAGGAATTACAATTATGCCTAATTTTAAATCTTTGTGTCAAAAGAAGAAATGAAATATTGGATATGACAGAGGTGAATGAAGCTGTCGTTCTTTTAATTTTGTTTAACTTGCCGTAACCATCTTTCTCACCCTGTGTTGTTATGCCTCTATTTTTCTTATCCAACAGCACCACCAAGTGCCGCTGAAGATTTCAGGTTTGATTGTTTATTTTTTTTCCTCACTAAAACATTTTTTCTTTTTTCTTCTTCTTTTTTTTTTTTTTTTTTTTAATAATTAAGACACAAGTGAAATGCTGGAAAAGTTAATTATTATTAAAAATTCAAATAAATTTAGTAACAATGTATATGTGATTCCCAGAGTTTAGGTCAACAGTCTTTGAAAGAGTTTCTTGATCTTAAGATACAAAGATGTCTTTTATATATGAATATACAAGAAAGAGTTATCTACATTAAAATCAGTATATTTATATATTTATAACTACATGTTTAAATTGGTATTTAGTGTCATGGCAAGAAGGCCATGCCTCCCCTTCAGTTGTCTGCTCTGTGGCTAGTCTATACTTCAGAATTTCTGGTAGCATCACTAAGGCAGATTAAGCCATTCCATGCACTTGGTCTCATAAACTTCAAGCAGATCCAGAGGACACTTTCTAGTTGCCATAATGCTGAAGGCAATGCTTGCTGGCTCATTTTAGTGTGTGTGAGTTGCTTCACAGTCATAGGGTGATCCACAGTGGACGTTGCAGACACTGAGAAAGGCACTAGGTCTTTATTGCTGCTACTAGTTATGCAGTCTAACCTGTTTTCATCACCAAAGTGCAATTTTCCACTGCTGTAACCCACATAAATTTTAGTGTAAAGGAAATGTCTGATCTCTAATTGATGCTTTAAAAGAATGTAATTGCTTTGGTGATGGTTTTTAAGATTAAGGATGAGGCATATGTGCCCTGTGGAAGGTAAGATCTCTAGCATTTCCCATTGACGAGCTATCAGTGGCATCTCAGCTGAATGCGGCATTTTGGACCTCCACTCTGAGGTGTTTCATTCTACAAGTCCCCTGTGCAGGGAGCCTAAACTCTGAGTTTTCAGTCTGTTAGCCAAAAGCCCAAACCTTTTACTGGCTTTAGCATGCTCTCTCTTTACAGCCTAATGAATATTTACCTAGACTATGCACAGTGGAACAGATTGAGCAGGACGTACTGAAATTACCCTATTGCAGAACATGACCTAATTTAGCACATTCACATGGGAAGTGCAGGTTAGAATCCCCAGAGGCAAAGATAGGAATTGAGTCTTAGTTTCCTATATCCTGAATGAATTATTTAATCACTGAGCAATCAAAGAGGAGCAGGGCTGAGGTTTGTGCTAGCTTAACTCAACTAGATTTTTTGTGAGAGTGTCTACCAAATGAGATGTGGAAACAGAGGTGATTTGTGGATATGTCAAATATAAAAAAAAAAAGAACTAAGACTCCCTGAGTATTTCCAAGACAGAGGCATTTCTGTGCATGTTTGTTAGAACTTTATTCAGAAAATAAATACAAACAATGATAGAAGGAATGTAGCAGTTCAGACTGAATTTTGGATTTGGAAATCCAACATTTCAGCCAAGAAAGAATAAGGCAGCTAAATAATTTTATGAGTCTTAATATTTTTTTGACATATACCAGGAAAATGAGACCAGAATGACTATTTGGAGATCCTTTTGATGCTGTAATAGTGAATTGGGTTTCCCCTAGTTCTGGGAAGTTCAGACATCTCTCATTTCTCTCCTTTTCTTTTACTCTATCCATTAAAAAGATAGTTCAGTGGAATTTAACTTAATTTTATTCTTTCAAGCTTTTAACTGAAGGTATGTCAAGGAATTTTATCAAAAGAAAAGGTAAAAGCCCAATGAAAAATAAAAACTAGAATTTTTCTTGTGCAGTTGTTCTCAATGAACAGATCTCTTAAACTGTGAGGCTTGAGTTAACATGCTTTGGGTCGGGAACTCTGGGGAACTTGCCAACTGTGTCACAACTGTTTCTTTTTAACAACTTAATTAGAGCACTTAGGAAGGAACAAATATTATGTTAATACTATTTGCAGATTGCACTTATTCAGGAGACCTTTCAAACCCTAAGGACATAAACATAGCAAAAGTCAAGCTAGAAAAGTTGAATAAATATGTCTACAAATCAAAAGGAGATTTTGAATAAGAAAAAAATTAAGCTACAACATCTCAAGAAAAATGAAACTCTTTGCACTCAACAAGAGCAATAAAACATGAAAGTTAAATAGATCAGAGTGATAGTAGACAGAATTGTGTATTAATTTATAATGCTACATAACAAAAAGCAAGTGTACTGTAACTAATGATAATATATAAAAGAAATATTGAGTCCCAAAACACAGAAATTATAAATCCTCTATGCTATTTCATTTGGGACACCAGACCTGAGTCGGAGGTAAACTAATACAATAGAATCAATATTAGAATAAAAAGTTGAAAAAATCAATAAATGCGTGACTCGTTTCTCATGACACTATATAGTGCAGAGAAATTTGTATTGTATTAATGAACATACTTGCACTGGCTTTTTAGGCCAAGTGGCACTGTCTGTTCACATTCATTCTGTGGTCTCCTAGGTGGGGCATATGGAAGACCAGTAGCTACAGACTGCTCCTAGTAGTCATTGTGGACATGATTTTCTCCTTCATGATATCGACGTGTTATAGGCTGTGCCACTTGTTTGCAGAGAATGAGAACAGGCTCTGGTACCTTATAGACAAAGCACTATACAACCAAAGGCTTTTGCCCTTTCTTATTTACTGTTACAGACATACCTGAGCTAAATCTACATTTCTAAGTGCATTGGACCCTAGCCTTAGGACAAGTGATGAGAAGTACCTTACAATGAAACTGTTCAAGGCTTTCTGTGAAGGTGAAAGAGATTTTCCCTTCCAGAGAAAATTAGATGCTATTTACTATATATGGACTCTACAGCACTGGGTCTTCTAGCCTCATCCACCCCTTCTGTGTCACTACGATATAATATTTATCCTATGTGGTGTTTTTGATTCTTCCCCCTATGACCCCCACCCACCTACAGTGAAATGTGTCCAAAACATTATAATAGAAATGTTGCATCCCACTAAAGCTTGGTGGGTTTTTTATTGCATGAATTTCTAGTATGTATTACATACCCTGTAATCTGATACAAGGACCTGTAGAATGTACCAAACCTGCTAAGACAGTTTTGGAGCAGAGCAAAAGATGAGGGTCAAACCAAATGTTTGTGTTTCCTTGTTCACATTAATTTTTGTGACTAGTCCCTAGGGACTAGGGACCTCTGTTTTATTTAGGAACACTCTAGTCTCATGAACCCAGGAGAGATCCCAGGAGTTCATTGTTTGGCCAATCATGGGAGCAGGTGCTGGTCCAGTAGAGCAGAGCTAAATTATTTAGCAACACGGCGATACCTACTTTAAAAATATCATCCCCAATGATAAAAATAAAATCAAATCTACTATTAGAAATTTATACAGAATGTTTTTTAAAGAAGTAAATAATATCTATACCTTGACAAACACAATGAGACTGTAACTCAGTCTGTCTATAAATAGGATCAGGGAACACAAAAGTGTGATCCTCAAATTCTGGGCAATACACCCTGTGCCTCCTAAAAGAACAGGAAAGATTGTCTCCAGTGATTTATCAAAAACAAGATGATTTCTTACATATAGTTCAAAGAGACAAAGTGAAAAAACACAGGTGAATTATCTGGAATAGGAAAAGAAGGTGTGACTCAGAGTGATAGTCTTCTATTTTGAAAGGAATCAAATGTCTCAGCTCTGTGAAACAAATAAACAGAAAAACCCTTTGCTGCAGAATTGCAAGAGTGAATTGCATAGGCAATTGGAAAATAATTTTATTTTATTTTATTTTATTTTATTTTTTTATGAGACTTAATATTATCACTGCAGTTGAGAGCCTTCTGACTTTGGTCAAAAATTTTTACAGTCCATGATATTAAAAGTGAGTAGTCTGTTTAGGAACACCTTTGCTTTTCAGTAAAAATGACTTGCTCGTTAAAAAAATTAAGACCTGTTCAATACATCTCATTGTCCCTTTCAGAACAGACACTCATATATTTTCAGGCTATTTCAGAAAAGGAGAGCTATGTGACTACTAATGCTAAAAGATGACATTGACATTTGTTTTCAAAATATTCCACAAAATAAATAACTTTATTTTTCACTCAACTCAACGGAATAAAAATTAATTAATTTTACCAAAGAAAAATTAAATTAAAGAAAAAAAAAAAACAAACAACAAAACAAAACCCCAAGCCCCAACTTGTGGGTGATATTTTTCCTTAGTTTAGGAAAGAAGATATCAACATCAATCTACAGTAATATGTCTTAATATACATATTGTTGCCAGATCTTTAAGAATACCATTAAGAAAAAGAATCAAAACAAAACCTCACTCTCATTGTTAAAATCAGAAAAACTAGACACCGTTATTACTCATTGTATATATGTTAAAATTGAAAAATATTATGCTAGAAGTCTTACTTTTGTGAAGTTTACTTTTTACTAACAATCATAAAAAAAAGAAAGAAAAAAAAACAACAAACAACAACTACAAAAAAAAAACCAAAACAGAATAAAAGCTGAAATTGTCTTTTGGATACAATAATTTCTCTGTTGTAGTTTTTGAAAACCACTTTATAGAAGTCCTGCTTCTAGAGGAATAAGTCCTTTATTTTTCTCTATTATAACTTAAATGCAATTAATTAATAGGATTTTTTTTGTGTTATCAGTAGCTGTGTTAATTCACTTGCCTTATATTGATATTTAATACAGAGTTCTGCTCCTGAATGTCACAGCCTTTTCTTCCTTAATATAAACAATATGCAAGTACAATATTTTCTTTCAAGCTTTGCACTCATTATAAATGCAGTAATTACACATGATAAAGCAAAAAGTTATAAAATTTATCATGAAAGACCCAAAAGTAATATTTTTTGAAAGGTTCTCAAAAGAATCATAAGTGCGGTGCCAAACAGATAAAAAGGCCCTGTTGTATTCCCTTTTCCAAAGTAGCTTTTAAATTACTTTTCATTATTTGTAACAAGTGAAAAATATTTCCTTTACCTTTTCCCCTTTTAATTTTTCAATTTTTATTATTTCAGTTTCCTTTTCTCTCCCACTAGTCCTCTAAATTGAACTGAAAATCTAAAGGTGTTCTGTTTTATTTTAATTTCACAGTAGCAAATTCAACTATTACAATACTTTGTCCTACTTAACCATACTGAAGACAATAATTTTAAAAATTGTTTCATAACTGAAAGTGATGTCACGAAGTCAGTCTCCTGCTATTTTCTTCTGGATTATAAATAGAAAAAGAAGGCCACAGAATCAGAACCATTAATGTTGGAAAAGACCTTCAAGATCATCACGTCCAACCATTAATTTAGCACTGCCAAGTCCATCACTAAACCGTGTCCTCAAGCACCACATCTGCATGTCTTTTAAATACCTCCAGGGATAGTGACACAACAACTTCCCTGGGCGGCCTGTTCCAATGCTTGATAACCCTTTTGGTGAACAGATTTTCTTATAAGACAGTTATCATTGAGACAAGTTTACAGAGTTTAACTGTTTCAAGGTATAGCAAGGTGTGTCACAATGCCAGCCTAAAAACTATGACCTTTTATATCCTGCAAAAAATACCCAAACAAACAAACAAACAAAAACAGTCTTACACAAATATATGCATAACAGTGGTTAAAAATGCAGAAAAGTGGTTTGGGATCAAAGCACAAAAATTTAGAAAAGAATAAAAGAAATCCATAGTCTTAAATTCAAATCACAGAATTCAAGACAATGGCATTTGTCCATCTAATAGTTCAACCAGCTATCTCTGCTCAGCGTAAATTAGTAGCTAATAGTTAATATATGAAGTATTTTGTATTCATAATGTCTCCTGGGTGTAGATGTTGAATGTTTATGTATCTGAATCAGAACTACTTCTTTTTGTATTTGATGTAGGGTCATTGGTGTTTGGATGTCTACCTAGGGTTGGGATGAACTGTGTTCTGTAGATGTTGCTGGGTATACAGAGCAACCAAATAAGATGGTCCAGAATTCTTTTTTTGTTGCACACTTTTTTTTCTCTTAGGCAAAAGCTTTTACCATCATTTACCTTCTGTTCTCAGCTTTTAGCTTCCTATGATCTTCAGTGTGTGGCTAACTGTACTCTAGAAATGAACTACAGCATGTTCTGCAATTTTTTAAATACAGACTCCAAAAACAAGATTGCCTATTTAAAATGCTAAAAAGCATTCAACTTTATTCTGAGCTCTTATGTGCCAGGATGTTCTCCATGGTAACAGGAAATTGTATTCCAATTAAAGGATGTCTTAATAGTGTAGTAGTAACAGAGTAATGCCTTAACAGTGTAGTATGGTGGGAGTTATCCATACGAAACTGAATAAAGTGGTTTTTGTCTTAGTTTGAACCATCTCTGAACAACCACTGAATTTTAAGTGATTTGGAATAACAGACATGAAGCAGCCCACTTTTACTCAAGAATGAGTCAGGCTCATCCAGATTTTTTTGAGCTTTCAGTCAGGCTACAGAAATTTCTCTGATTTTGGCAGCAAGTTTGTCAATAAACCCAAAGTGTAATGCTTGGTAGGCACTTGGAATGCAGGCTAGAAGGCACCAAAATTTTATGAATTATATGAACCAGCTCAGTGGGAAAATGTTCTGATTACAGAAAACACTGAGTTCATATAGGGTGTATTTAGAGGTTTAACACATCTATTAGCAAAATCACTCCACAATTAACATTGTCTCAATTAATTAACAAACACACTGACAGACTGGTGATGTGACACCCACCCTTATAATAAGCAGGCAAGAATTGTTAGAAAAAAATCTGTGTGAGCTACTGCCAGGATGAAGAGGAGCCATGGGAATGCAGCTGCAAATCCTTACAGAGCAGCTATGAAAGCAGTGAAAAATCACTGCTGAGGTAAGGGACAAAAGAAAGTGGTTTGTAACCCTGCCATAAAAGAGAAAGAAAAAGGTACAGAGATAAGAGAGAAAGAAACCAAAAGGCAGAAGGAAATATCAAGAGAAGAAAAATGGAAGGAAGGCAGTAAATCAACACCGCCTTAGGAACAACTATATTACTTTTAATTGACTAAAATTATTTCTTTCATTATGTTTCAATTGGAAGAAAAAGGAAGGGAGGAGGAAGAGCTGCCAAGCTGACTATAGCAGGGAGAAACAATAAAACATTGTCCTGAAAAGAGAAGAAACAAAACTCTTCTTGGTAATTTTAACTGTTGTGTTCTTAGGGGAAAAGAATGGTCACAGCTTCAGACTGTGATACTATCATTGCTTATTGCCCGGGAAATAACCACTTGTCTGCAGGAACAAACGCATGAATGATTATTGATTGTGAAGGGAAAAATCTCTTGTTTAAATTTAAAACCACTTTTGTAAGGTTTTTACTTTTAAAAACAAACAACCAGGTACAGTTTGAAAAGGTACAACATTTAAGGAATGACTCAGAATTTGTCTAAGAAACAGTCAACATATATAACACCAAGCACAACTGAGTAAGAAATTCTCCTTCCTGATTTTTTTTTTAATTGAAATTTCACTGAAATCAATGAAATCTAAAAAAAAATATGATATTCTACTAAAGAATAAAATTCTAATAGCACATCCAACTATTTGCATCTTCTTTGCTTTTGCCAAAGTGATGCAAAATCTATATTTTCATCTAAAAGCAGAAAATAGCTGGAGAAGACTTAGGATTAGATCCAAAATGAGATTCAGGCAGCAAAGTCCCACGTCAGAAATCAAACTCTGAATTACATATTCAACATCCCTGTATAAAGCACAGGAAAAGTCTCAAATTTTAAAATCTTAAAAATGGTATGCTGAGTGTCAACTGGTACAGTCTACCCTTTAAGAAATACTGACTATATGCTGCTTTCTAAGTTAGTCTTTATGTCGGTCCTCAAGGTCCCTCTGCATCTTGCAGTTTATAATTTTGGTGCATTATATGTAGTCATTTCAAAGTCAGAAGAGCAGAGGAAGGACCACAACATCTTTCTTTTCAAATTCGGAGACAATGTTAGTCAAGCTGCTTCCTTTTCCTCCTTCCTTTTTACAATAGGTTAGGTCAATCATTTTAACACATATACAGAGAATCGTTACATAATTTCAGAGATTCATTACATACATATAGATAAGAATCATATACAAAGCATCAGTTTCTTCTTCATATCAAGAGATTCAACCTTAGATCTAAGAACTCTCAGAAGATTGCTATGCTTTGCAGAGAAGTTAAAAACTGGCATTTTCATTCATTTCTGTAAAAGTTCTTTGCATCAGTAATGAAAATTAATTAGACCAGAGAGATTACAAGACCAAAATTCACTTCTGCTTAATTTTGAGTGTTTACTTATAAACCAGGAATTACTCAAGATCATGCACCTAGAGTGTCATTTAGAATGCCTCATACAACTCATCAAGAGTGCAGCTGCCACTTCAAAAAGAAGTGGGTCTCTTGTAGGTCCTGTGTCATATTTCCAATTGTGTATGGATGACTCAAACACACATTTCAAACAACATCTGACAACAACAATTCAGAGTATTCCTGCGTTCTGCAGGGAGTAATTTCTAGATGCAACTAGACCATCATATCCAGTACAAGCATATGTCAAGCACACAATTCATCTATCTGTAATCATTTCCTGGGAAAAAGCATAGAATTCATCATACTCAAATGTAGCTCTCTAAAAATTAAGTCTAATCTAAGAGTTTCCTCTGAGTTTCCTCTACATCCAGTTTATGCTCTATGTTAGGTAGGAACTATCTACTAATTCTGCTACTACTAATTCTGGAGTGGCTTGTCTCTATAAACTACAAAGGGAACTGGACAACTATGCAGAGGTAAGGTTAAAATAAGTGACTTCTCCCTGAATGTCAACTGTTGTTTTAAAGACCTAGAAAGAGGTATTTTTTTCTTGCATTTAAAATAGAAGCAGGAGTTGCAACTTTGCACCCTGCAGCAAGAAAATGTAGTCATAGAATCATAGAATGTTTAGAGCTGGAAGGGACCTTAAAGATCATCAAGTTCCAACTCCCCTGCCATCAGCAGGGATACCTCCCACTAGACCAGGTTGCTCAAAGCCCCATCCAGGCTGACTTTGATCACTTCCAGGGATGGGGTATCCACAACTTCTCTGGGCAACCTGTTCCAGTGCCTCACCACCCTCACAGGAAAGAATTTCTTCCTAATATCTAACCTAAATCTCCCCTCTTCCAAATTAAACCCTTGTCCTATCCCTACACTTGCTGACCAAGTGTCCCTCTCCAGCTCTCGTGCAGGCTCCCTTCAGATACTGGATGGTATAGTCCTTGTATCCAGTCAGTTACAGAGCAAATGGAAGAGGGAATATAAAGCTCCTGCAGATAAACCTCTGTGCAATAGAAAATTCACAAGACTAAAAAGAAAACTAACAACAAAACTATAAAAATAACATGATTGTAATAAAGTTTCTATGATGTTTACTATACAATAGCAAACAGTTTCATAGCATCAGGACCTCTTTAAATTAATTAAATAATATTTCTTTGCCTCAATTATTCTCTGAGACTGATGTGACTTTGAATATTAAGCCAAATCTAGTTATCTAGTTTTACATAACGAACATCCTAAATGGATATTGTTAGTTGTAAATGATTATCCCATTCCAGAATGAGCCAGATTCTGCCAAGATGCCTCCAGCACATAGTTATCACTGCTTGCTTAAAAAATGAAGAAAATTTAAAAATCCCCAGTTTTATGTTCTTGTATCCCTAGGCTTATAACTTTCTTCTGAAGTTAAATGATATTATCCAATAATAATAATTAAAAAAAAAAAATTTGACATAAACAGCTGGAAAATTCATTTTGGGAATACCAGTAGATAGGTTTTGATATATATTTCTGCTACCTTAACCTTTCACAAAACAAGTTTGCATTTTCAGTGCACATCAAGGCTGTCCTTGGAGTACACAGATGGTTCTGTAAACCGTATGGCACCAAAACCTCATCACTTTATGTAGTTGACATGGAAACTGTTAGTCATCATTGAAAAAATTAAAAGTATCCTGGATAAAATGTTTGTTCCTAATGTTCCATTGAGAACATTTTATTTACATCCGAGGAGCATGTTTAAAAATATATATATATATTAGATAGCATTTTACAATATCTCATTATTCCAATTTGTCCACAGGGTTAAAACCAAATTAAAGCACTTCAGCTGGTGTTGTATTGTACCAAACAGGGGAAACTGACCTGGAATTTGCAACTGAATAAACAATGTTCAGCACCCGTGAGGCAACGATTTTTCTCAAGCATTTAACTTGGTTTTCACTATACATCTTGATTATGATGTTCCAGGTATTTGAGGTCAAATTTCTTATTGTAGGTCAAACCCTCAAATTCTAACTTAAAAGCTTTCATGAAATAGCAAAATCTGCTTTTGTTTACTTAAAGAGTAAAAAAAACAAAATGATTAGTTTATATGCATGCCAATAATTTCCAGCAATGGGGGGATATATTCAGATGCTAAATTCATCAGAGTATAAAACCCATGCCAAATGGTGGATAAAGGAACTTACTTTTAAATATGACCTCCACAAAACATTGCTCATCCATTCTGACATCAGTGCATGAAAAATGAACTTCAAGAGGAATGAACATTTGAAATAGTGTAGTTTCCTGGTATTCAACATTATGGATATTACATTTTAAAATTGCACAGCCTTTGCTCTTATATTTTATTGTAATTTGGAATTCTTCGAGGTCAGAATAATTATTTTTTGAATAACTGATTCAGATAATTTGTATATGCCTTTTTGCCATGCTATACGTACCTGCTATAACAGTTAGTTACTTAAGTTGTACTCGAGATGAACAAGAAGGTAAATTATTTATTTTGGAAAAACAAAAACAAAACAAAAAAAAAATATACATGACAGCTATATTTCAGGATTATCAGGGTTTTTTTGGGTTTTTTTTAATAATCCTTTTCCGCTGCCTAAAACTTTTCCAAATTTTCTCTATTTGGAGTTAATGTTATGGCGCAGAATGAAGAATCTCTTGGTCTAAGTCAAGATTAGTGGAAAAACAATAGTTTTGCCCAAATTAAAAATAAAACCAACCCAAACCAAACTAAAACAATAAAAACAACTTTAACAGCTTTCAGTGGGAAAGCCTACTTGTTCTGAGCTCATGAAGAACAACTTTGAAATATAGCATAGTCTTTTAATTTTCCTAGATATGTTTCAGCATAGTCATCTATGTACTAAAAAATCAGTAGGCTTTAGAAGAACCATAGTTCATATATAATCAGAATCTTCTTAAACTTATCACCTAAGCATCCTGCAGGTTCCATCTGTGCTGGAGCTGCTTTATCACAGGGCAGTAGAAACTCAGTGAGGCTTTCACTGCAATTATTCTTATCTGCAGTAATTACCAGAATCATAAAAAGATAATTTGCATCTGGGTAACATAAACCTTCCTTTATAGTATCTTCCCTTTCTTCCCTTCTTGCTTTTTTCTGTGATTGCTCAATTCTACTTCCAGAAAACATTCCTGTCACAGAGCTCCAATGAAACTTTTTGCCTGCAGAAGCAACATATGTGAGATCTGAACCATATTGCTCTCATGGTATCCACGTTATACCCTTGGTATTCCCTCACTAGGATCTACATGACAGACTGAGGAAGGAAGCCAGAGCCAATCGGAGAAGACTGGAAAGCTGGACAAGAAGATAAGGGGATGAGAAGAGTAAACAGAGCAAGGCAGAGGCAGTAGGGGTGAGGAGCATGGTCCAGAGCAAAGGAGCAGGAGAGCAGCTGCAAGTGATCAGAAGCCAGAGTAAAGTGGGACCACAGACTCTGCAGCAGAAAAAGCTTTAATTCGGGTAACTGATGACCACATTGTATCATGAACCAACTACAAGTTAGGAAAGAAGATTTATCAAACCCTGGTATTTAGGGAATGAGCTTTAAGGGGAAAAAAAAAAAAGAAAAAGATAAAAAGATAAAAATCAATGAGACATGAACTATGCCATTCACTGGAAGTATTTAGAGTATTTAGCATTTATAAAAAATAGGTTATGCTCATGACTATTGGAGACAATTTGTATAAGCATACCTCCCTGAAGGGGTTAATCTCTTGGAGTCCTTTCTATCCCCAAATTTTCCTGGTTTTAGACTTCTAATTATAATCTATCTTCACTGTATTACAGGTCATGAAAATGGTGTCAGTCTGTGTGTGTGTGAGTCCAACAGCATTTCACTACCTGTAAACTCTCATCAGGTAACGGTTATTTAAAAATGAGACAACAATACTTTAAATGTAAAAGTTATGTAAATGTTATTTTATACTGTGCTTTTGATTGGTTTTGTCCTCTCCTTTCCCCACAGATAAACTGCAGTCTGTGAGTAACGTCTGTGAGTAATTTTGACAGACGTTTTGCATACCCATGCTGAGTTAGTTAGATTGTGATGACAGGGATAAAATAGGCAGAAAGTGTCACTTTGGAAAGTGATATCCCAGGACAGCCCTTGTGTACAGTAAGGTATATGCTTCTTACAACATTAATTTGACTTAAATAAATTAAATAGGATAAGTAAACAAGAAAAAGTAATGGCAGATAGTAAATTGACTTTCTCAGAAGGTTAAATTTATGATGCAGAGAATCACTGCTTCATTCTAATACTAGACAAGTCCATAACTTTCACAAAAGCAGAAGAAATGCATGTTATCTTCTCTGATCTCGTAATTTCTGGGTAGGAAGTGGAAGTAACTTGAATGCAGTAGATCTCACACTCAAGTAAGCTAAATGATTCCTCTCTGAGGTTTAGAACATGCTTTAATTTAAATGAAGGCCAAATTTATTTTCTTGGGCCAGGGTATAGTGATCAAAAGCTTAACAAATAGGTCCCAGAAAGGGCTGGGTCACTCTCTACCTTTTTACAGTAGTCTTAAAAGCAGTTTTTCTTCCTATGAGATTTTATTACACCACTTTTCCACCTTCAACAACAGTAAACTACTGGGAAAAGAAATCTGCTGTAAATTTTTTAAAATCACAGTATCTGTTTTAGTGCCTAAGAGAAAGAGAATAAGGAGGCTGCAATTGTTTCACAAAATACTATACATTTAAAAAATCTTGCCGTTTCCTACACACAGAATAAATAACTTTCTTGCTTCTGTGGATCTTCTTTTCTACTTTGAACCTGTTACACAAGGCACCTATAACATCTCAGACTCATTAATCTCATTAATCTCATCTGGGAGGTTATTTTCAGTCTTTTGATGCAGTCTCATTTGAATCTTTCCAAAGCACAGTTAAATGCAGGGATTCAACAAAATGACCCGAGGCCAGATATTTTTCATATTTTTTCTCTTAATTTCTGAAAGCTTAAATGATTTTATTGAAATATTATAAACATAACAATAGAAAGAAAACAACAAACCAAATAATAGAATAAACATAATATCTTGCCTGTTTTCTTCTCTATTTAATCTTGACCAGTGGTCTCACCAAAAATTTATAGAACAGATATTACACAATTATTTAACAACTTTTTTGTGGTATAGACAGTAAGAAAAATATTTTATTAGTCAAAAAGGTCACAAACATGTTTTCAGCCTTTTCTCTTCAACACATTTGTCATTATACCAATTAACTGTAATTCTCACTTCAAGCACAGTAGAGTTAAAAGACTGTGAAAAGTAATATTTTTACATAATATCACATCTATTTTGCATAGAGTGCCACTGATAATACAGATTCTCCCAAAATATCAATTACTTTATTCCATATATCTCTATGCTCTTATTGACTAGCTCTCAATCTCTCACATTAATTAATTCTGTACACCTCAGCTTCAAATCAATTAATCTCGTGCTCCTGCACTTTTGGAACATTTGTCCCAAATACCAATAGCAAGGACCAGAAGTCCTATAGTCTATAGAGAAATCCTCAATAGCCAGCTTTGCATTTTAATAATGAATTATTATGAGCGCTGAGCTGATTTTTAATGATCAGTTTTCACATTGGTACCCTTATCCCTAACATCCTACTTTGGCTCTTAGGCAACCCTCTGTCACGAATCTCATCTAACAGTTGATTTTATTTGAGTTCATATTTATAGGCATACAATGAAGGCCCAATGCATCTGACTGATTAAGTCACTACTACCAAAATAAAAATAAAATATTAAGCATGCTTTTTCAAAAAAGTGGAAGGCATTGCACTTCCAGAAATAAATCCAAACTTTTAATCTTCTGATGAATATTAGTAGACAACAAAAAAACCCTAAAGTATTTTGTCTTCTACAAAAACATCTATAGAATGCAAATATCTGAGTACCACTGACAAGAGTACAAAACCACAATTACAATTACCATCTTTAAAATAGATGCAATTCCACCTTACGAATTATGAAAATAGCATCTAGGAGAAATCACAATACTATTTCCTCCCACAATGGGAAGTGTTCAAAGGTAAAAGAATTAAAAAAAAAAAAAAAAGAAAAAAAAAATAATAAGAATTGAAGAAACAACATACATGCTCTGGATGGCAAATGTTTTTGAAAATATGTGCACATTAGATGTCTGAAGTTTCTTTTTTCCCTAAAGAAAAACTGTAAAAGCAATGTTTTATTTCAGTTATCTGAAGCTGAGAAAACATCACTTAAAACATTTCAAAACTTAAGCAGCTTTTAAATTTCTGCAATTAAGAAGTTTATAAGAATGAAGTGTACGAAAAAGTCATGACTATTTTTCTCAGTTTTCTCCTAGACATATCAAGTATCAAAGACCAATTGCACTAGGGAATTATGCTCACCAAGTGGAAGGTCTCCTTAGAATGGAAAATGTTACTATCATACCATTCAAAAGAAAATAATCTTCAGTTCTATTAAATAAATATGTGTTTGTTCATGTAACAGATCAGAAAGTAGACTTGATAAACTTAGGATACACATTATCCTGTGCAAAAATATCTTCCTGGACCTCTACATTGACAGCAGGATTTTTAATGCACTTAATTACTTGAAGCAAAAGTTAACAACAACAACAAAGCACTAATCTCATTTGAAAGTCCTTTTAAATGTATTTGTATGGGTTGGGAATGGAATCACCATTGCTGTACATGATTTGTTCTTCAGTATCTCTGTCTTGTTCAGCCTGGAGAAGGGGCAGCTGCTAAGAGACCTACCAACAGACATCTGGTACCTGAGAGGAGGTTACTCTAGAAGACAGAGCCAGGCTGCTCACAACAGAGCTTAGTGGGAGGATATCAGACCATGGCCATAAACTGAAGGCTTACATTGGTTATAAGGAAAAGCTTTTTATGTTGGGTTTGCGTGGCAAGGTTTGAGTAGTGAGGGAGCTATAAGAGTGGCTTCTGTGTGAAGCTGCTAGAAGCTTCTCTTGTATCTGACAAAGACAATGCCAGCTGGTCCCAAGATGGACTCACTGCTGGCCCAAGGCCAAGCCAACCGGTGATGATGGTAGAGTCTCTGTGGTAATGTATTTAAGAAGGGAGAAAAAAAAATGCACAACTGCAGCCAAAGAGCAGAGTGACAATATGCGAAAAAAAAACCAACTGTAGATACCCCAGTCAGTGAAGAAGGAAGGGGAGAAGGTGCTCCCGGCATTGGAATAGAGATTCCCCTGCAGCCTGTGGTAAAGACCACGGTGAGGCAGACTGTCCCCCTGCAGCCTATGGACGTTAGTGGTGGAGCAGAGATACACCTTAAGCCCATGGAGGACCCCATATCAAAGCAAATGGATGTGCATGAAGGAGGCTGTGACCACTTGGACAGCCCACACTGGAGCAAGATCCTGGCAAGACCTGTGACCCTCTGGAGAGAGGAGTCCATGCTGGAGCAGGTTTACTGGCATGACTTGTGATCCTGTGGGATACTAAAACTGGAACAGTCTGTTCCTGAAGGACTGCAGCCTGTGGAAGCGACCACTCTGGAGCAGTTCATGAGGATCTGCAGCCCATGAGAAGAGACTGTGATGCAGAAGTTCATGGAGGACTGTCTCCCATGGGAGGGACTCTGAGCTAGTGCAGGGGAAGAGCATGAAGAGATAGGAAATGCAGAGACAAAGGGTTGTGAACTGACTGCAACACCTGTTCCCCATGCCCCCCCCCCACTCAAGGGGAGGAAGGGTATTTGAGAGTGAAGTTGAGCCCAGGAAGAAGGCAGGACAGGGCAAAGATATTTTAAGATTTGTTTTTATTTCCCGTTATCCTACTCTGATTTGATTGGTAATAAACTAAACTAATTTCCCCAAGTTGAATATGTTTTACCCATGATGGGATTGTTTAGTGATCTCCCTCTCCTTGATATATGAGCCTTTCATTGTATTCCACCCCCGCCTCCCATCCAGATGAGGAGGCCAAGTGATAGAGCAGCTTGACAGGCACCTGGTATATAGCCAACATCAGTGCACCACACTTTTTCACAATAAGAAAATCCCAGAGAGGTTGTGCAGTTTCTATTCTTGGTAGTTTTCAAGATCTTACTGGATACAGTCCCAGGCAGCCTAGTCAAATCCAATAGCTGACCTTGTTTGAAGAGGAGATTGGACCAAAACCTTCCTGAGGTACCTCCTAGTATGAATTATACAGGATCCTACAACTTCTGCTGTGCTTGTATAAACTACAGTTGATAAGTTAAAAACCAATAATTTTCTTCAGCTATTTCAATAACACTTCATTCTAAAATACAGGAAAATTGTTTTGGGGTTTCTTTAACACTGATGCTGTGGTAACACTTTGTGAAGATGATGTAAAGACATAATGACTGGCAGTCAAAGTGAATCCAGGAACTAAAGAATTCAGATTCTGCTAAATCCTGATTTCAAAGTTGTGGGTAGAGCTTGTAGAAGATTACATAGTCATAAACACTAAGGTAATATGTTATAGCTATTAACTTCTTCCAACTTCTCAAAAAAAAATTTGGATTATTCTTCTGTACTTTTGACTGTGCCTGCTGAGTCTTATGCACTGAGCACAAGAATCAGTAATTCCTATCAAAAGGCCTTTGTTTGGCTGCATTTGCTAATTATTTTTAGGTATCACTACTGTGAATACACACAAAGCTGAATAGTGGCACCATGATCAGTGACCACTGAAGTGCACTGCTTAGTACAACAGGTTAACAGCACAAGGGACAACTTTCACTGTTGTCTAGCACTTCAATTCATAAGTCTCATATATCACTCATCAGTTAGCTTTATGTTGTTTCAAATAGCAAAGAAAAAGCTACAATGAGACTCTGCAACAATAGACTAATGTTTTTTGGTGAAAAAAAAATTAAATAAATCTGATGAAAGACAATTAATCCAGTGGGGTCAGTCTCTAAATTAATTTCCATGTCTGACAACAATTCCACCCCGCAGTGAACAGGCTATCATAGGTTTATACTGTTATCAGTTGTGGGTGCTAGTATCAGTATCTCATCCTATCAGAATTTCATCCTATCATTGAAGTGTTATTATAAGCTATTACTAGATTAAAAATAACTTCTAAAGATAATTTTTCAGCTACTGCACAAATTGGTCTTTACATGTTAACAGGCAGTGTAAGAGCAATGCACCTTTATAACTTTATTTCACTTTCATGAAAATACTTAGTAGTTTTGCTCGCTCTATCAACCGTGCTGACCAATAACAGATATCACTAATCAACAAGCCATTAAAAATCTACAGAAATTATCTACTTTTATGTAGGAAATTTTGCTTGAAAGGAAGATAATTGCCAGATTATTTTAAGCTACAAATTAATAGAATCACAGAACACCAGGCTGGAAGGGACCTCAAGGACCATCTGGTCCAACCTATTTTGGCAAAAGCACATAGACAAGATGACACAGCACACTGTCCAGCTGAATCTGAAAAGCATCCAATGATGGAAAATCCACCACTTCCCTGGGGAGATTACTCTAATGGGTGACTGTTCTCATGGTGAAAAATGTTCTTGTGTCCAATCAGAATCTCCCCAGCAGTAACTTGTACCCATTATGCTTCATCTTTTCCATGTGACTCCTTGCAAAAAGGGACTCTGTCTTCTTGGTAGCCATCCTTTAAATATTGGAACAAGATGATAAGGCTTCCTATCTTAAGGCTGAAGAAACAACTCTCTCAGTCTTTCCTCATATGTCAGGCTTCCCAGTTCTTTGATCATGTTTGTGTCCCTTCTCTGCACCCTCTCCAGCCTGTCCATATCTTTTTTTTGTACAGTGGGGACCAAAACTAAACACAGGGTTCCAGGTGTGGCCTGACAAGCGCTGAGTAGAATGGGATTATGACTTCTTTATCTCTGATGATGATGATGCCCTTGTTGATGCAATCCAGCATCCTTTTGGCTTTCTTTGCTGCTGAAGCACACTGTTCACTGGTATTGAGCTTAATTGAGGCTAATTTTAAATAGTCTAAGATATGTGTCTCTCTTCTCACATTTGAACTACAAAAGAAAGTAGTTTCATATATGGAAAAAGTGTTCTTACAGTCTAACCTATTTACTAGTTTGACTCCTCTAGAGCTATTCTTACTTGTCTCATTTTTATTGGATTCTCCAAATAAACACTAAAAATGGAAAAGACCATCTAATTTAAAAAAAAACAAAAAACAAACAAACCCTCAGAAAACACAATTTTCACTATAATTTTAACAGTGAAATCTGTGAAAATAGATACATTATATATTAATTCTACCACACTTCATGAATGTCACCTTTCATCAGAATAATTCAGTAATAGACAAGTATGCAGGTAACTTTACATGCACGATGAATCAACATACAGCATGAAAGGGTATGTGGAAGGAGAGAGCATCCACTCTTTAAAAGGTATCTGGTCAATGACCTTTTCAGGACAGACGGGTATAATAAGAAAAGAAGGAAGCTATGAACAAGAATCCATATATGTGCAAACTTGATGAACAAATGGTAAGGGAGACAGTAAGGACAACCATACCAGGTCAGTCACACTAATTGATAAGGGTATGTGGAAAGCTGGGATGTTTATTTCAGTATGATTATCTGATAATGGACCTTGTCAAATGGAATACTAGGGAAAAGGAGGATTTGGTAGCAGTTTAGCAGGGTGTGTGTGTGGATGCCTTTGGTTTGTGGTGTCAGCCACTGGAGGCAGTGAGGTCTCATTGTCAGCTACTGGAACCACTGGGGTATTTAAACTCCAGCCCCTGAGATGGGAATGGTGTGGGCCACTGAAAACCAGCTACAGGTAGAAAGGGGTGTGAGTGAGGCAAATGAGGGTCTTAGCACAGCATCTGGGTTGGGATCATGGGTCACAGATTGTGGGCAGGGCACCAGCAGCTGGGGGAGAGCATCTGTACCAACCCCAAACCAGGTGTGTGTGGGGTGTGGTGGTGAATTCACTGGCAAACTGGACCATCAAGAAGTTGGGGGTTCCTCAACTGGAGAAGCAGTATCAGGTGGGTGGAGAGTCCATCCTGGTACATTTAAAGGATCCTGCAAAGTGGAGTATCAGTGAAAACCATGACCTTCAGCTTGGGCAAATATCTCAGGTCCCCAGGGTTGTGACAGGCTGCAGCGGTGGGGCAGGAGGGTCATGGGCTGAGGCAGCTGGATGAGGTGGCATCTTTTGCCATCCTTTAATAAAATTTAAAAGCTTATATAAGAGCTAAAAAATTCTTTCATATTGCTGTGCTCCAAGGACAGGCTTGAATACAACCAGTATCCAACTGTAATAGATTCTTCTAGCTTTAAACCATTTTGTATCTAAATATAATTTAGTTAAATGCTTCCACAGTCTCTCTTCTGTAATCTGCAGCTAACAGGGTAAAAAGAAATAAGGAAGTCTGCATTCATTTCCTTTATATAAGACTCAGATCCAAAATCCTAGCTGCTGGCCCCAAGTGTATGTCTGTGCATCTGTTTTAGCAGATGCTGAATTAAGCCCACAGACTGGAAAGTTTATTATATTATGTCATTAGAAGTAGGACTTTAAGCTGGTCAAAGGACTTTAAAGACAAATATAATGATACTCCAACATCTGTACCTAGAGCACTGATAAGAGCAACACTAATTGGGGATGAACGTAGTCTCTCAGCTTGAACTGAGGAATGTGAAAAGTTGGCCAAAACTCTGTAGAAACAAACAACAGACAAAGCAAACTAATATAACTTGTCAAAAAGCTTTCCCCATTTCTAGCCCAGTAGCTAATGGTTTTCTTGAAGTTTAAATGGGGCCAAGGGTAGAGTGACAGGAACCCTGTCAGGGCTGTCAGGAACAAGGCTTTTCTCCCATCCAGCTGCAGCTTTTAGCAATCCAACTAGTAATTTTACATAGTGTTTATGATCTCCTTGCTTACACTTCAACCAGCAATCTCATCAAGGAGAACGGAGAAAATTAATCTGACTGGTTTGCTTCCTTTTGCAGTATTGGGAAAAAAATAGAGAAGTTATTGTCAGTTGTTGTTTACAAGAAGAATATCTCTCATTAAAACAAGCTAACAAAATTCTACATAAAACTTTTGAGAGATGTAATACAGATGGTATTCTTCACCTGTGTTATGGTCTTTATCTATCTATATCTATATGTAATATATATCTATGTGTACATCTGTATCTGTATAAAGTGTTCTTTCTTTAAATACAGCAAGGAACTTGAGCCCATACTACTTAACTATTGTTTCAGTATCTCCGAAGTTTTTGGATCACTCCAGAAAGTTCTTCCCAAGAAATTCTGACATGGAGGGAGATAATTTAAGCAATGCTTGTGTAAGCTGGTCCACATTGCTTGGCCATGAGCTCATTCTAGTATTTTGTAGAATAACATAACTATGCAGATAAAATCCATAGCAATAAAGAAAATGGCCCAGACTGTTATCTGGCTCAGAGGGCAAGTTATCTGGCATAATATGTTTCTCCCCACTGCATAATTAAACTTCCTTAAAATAGAGTAGCTTCAAACATTCTGCCAACTGGAAATATCTTCTGTTATGCCCTATCTATACCCATGCCCAGCACTGACTGGCAGTCTTGCCAAACATGCAGGAAAACCATTCCAGAAACTGGTTCCAGAAAATAAACAGTTTCACAAGCCAGTTTCTATGCCTGTTTAGTTTATATAGTCAGTTTATAACTGCCTGCTAAGGCTGCTGTGTTTTGTTCTCCGAAGAGTTAAATATTCCCTCTTGGGATGTGCAAAGTGGGTGACCAGAAAGTCTGTATACAATGCAGACAAACAAGTATCAAAAGACTGGAGTGGTCTTCTATCCAACCAGTCAATAGTACTTATTTCTGCTTTTCCTGATCTTTGCAGCCTGACTGATTGTACAGACCCTTTTATTGCAGGAGACAGTAGAACAGATCAGAGACTCATTGCAAAATTGAGCATTTATATCTGAGAGGTTTCATTGTAAAGACACTTCCAGCTGACTCTACTCTTTAGGTCAAGGATCCAAAGTAGTAGAACAGGGAACAAGTCAAAACCTATATGCCATCAGATATATTTTGGTTCACGTTAGTACTATAGACCTCTTGTGTTCAGGTGAACTTCTTCTTTCAGTTCATGTGAATCTCTGAAGAGTAATTTTTAAAATATATGTATCATAATGCTATATGAAATGTTCAAGGGCTGATATATAAGTTTTACTTTATTTTGTCCTTCATCTGACTTAACTTTAAAATAACTGCTCATTTTAAGTCTATCTGAAATTAGAGCAGATGGCAAAATTGCCCATCTTGCTAGTAAGATATAATCTGTTACAAGATAAGGGGATTTAGAAAAATAAGTCAATTTCATCATTCAGGAATGTAAATCATAGTGCTGTAATATTCTTTCTGAAACTTCTTAATGATCAGTTACTAAAATAGTCAAACTAAGAATGTCAGCCTTACAGCTGCAGCTTCTTAAAACTGATCAAAGCTAAACCCTGTGCTCTCCAAAATCTTAATCTAATACTGTGCATCCTGCCTATCACCTGTTTCTCTTTGCACAGCAAAATTTAATCACTGATTAAGAAAACTCCATGTACGTACCAGTAATTAACCCTTCTGCCTGGGACATTCAGTTAGCTACAAAAGACAGATTAGATTCCTAAAAATTCATACTTAACACTAAACAAAATGACAATAAACACTCAAAGAATTGATCACACTAGCTCACACTAGCTTTCCACTTGAAACTATGGCACGGTCCCTCATAGCATTTGATCACACAGTAGTGAGTTAAATATAATTCTACACTGACAACCACACTTACTGTCGCGGGCGGAGTGATTGACTTCACTCGTAAAAGAGAAGTAATTATTTATTAAGATGAAACAGAANGCCACACTTACATAAAGTGGAAATTTTAGTCACAAATTGCTGGAGACCAAGCTAGCTCCTACCATCTCCTTTAAATTAATTGTCAGAGTTAGAATTTTTTTCCTCCTAAGAAGTCTTAGCTTCAAAGCAAGGAATATACAACATCGCCGTTCTTTATTAGCTATCCCAACTGAAGTGATGACAGCTCAATAACTGGAAGGCAGGTTCTCCACAACCTTTCAGTATTTCTTTCAGTATTTGCTTCATTTCACAGATCACTTTTCACCCATTATCACAACTAGTCTTCTACTTCACGGATCCTCTTCTGGCAGACCATCTTGTACAACCACACTTAACACACACTGATGCTCCTTTGGACAAGAGATTTTATTCTGAAAGCCTCTGCAACTGACACTGAAGGTGATAAAACTCTTTTTAGCAATGACCCTAAGTAAGGCTGTTTTACCCTGTTCTGAGGACAGCCTACATGAAGCTAAATCATTTTCAACACGATTCAGTTTTCTTCTTACTTCTTGCAAATATGAACATGTAGTCTCTGTGGTGTTAAAATATATAAACTTTTAGTTTATCTAAAAAATGCTTGGTAATTGATATACAAACAATATTTAGTTAATTCAATTGACTTCACTTTCTAACACCCTGAGAGGAGGCCTTTTTGTTAGGGGGTCCTTGGGGAAAGGACCCTCTTTTCCTCATTAGCCAGTGATGGGAATGAACTCCATACTCAGTGGCAAGAGAAGTTATGTGCTTTGCATTCAAGAAAATTGCCCCTTGATTCACCTGAAGAATGTTACCAATAAATGGTAATGGAATCAGAAATAGTTATTTACTTACAGTTTAGGTGTACCTGGTAAGTACAGATAGTCTGTTTCAAAAATTTGTATTTTAATATATTCATACACATACCTAATTTAATGCTACAGTGTTTTGTACATTTATTTTCAATTACAGACCTTGAAACTACTCACTCAAAGGCAAATCTTTGTAGTTCTTTTTGTTCATAAAAGTCACTTAAAGAGAGAACTTGAAAACCTCATTAACAGCAATTCATCCTTGATCCTTTCATCCCTTCAGAGCTTATTTAAACTTCAAAGTCTTGACCCATTCAAATTATTTAAACAAGAGCTCTGAAGTTGCACAAGATACATGACAACCAATAAAATTTCTCATAATATGATCTTTCTTCATTGTGAAATTTTCTAGATAGGAATGACTGAGAAAACCTGTAATATCTGAAAGATTCATGTTAAGATTAATTTTATGAACAAGCATGATGAACCTTAAACAAGGAAATACTCTGATCACATTTTTATTTCAGTCTTTTAAGCTGATATTTATCATGTTGGCTGTATATGGCATACTGTCATTTATTCAGCATGGTCATGTACAAACACAGTCTCCAATAGCCAAATTCATACAAAAACAGTGAAAGACAAAACAGTAGTATAGTTCATCATGCCCGGATGGAACCTTTTCAGCTTAATATGAAGATCAAATGGAAAAAAAAAAAAAAAAAAAAAAAAACAAGT
>VZRU01005130.1:127025-207275 GCA_013398155.1 Pedionomus torquatus | reverse complement strand
AAAAAAAAAAAAAAAAAAAAAAAGAGCTACTTGCATAACCTTGCTCCCCTACATCTTCTAAAGTTCATTTTTACTTCATATTTCCACATTTATCCTTTTTCTCATTTACTTCTCCTTATGACCAGCAAAACTGAAAGTCACATAAGAGTACTAAATAAATAACCCCCCCTAAATTTTTAGGATTAAGTAAGAGTTTCTGGAATCACAGAAATATAAGAATCTAATTTTCAGTGATGTAATGATCTGTAACCCTTTTTCAAAGACATGAAAATCCTGAAAATTAGATCCTAGGGTACCCTAACAACTAAAATTGTCTCTGCCCTAAAAAGAGGAAAAAAATGCCACCAATTAGAAGGCCCTAGGCTGGGATTGGTACTGAAATAGTGGTGAGCTAGCTCTCATTATCAACCAGCTTCTCAGTGATGATGGAAGAGAATAGGAAAACTCCCTTCTTGCATGGCCTGGGTAAAGGATGGCCACCATCACCAGCCTCGAGGAGTGAGGAGACAGCCTAGAAAACACCATTCTTCCTATTTTTCTGTAAATACTGTATAAAAGTCTGGGAAGGGATACAGCATACATCACCTGGTAATTTGTTTATTTGTTTGCATTGCTTGTTCTCCCGCAGAATCTGTGAGAACTCAGTTTGTAGCAGGAGTTCCAATGTGGTGAATATGCTGCAGCCTTGGAAAGGGCGTAGTAAGCTACTTTTCCACTAGTGTAAAACTTGAAGCCCTAATATTTTTGAAATTAATATTGTTTAATGTTACATTATACAAACTCAGTAATGTATAAGAAAGTAATTCTGATATAGCTGTATTTTCTACCATTTTATCCCTAGTAACTTCAGTGCAACCACTCCCTCCCTACTTAAGAAAAATACAATTAGTTCTTATTAGTGTTATTGAACATTACAGACGAAGCTCTAGTCATATTCTTGACTAAGAAGGTAAGAAAAGTGACAGAATGGACCAGATTTCTCAGAGTCCAATCCCTGAGAGTGACACATAGCTGCATTCCATCTTCCATCTAGTTTCATTGCTTTTGTAATGACTTGGTTTAGAAGCTCCTTTAAAAATATGCAAGGTCATCCTAACACACCTGTATCCTCCTCTAGCTCTTGTTTTTTAATGCAGTTGTGTTATTGGATAGTGATAATTACTCATTCCACTCCTAAATTGATACAACTGTTGAACATTCTTGTTACCTGTATTGTGATTTCAGTTACTAAAATGTGTATGAATGTAGCATTGTGTTATGGATGGGGCTTTGAGCAATGTGGTCTAGTGAGAGGTGTCCTTGCACATGGCAGGAGGGTAGGAACTAGATGATCTTTATGGTCCTTTCCAACCCAAACGATTCTATGATTCTATAATAATGTGAGGTGCTTCATATAAGTAAATCTGTAAGAGTTCTTTCACCGAGTTGAGAGGAAACAGAATCAAGCTACTAACAGAGGAGGACAGACAGGAATACAAATCAATATATAATCAAATGATCAATATTTCTGTGCTCATTTTCAAGCTGTGTTATGGCTCTTAGATTAATAAAAGACCTCATCATATAACTATGCAAGAAGTTTCTCATGCTCTAGCTCTAAACTTATCAGATTATTCCCTCACCCTAGTGGAAGTGTTGTTGCCACCCTTGCAGAAGATTTCCTTGTTTCCTAGTTTCAAACTAATACTTAGATCTGAGACNTATTCAGTATCTTCTAAGTTACTTACTAATTTATAGTACAGGAATACAGACCTTCTTTTCAATAATGATAAAAGAGTAACAAGTAATAGTTGTAGACAATGATTTCTTTGTACAAATCACCACATAAAAAATAGCAATTTTACCACTGAAATGTCTTAATAGACCTTAGAGAGCATCTTCATTTTTATTTTCTAATGCTCTGCTGACACCTTCTGGAATACAACACTATTTTGTAACTTTATAGCTGACTTGAGTAGTGATAATGATGGAGTTAATAAAGAAAAATATCTGATCCTACCACATGTATCAAAACGCAAATATTTGTATAGCTTTTATATATGCTGAGTGCCAGTTTTCACTGATTTTAATGTATTAAAACCATAGCAAATATTAAAAAAAAAAAAAAAACAAAAAACTTATCTACATCAAGAGGATCAAGTTTCAGGAAAACAGTTATATTTCTGTTAATGTTAATGGGTATGAAATTTGATGTTGTTCGTAAAAGCCTCGCTATTGAAGTCAGGGGATTAAGGCAAAATCTCTGACTTCTTTTTTAAAATGTGTAGAGGTTAAAATCAGGCACAGGACATCCTTTCAACCCCTGTCTCATCTTCCCCATTTAAATCCTCTATATTCTTTATGTCCCATCAGTGTGTCTGAAGGTGGGAGTCTTGAAGCACATAAAGTTTCACATGACTTGAATGTGAGCATGACCCAGTTATCCCTGACCTCTACATGAAGCTGTCAGGTACAACATAAGATTTATGGGAGACCTTCATCCTTCTGCAGCTGCAGCTGGAAGCTAGGCATCCGATGCCTAAAATGACACGAAATGCTTATATATAGGCTACTGAATCCCCTTGTTGCTATATTCAAAGACAATTTCACGGACACCTAGTTGACTTTCAAACTCGATGACTTAAAAAGAGAGAAACAAGCAATTGTTCCACCTTTAAAAAAAAATCAATAATAAAAGGATCCTGTGACTCATAAAGGTAGTGTCTCAGGTTCCTGCCTTTAATGCAGTCACAATAATAATGTGGTGCAACAATGTTGAGAATCTGTTTTGGTTTTTGTGTTGTATTTGTGGTTTTGGTTTGTTGTTGTGTTTTTTTGTTTGTTTGTTTTGGTTTGGCTTTTTTGAGACAAAGCATTGCTAGATTCCAACAGTTTTATTTTTTAAATAAAAACAGTTTTGTAAACATGAATTATTTTACCTCCACTGTTTAAAATTCTGACAGAACAGATTCCCATTTGAAAACAAATACAATTTAATAATTATTTAAAAAAAATAAAATAATTGTGGGTTAATTCATACAAATACACAGGAAATACTCAAATTATTTGCTTTGTGTAAGAAAAATGTGTTCTTCATTATAATTATATTAGATCTGGCTACCTATTGAACAAAAAATACAATTACAAAATCAAACAGTACTGCAGAGACCTAGAAACTGTCTCAGGTTATTTTCTACTCAGTCTTGCCAGTCAGAAGGAAGTGCAGGCACAAGCAGGTACATCACACATATCAGCATCTGCCTTCACAGATGATATTGCCAGCAGGATTTGTCCTCCATGGCCGTGGAGGAACTCTTCAAAGACAGTGGGTTACTGCAGACAGTTGGGATCCACTCATCAAATAAGGGGAATGGCATCTTTATTAACAAGCTAATTAACTCATTGAAATGGCTTTTGGCTAGATTATTTTGGTAATGGTGTCCATAGCTAAAAGACAAGCAATGACCCAGGAGACAAGCTGAAAGTGCCATGGGGGCAGCTCACACACTCCCTTAAAGACAAGGGACAAGTGTTATATCATCTCAAGTGCCTGCATGTCAACACTCATTTTATGGGAAACATACAACTAATGTGCAGTCCCATGTACATTTTCAGAGCTATGGTATCTTTGGAAGTACAGAAATTTAATGAGATAGCTCATGTGACTCAAGTACTGCAATGGAAAGTTGCAGACTGTTCAAGAAAGACAAAAACAGCAGAAGAGGAGGGATTTTGCTCCACATAAAATATCAACTTGACCATCTGGACATTAGGTATAGACCAGAGGACAGATCTGTAGATTAGATGGTCTGACTTCAGAGGACTGGAGAAGTCAGTATATGAATAAGGGTTGAATCAGGTGGTCTCCAGAGGTCCTCTCCAATCTAGATTTCTGTATGACTTCATTGTCACATGCTATTATTAGTGGAAATTGAATAGCCCTTGGAAGGAAAGTTTCACAGTGGGACAGACTGGAAATGTCCCTCACCGAGACATGACACAGGATTGTTCATGCAAGTAACTCTTTCAACTGGATTTATGAATCTGACATAGATACTGTGGGACGATATTAAACGGCCTTGTCTCCTTGCACAATTGAAGAAAAGAAAAAAAAAAAAAGTGTTTGGAGGAAACTGAGGACTCAATTTGTATTGACTTCTAATCTGTGTGAAAAGAACTGGTAATATAGGAAGCCAAGCAGTACTATATGTGCTTGGTTTTGGTTTTGTTTCTGTTTTTTTTTTTTTTTTTCTTTTGACAGCATAAAATTAATATCCATGCTGTTATTTAGCAGTTTAATAAGAAAAATTCACAGGAACTAAGAAATTATATGCTTAAATCCTTAAAATTGCCACTAGACACTGAGTGTATGGACTCCAATATTGTGTCATCCATTCAAGATTATTTCTACTGTTCAGACTTTTATTTAAACTGTGAGATAGCCTAGAATGAATTTTGCTTTTTCCGTTGCAGTAATTAAAGGTTTTGAAGAATGTTTCATCACCATTATATTTCTGAGGGAAGTTTTGTTAGTTACTAAGAATATTTCTTACTGAATCTAGTGGGGGAAAAAAAAACAAACAAACAAACAAAAAAAAAAACCCAAAAAAACAACCAACAAACACATGAAACAGACTGTAGTCAACAGGTTCTTGAAGTATATAAAATCTCCAATATTAATGAAGACCAGCCAGGCATATAAGACATAGGTAGTCCCATATATACAACAGTAGTAGAATTTGAGTCAGAAGTGCTAGCAATAACAGACATAACAGAAATCTGACAAAGTTCTTTTATCATATCATAAAAGGAACAAGGAATCATAGAATGGTTTGGGTTGGAAGAGATCTTTAAAGGTCATCTAGTCCAACCTGCCCTGGTTGCAGGGAACAGGGAGGTTTTCAACTACATCAAATTGCTCAGAGCCCTATCCAGCCTGACCTTGAATGTTCCCACAAATGGGGAATCTACCTCTCTGGGCAACCTGTTACTGTGTTTCACCACTGTTATGATAAAAAAAAAATCTTCCTTATTTCAGAAATAATGTTGTCTGGTTCATTACTGCTGTTATCCTCAGAACAACCTTATGGCTGCACTTTCACAAACATTAGACCAAACCTAGTTATTGCTCCTGCATGTCCCACTGATACTAGAACAAATAGCAACAAGTACTGGCTTCCTGGATGCAGAACAAGGGAGCAAAGGTTCTCTTACACACTTATGTGAGATGTAAAGCTGCTGCATAAAGGATAGAGAAGATTTAGAAGAAAACACAAGAAACCATATCTACATGTATTGCAACTAGAACAAGAGTAGAACAAGAACTCTTTCACTTATCACCAGTCCTAAAACTCTCCCTAGCATGGTTTTGGCCCCTTCCAACTTCCAGACTCTCAAAAAACACCAAACAGTGCCTGAGCACATGTGTGTGCCTGTTGCCTGTCATAGAAGACTGAGTAAAATAAAAAACCTTCTTCTTTAAGAGGAAAGAGGAAGAAAGATTTTTAGGTCAAGCCTATTTATAACTGCAGCTGTAGCCAATGTCACATCCGACAAGGACATCTACAAAAAATCCTAGTATACAATCTTTCACAAAATGCCAAGAAAAAAGAAAAAAAGAGAATAAACCCAAAGATTAAAACTCACTCTTACAACTAACCTGAGCATTGAATATGGACAGATATTAATAATAAAATGTGATGACTGCAGATGACTGCAAATGAAAATAACACAAAATCAATCATTTCTGATTGTCCCTATCATCAGATACAGGCAATAAATACCCAGAATATTATTTTTTTATACTAGATACTCCTTTTGTTTTTGTCATAGTTTTGTTTTGCTTTGTTATTCTTTTCTCCTCTAAGAAGGTAGGATGTAATTTAAATGTAGCAGATGGGCTGTACCCTTAGTAAAACTTTCTTGATGGTTTAGAGGTAGTTCACAGCCCTCAACATATTCTTCTGCAAAGCTTCTAATGCCCTGAAATTTTGAAACCCAAAATCTGAAAATCCTAGTTTCCTTTCACTATTTGACTATATTTACCCATCAGATGCAGAACAATATTTCCTTGGCATAACAGGCATTTCATTAATGAAGTATTTTGAAAATACTGTGCAAGCTAACCAAGTAACCTACTATATTCAGTTAAATATAGTTATTATAGCTGCATAAGAAAAAGGGCCAAAAGCTTTTAAGATCCCTTCCTAAGCAACATAAAGATATTTTTTACCTATTAGAACTAAAGTTTCATTGTTTTTTTTAAACTTTTCAGACAAAAGAGAGCTTTTGAAGTTAACCTATTGCAGGAGACAAAATATCCTCCAATATCCATTGCCAGTTTCTCTAGGTCTCAGGGAAAAGCATTAAAATGAGAGAGGGATAATGAATATTGATCACTTATCTAACCTCTGATCTTTTTCTCTGGGGCATCCAAGATCCTCTCACACTCTTACAGATCAATTGTGTTCACAACATAAATGTTGGCTTTTTTAGAGTTCATAATCTCTCATATCTGAACAACTACCTCGTGAAAGCTGTTGGCAGTTCGTTGTTCACAAGATGAGCTAGATATATCTCCCAGCCAAAATTAAGAAGCCAACTCTTTTCTTAACAAGTGATACCAAAAATATGTAATAAAGTAGTTGTACCACTTGATGGAGCCGTTATCAAGTTGCCAGCTATAATGCTCCTCTTGAAAATTAATGAGTGCAGCTGTAGCTGTCAAGAGAAGCCTGAATCTACTCCATTTTCTAGAAATGCAATAACTAGTAAGCCTGGTCTGCTTAACAGTGGGCTACATCAACCTGCCAACCTTGGAATAAATCTTTATACTATTATCACGATAAACTACAATTTTGATTGCCCTGTGAGAAGACTCTGGGAACAGCCCCACACTTAATATTTTTGTGGTATTTTTTTTCTCTTCTTCCTACTCAAGAACTGCATTTTGTTTATAATTAATAGTGTTTTATTTTAAAGTATTCAAAAAAAATGGAGTTGTTCCAGCTGCTTACCTTATTTATTGAATATTTTGTCACTTATTTGTTCTTTTCAGGGAGGAAAACAAATAAAAGTCCTTAATCTAAAATCAAAACAAGTGTTTGAAGAACTCTGTCGATAGTCTAGGGAAATACTATTATCTCTGAATACCTTTATCAAAATTCTTATCTTGTTTTTGCAAGCCACTTCTCTCCCTTAGGACCTGTGAATATCTCACGCTTTAAGTTGGAATGTAAGAAGATACACATGGGATTCTGCATCTTTCTGAAAGAAGTACATTTAAAACACCAGAACACGTTGTGGATGTTTGATTAATATTGCCTACATACCAATAAATTACTGGTAGTCATTTTCAGGCTTCATGGAAGGTGACCTAATGAATATAAAGAGAATATGAGTAATTCAAAAATAATGGGAAAATTTTCCATCAGCTGCAGGCTCTTCACATACTAAATTAACAGGGAAAACATTGAAAGACTCATTTGAATTTGTTGTATGCTTATAAAACCAATTTTCCACCTTCTCTGCTCTAAGGGAATCGCTGATTGGAAGTGCTTCCTATTTTCAATTGAAAGTTAGTGCAAAACTCCATCCAACACTAATGTTAACTGACACTTTATACCATGCATGGTATTTCAGAACAAAACCACAATGTATTCACATTTGTTTCCTCACTCAGGGGTAAGAAATGGGGTAGGGGCATGTTTTCCACTTCCAGAAAGTACTTTGGGAGGACAACGATTAAAGGAAAGAATTCACCAGAGCAGAATAATTGTCTTTCACATACATATTGTCATTTCTCTGTTCAAACGAAAACAAAACCATGAGCAGAGAGATTTTCTATTTAAAGGTCCACATAGATTAAATAAAAATCACTGATTCTAAGATTGGACTGCTTCCTCATGTGTTATAAAACTGTAGGATGAGTTGAGCTGCACAGTGATTTACACCAAAATAATCTGACAACACTGGAGGTGAAAGACTGATGGATGAACAGTAACTAGCACTTCATAAAAAAACTTTGTCATACTTCTAACAATTTTTTTTTCCACTTACTCATGTTTTTGTATCACCTTCTGAAGAAATTTTTTTTTTTAAGAATTTTGGATTTTAAAAGATTATGGGCATCTATCTTTACTCCCATTGACGTTAATAGGAATTGTGAACATTCAATACTTTTGATACTGAAGTATTCCACATGGGCAACTTTCAAAGCCCTGGCCAAGGGCTTCATTTTGCACTCTATTTCGGCTGAAGAATTTTGATCCCTCACACTGGACTTGCATGCTTTCAAAGGTCTTTTAATTAATGCAAGTGGACTACAGTAGCGTCTCTTCCTCTTGATATATTTTTTGGACAACAGTGTGTAGTATTAAACATTAAATAATACATTTACATGACAGATGAACTATTTAGTCCTACAAACTACCCATATCATTGCTGACACATTGATGTGTTCATTTACACTCTCAAATGTCTAAATTAGTGGCTATGATGATTTTTTCTGCAGAATCAGGGACAATACATAGATTTCACAACAGTTTACAGGCTTTACAGGAGAAACTTATTTTGTTGTACAGCCTGAGAAATACATATATCCAGCCACAATAATATGACACTCATATCTTTCCTCCCTCCATCTATCTTCTTCCCTGGAACATGATTTATTTTTTTTCTTCTTATCTTTAAAATAATTGATAAGAGAGATTTCCTCCTATTCATATTTTAGTCCGCTTTATTAGCTAATAGTCCTGATCAGTCTCAGCAGATGACCGATGTCTACAAAGCTGTAGTTCACTGGCAGTCATCTTGGATGCACTCTTTTGATTGCATTCGTTGCCCAAAGCATTTCTGTTCCACCAGAAGATTGTCAAAGTTCAGCCAAGCTGCCTTATGAGTCATGTGTGTCTGTTCCCTGGAAATGCATCTGAAGTTGAAAGTGGGGGAAAAAAAAAAAAAAAAAAAAAAAAAAAAAAAAAAAAAAAAAAAAAGCAGAAGAGCCGAGGAAGTAATCAAGTCTCAAATTAATAATGAAAATTTTAGACTCACATAATCCCCACTATCAAACAGAATAGTTCAGCGTTTGTGTGCAGATCTTGTATGCCACTTGTATGCCATCATAGAACATGACTGAAACATGATAGAGAAAAAGTTCTTATAAAAGAGAAAGGGAGATAAAGGTCATGATTGTATGAGGTTATTCCCTCTTGTTAAAATGAATGAGAGCTACCAGCTGTCACGTGGTCCATCACAAGAGCAGAGAAGATGACAAGATAGCCCAAGAGGCATCAGTTCTGCGCAGAAATGTACATACTTCATTTCACTTCTTCTAAATTGGAGACAGTCTTCCAGGACAAGATTGGCTTGGATGACGAAAAATAGTCCAATGTTATTTGTATCAGTGGATTGTCACTGCTACACATGATGACAAGTGAGAAAATAAAGGTCTTGTTTCTTCCTAACATGAGTGATTTGGATCTTGCCCTTTCCAGAACCATCAGGATAGAGTGCTAATTGCACAAAACCTCTATAGATCAGAAAAGAGCTGCATTCCATCTCAGTGACATGTACTTCATTAATCACAAGGGAGCTGGGGAGAAATCCATTTCCTTGTAAGCTTGTGATTCTGCAGCAGGTTTTTCAATAGTCTCATGTTATGGCTTTCATAACACTAAGTAGGTGATTGTCAGGCATGGCTACCAGAGAATGTGGGAACTAACTCCAGTCCCTGATCCATCAGCAACTGAGCCTGTATTTCCAATAGAAAGACAGTCATCACTGCCATGCAAATCAACACATCCTACATAAATTATAGTAGTTCAGTTAAGCTTTTTTGCTTTGGTTTTTATTTTTTTTAAAGCCAAACGCAAGCTTTTTCTTCCTTCCTGTGGTATCATACTGTTCATGGTTACCTTGGCAGGCAAATACAAGTTCATTTTGGCCTCAGATGCTTTGTTTGCAATCCAAACTCACTTGACACCACACTGGTGCATTTTGTCCCTGTATCTTCTCTTGGGCTCAGCTCTGTTCTACCCACAGCTATATAGCTTACACTTGAATTTGGTGACAGATCAAGTGAGTCTGAAAGAAGCCAAAATCACAGTCTCTGAGTGGTTTGCAAGCTTAATTTTCTAGTAATTTGGCCAGATTAACTATATTTATTTTGAACACAGAGGATTCAGGAGGAGCTACTCTTTGCTACAAGAAAAAGTAACAGTAGAGGGACAGGAAAATCTGGGCTGTGGACTATGGTTTTTGCCCCTGGAAAAGTAGCATGGATGTGCAAAGTCCCTCGGATGTTTTTATTTATTTACTTTATTTATTAGTTTTTACATATTTATATTTTATTTTTATATATATTTTATATATTTTTTATTCATTTATTTATTTATTTATCTACATGAGGCATCTTCCTAGCTTTGTCACACTTGCTGCCTACCCTGCATTGCACTATGTAATCTCTTCTTTCTAAGCACCTTCAGTTGCAGCAAAGGAAGAAACAGCCTCTGCAACACACCCAGCCCAGAGCTCAACCCCCTCAAAAAAAGGAAGTAGGCATCTTTGTAAGAAAACATAGTTTCCAGGCAATACTGAAAATAAACTAGATGCTTACGTCTTCCAGTGGAACCTCCAAAGGCAGACTTTGTCCTAAAGATAACTAAAATGTGCCAAGCCTCCCCTCTCAAAGTTGGACCCAGACAGTCACCAATGTCCAGAGACTGAAAAGATATCTGCAATTACCTAAAAATATTCTGGACCTCCAGAAGAACAAAGAGATCATAGTACGGAATAGCAGCAATTTTGGGTGGTCCCATAGTTGTGAAAAATGAAGTCTCAAACTGACATTCTTGTCTGAAGTACTTTAAAATTACTCTTGCCAGCATTTTTTAACCAGGAACAGGTTTCATTAGATAGCTTGTACCCCTGCTTCTGGATGACCAACTGAGTCAATATGTGCCAATTTACGTATATAAATTTACTGGAATAGTGTCTCCTGTATGAACAAGAATTAATCTATGCTCTAGGACTCAACTACTAAGTTGATACTATTGGCAGATACCATCTGTTTTGCTCTTTAATTACATTACTCTCCATAGTATATTTTTCTCTGCTATAAACAGGTGGATGGACATTAATTTTAACAGGCCCAAGAAAAACATCCAAATATCTGGCACCCCTTATTATCCAATGGTCATTTTGACTGATTGAAACAAAGTATGATTTTACTGATTATGGAGTGAGTGGTAAGACAGACAAATATTTATTTCAGCCAAACAGTGAGACAATTTAGACAGATTTTTATTTGCTTTGGCATCATCTTCTAGATTTTGTTCAAGTCTTGTGATCGGATAAACCTGAAGAAGTCCCAAGCAATAATTCATACTTACAGAGATCTCAGAGTAAACAGTCTTCTCTGAAATCTCTTTGTCAATTTATCAAATTGAATGAAATAATAACTACCATAAGAGAACTTTGAACTTGCATTGTTAACCAGTCAAAACAATTTTGACACACTGGAGCATGTTTGCACACAAAACATTCCTTTGATCCTTTACATATATTTGATTACAATATTATACTAAGTTTATCATTCCTTAACACAGTTTCTTAAGGGGCTTTTTAGAATTTTTGAGCTTTTCAAATACTGCATATTTTTTTGAAAAATCCATATTATTAATTTTGGTAAAAGTCTTGTACTTGAATGTGGTTATGTACGTAGTATTTCATAAAGTGAAATCTTGGATGAATAGAATTTGGTTACATTTTGGTTACATAGAAATGCTATGTTCATCCTTTGAAATCAGGATGATTACTGAAAGTAAGTCAACAGTAATTGATTACCCAAATACTCTCTGTATTTTTGAAAATCTTCCCCTATGAGAATAGATTCAGCTCCCAAACTGGCTACAGGACGACTGGGTCTGTCTTTCCCTTCCCCTCCTTGCTTGTGATATTTTGCCAGGCAACACCCTTTATGCCACCTCTGAGAGGCAGAGGACAAGGCTTAATGAAGGCTAAAAACTAAATGATGCATTCTCACTCCCCACTTAACTTGAATAATTGGCTGCCACTGCTAATTTTGCAGATTTCTGAGTGAAACCTTAGGCTCAAAAAAGGTAAATGAGCTTGAACAAAAGATGGCCAAGCTTTTCCTGCCATTGACTGGCAAGTAACCTACATGATATTAACCTTCTGAAGTTAACTAGTCTCTCAGAATAGAATCAGAGGTGAGGCATAATTACGGAGTTGTGGCTCTGCAGCACTATCAAACAAAAGCATCTTAATAAGAGACTGAAACGTTTACTCTGTTTCAACAAGGAATGGTGTTTCTTTTCACACAAATTCTTTGATTAACAGAAGGTATCATAAAATTTTTTTGCATTTTCTCAGTAAACAATGCAGTGACAAAATCACACTGAAAATATTTTCATGGGGTTTGAGACTAGGAAAAACAAAACAAGTCTGTACAGTGTTAGTAAAAGTATTAATAGACAGATAATTAATTCACAAGTGCACAGGTATTCTGAATATGACACAAATTTTAGGAGTAGATTCACAAAGAATGTTTGGAATTATAATCATGAGTATTTCCACATATAAGTGTTTAGTTCTGTAAACGAAATTTACAGCACTTAGCTGCCTAAGATACCTTTGCTATAGGACAAGAGAAGCTAAAAACCAGAATGAGTGTCATAGCCATCACCACAGTGAGCAGTAGGATATCTAAGACAGACTACTGAAAACAACGAATGTAAGGATGCATCTGAAGGTTTTATTTTTTTTTTTCTGGCCTCCCCACTTTTTATTTGCAGACAAGTAGTTGGTTTTAGGCAGGTCAAAGCATCATCAAACTGAGGGTTTACAAAAACAACTTTATCACCAGGAATACGCAAAGCAAGGGAATCATTCCTAAAAAGAGTTGGGATTGCTCCCTGTTTCTCTTCAAGGTCCTGTGGCTGGATGGCTCAGGGTGCACCCGTTTGGTTCTGTTGTTAGCATCCCTCCTGGGCTGGGACAGTGAATTCATTCTTTCCAGAATAAAAACTCAGGAGTGTTGCAAGAAATGGTCCTGAAGCTACATTTCTCTTCCCAGTGCTTGTGAAAATAACAGTGATTTTTACTTCCCGTGGGAGGTAGGAAGGAAAGGGAGTTGAAGAGACACAACAAAAGAATTTCTATTTTGATTAAATTTAAATTTGATAATGGAGGCTATATATAAAGATGGTGTATATGAGGTAAAGGACAGAAATATCTACACCAGTCTTCCTTTTATTTCCTTATTTTCTCACAATATGGATTTACCCAGCAGCATTTTCCAAAGAGAAAGAATTAATTTTCTATAGTGTCATAAACATATTTTTAAAGCCTCTGTAAATACTTAAATACTCTTAAATTTCTTAAAAACAAAAACAAAAACAAAAACAAAAACAAAAACAGCTTCTTAAATGAAGGAATTTGGCCCAATCTTAAGCCACAACCCTTCTCACAAAATACACATTCCTAGATATGCCTGTCACCGAAACCGCCATACTACAAAACTTTCATTGAGAGTTCACTGTGTGGCTTCCATCAGTACCAGTGAATTTTATGTTATTTGAAGTATTAAAAGGGAAATTTAAAGAATATTTTTGTAAGAGTACGCTATGTGTAAATTGGTTGTGAATCTTGTCAGTGCATCAAAAGTCATTAAAACTAATGATCCTCTGAAATGCTTAAACAAAGCAAAGTTAACAAAACTTTGAGATGAAATTAAAAATATAATATTTACATTTATTGCTATTACTGTTCTTATATTTGGACTTACTGTTAGTATCATAACATTATCTTTACATCTGTATTATAGTGTATTTATCTTCTATTAGGAGAATAGAAATTCTTTTCTTTAAAACCTGAGATACTCACCTGATCAAAAATTCAGGACAATATGAAGCTTTGAGGAAAACATTAATTGTTTCAATACTTTCTACCACTTGACAGCACTGTCCTGCCATTCATTTAGTTGGCTCAGTATTTTGAGATATTAGGTGGTCTTCTCTGATTTTATAATTAAAGTGGTAATAAGGCAATCAACCAGTCAGTGGGAACAGATAACCACAGTATCAGCCACATTGTTCCAGACAGCTGTGCCAGTCTAGCCTGGTCTCATGTCTCTACTGTGACAGGTAAATGATGCCTAACGATAAATATAAGCTCAGGAAAGCCAATGACATGAGTAATCATATCAATATCCCACCTAATGACTGAGTAGTTTCCTAGACTTTTGATATGAGAGGTTCGAATATTCACTGTAATAGCCACTGGTGAATTTTTGTTCCAGTAACTTGTTCAATTGTATCTAAAATGTAAATATCCACAACTTCAAAAGACTTATTTTTTATTCTTTTTTATTTTTCCTTTCAGTCAGACACTAGTTTCATTTAGTTTATGTGATCATCTTTACTGTTCTTCCCCATACTTTTTCCAGTTCCAATATATCTTTTTTTAGGATAGGAATACTTCCTGTTTGCCTATTTCTTTTTGTGGCTGCCATCAAGAAATTGTTTTCATTGAACTATCCATTATAAACCCAAGATCTCATTCTTGTGTTGTAATGGTTAGCTCAGAGCACATCTTGTGTGTACATTTTGAACCATTCTTTTTCAAGTGCATGACATTGCTTTTATCTAAGCTGAATTTAATATGACTTTTTCTTGAAGAATGTTGAAAGGCCCTTTTTCAGTTCTTCAGAAGCAGTCAAGAAATTTTTTTGTCTTACTCAGCCTCCTTATGGTACCTCATACAAACAGTCTAAAGAGGATGGGCCACAATACAGCGGTCACAGTCCTCTGTCCTGTGACCTGCCTCACCTATGAAAAATGAGCATTTATTTTTGCTCCCTATTTATTCTCTTCTCAACAGTTTTCCCTTAATTTGAGGACCTTTCCTTGTATCTCCTGACTCATTAATGTTTTTAAGACCCCTTTGTGAGGAACCTTGAAATATTTTCAACTTGAAAACATTTTTGAAATACAGATTGGAATAGGCAGAACAAGCAACAAAATGGAGAAATTTGAAGCACTGGTGTACTCTGGGAGATTTCTGCTGAGGTGGGACACTGCTGTAGCATGTCATAACATCCTTTTGATGCTTATGACTGACTTTTCTTCCTGCAGACAATCTGATGCACATCCAGGTCTCAAAAATATATTGGGGTGTATACCCATACATAGGTTCTAATCAGGAATTTGCAGTTCAGGAACTTGGAAGTTGCCTAAGAAGACAGAGACCTGCCTGCAGGAATATAAACCAGATCTTAGATGGTGACACTTAAGTTGTTATAACCACAGAAACCTCTGAAATTGCCTGGGCTGGAAAGAAGGATTTGAGAGGAGAGGACAACATGGTGGGCAAAAGAGAGATTTACTTTGAAGACTTATATTTCAGCTATTCATACAGGAACTCTGGATTCCTTTATTTAGAGTTAAAGTGCTCTAGACTGTTGAGGGATTGGAGCATCTCCCTTATGAGAAAAGGCTGAGAGAGCTGTGACTGTAGCCTGGAGAAGAGAAGGCTGAGGAGAAACCTTATTAATGCATATGAGTATCTAAAGGGTTGGTTAAAGGAGAATGGAGTCAGACTCTTTTCAATGGTTTCCAGTGACAGGACAAGGGGCAACAGGCACAACCTGGAACACAGGAGTGCCATTCTAAAATGAGACACTTTCCCTGGAGATTTTCAAGACCCACCTGGATGCAGTCCTGAGTAATGTGCTCTAGGCAACCTTGCTTTAGCAAGAGAGTTGGACTGGGTGATCTCTAGAGGTCCCTTCCAACACTGACAAGTCCTTGATTCTCTGATCTGTGTGTATGTGTGTTTAAATTTTCTGAAGATCTTAATTTCAGAGACTATGAATGTCATAGAACATATGTTCAGAGACATATTAATTGCCAATATCCATCTGAGAATTTCAAGAAAAAGGGAGGAAATGTTCTGCTTCAAGTCCCTGGGAGACTCAGGAAACTGTGACAACCACATATTCCATTAACTGTTTCAATGGGAGCTGAAAAAAATATCAACAGTGACAATCTTGAATGAGATATTTGCAATTATAATATTCTATACACTTCACAACAATTTCCTAGAGCTCTGTTTTTATTTCACAATAGAAGAATGTGAATTTTATATTGTTAATTATTTGACACTTTCTAATTTAGCTTTACTTTATTAGAAGAGACACAGAAGCAAGCCCTAATGATTTTCTTGAATTTTACCAGACAAATATATATAAGGTAATTGATGCTTTTTGATCATGACTCAGCTTGACCCTTAAGTGATTACAATTGAGACTAATTTGTTTTCCTAATTGAACAGCCTTTATTCCCAATAAAATAACCTGTTTCAGTGAATTATACTGAGCACTTGAAATGTTGCCTTTGAATGCTGCAAACAACCTAAGTCAAATATACTTCAAGTCTGAATTCATTTGTTTTGATTGAGGTCTATAGAGGGTGGATGCAAGGACAGGTGGACTGGGCAGAATACAGAGAAACTGTCCAAACAGTCAGGAACTATATTAGGCAGGCAAAAGCCCAGAGAGAACAGAATCTGGTCAAGGGCACCAAACAAAATAGGAAAAAAACTTCTATAGATATGTCAGTGTAAAAGGCAAGACTAGGGAGGCTGTGGGTCCTCTCTGGAAGGAAACAGGAGACCTGGCCACCCAGTATATGGACAGGGCTGAGGTACTGAATGACTTCTTTGCTTCAGTCTTCACTGGCAAGGGCTCTAGCTGCACTGCTCAAGTCATAGAAGGCAAAACCAGGGGCTCTGCAAATGGAGAGCTGCCGACAGTAGGAGAAGATCAGGTTCAAGACCACCTGAGGAACCTGAAGGTGCATAAGTCCATGGGACCTGATGAAATCCATCCACGGGTCCTGAGGGAGCTGGCGGATCAAGTTGCCAAGACACTTTCCATCATATTTGAGAAATCGTGGCAATCTGGTGAAATTCCTGCTGACTGGAAAAAGGGAAATATAACCCCGATATTCAAAAAAGGGAAAAAAGAAGACCCAGGAAACTATAGGCCAGTCAGACTCACCTCTCTATCTGGCAAGATCATGGAGCAGACACTCCTGGAATCTCTGGTAAGGCACATGGAAAATAAGGAGATGACTGGAGACAGCCAACATGGCTTCATCAAGGGCAAATCCTGCCTGACAAATCTGATGCCCTTCTATGATACTGCCACAAACTTGGTGGGCAAAGGCAGAGCAATTGATGTCATCTACCTGGAGTTAAACAAAGCATTTGACACTATCCCACATGACATCCTAGTCTCCAAATTGGAAAGTCATGGGTTTGATGGATGGACCACTTGGTGGGTAAGGAACTGGCTGGATGGCCACACTCAAAGGGTTGTGGTCAACAGCTCAATGTCCAAGTGAGGGACAGTGATGAGTGGTGTCCCACAAGGGTCAGTACTGGGACCTGTGCTATTTAACATCTTTGTCGGAGACATGGACAGTAGGATTGAGTGTACCCTCAGAAATTTTGCCCATGACACCAAGCTTGGTGCTGGGGTCAACACGCTGGAGGGAAGGGATGCCATCCAGAGCGACCTGGATAGGCTTGAGAGGTGGGCTATTGCAAATTGCATGAAGTTCAACCAAGCCAAGTGCAATCCCATTTACATGGCAATCCCAGGCACAAATACAGGTTGGGCAGAGAATAGCTGGAGAGTAGCCCTGAGGAGAAGGACTTGGGAGTGCTCATGGGTGAGAAGCTCAACATGAGCTGTCTGTGTACCCTGGCAGTCCAGAAAGCCAACTTTATCCTGAGCTGCATCAAAAGAAGCATGACCAGCAGGTCACAGGAGGTGATTCTGCCCCTCTACTCTGCACTCGTGAGACCCCACCTGGAGTCCTGTGTCCAGCTCTGGAGTCCTCAACAGAGAAAGGACATAGAACTGTTAGAACGGGTCCAGCGGAGGGCCATAAAGATGATCAGAGGGTTGGAGAACCTCTCCTATGAGGACAGGCTGAGGGAGCTGGGGCTGTTCAGCCTGGAGAAGAGAAGTTTCCAGGGAGATGTTATTGCAGTCGTCCAGAATCTGAGGGGGGGCCTACAGGAGAGCTGGAGTGGGACTCTTTGTCAGGAATGAGAAATACATAAAAATTTTCCCAGTTTGGAAAGTTCAAGAAAAGCATTCTATACTTTTTAGCCAATATATTTCATCTATTCTTTTACTTAAGATAACAGAGTAATACATATTATTGCCATAACTAGAGTTTAAATACTTCTTTTACATGAATTATTTAAGCTTTTATGAACAAATAGGCAGGTGTAGCCATAAATAGGGTGAGTAAACAATTAGTTGAAACTGTAAGGGCTCAGGATTATACACCCGAGTGAGTTTGAAAAATGTAGCTATAAATAGTGTTATCATAATGGTAGGGAAGATGCAGAAACATTTGCATTCTAGTCCCTGATCAAATAAAGAATTTAAGTGTGATTCTGTGAATTGATTTAGATGGGACTACTCATGCATCAGGGTTACATGTAGTACTGGACTGGGACCTTATGAGGTAAGTCACCAACTTTCAGTCAGCTGAAAGTTGAAGAAGTGAAGTTTAGAGGCAATTTACTAAATGCATTCAGGTCCCTAAAGAGGAGATAGATGGAATTATCAAGAAGTACTATCGGATATATTTGAAAAAAGATGCAGGGATTGCCTAAGGTTAACATTAAGGTTATCTTATGGATTTATATACAAAATGACCAAGCCAAAACCTTACTTACTTGAAATGTAATCCTTACAGTTTCCTAAAAAAAAAAAAAAATCACCTGAAATTTCATCAAGAATTCAGCAATTTAATGATCCTTTTGGGATCCTTTGGATCCTTTTGTGTGTGTGTGTGTGTGAGAGAGAGAGAGAGCTCCCTTTTAGGCAGGACTTGAAGAGTCTTGGTGTTCTCAGTGCACCCATGAAAAATGTTGCACTTGCCATTTGTGCCGAAGCCTCTTTGCTAAAGTACCTTGAAGTACTAATCAGATCTTAATAAAATCAAGCTCAAAATTCCTTCCCAGTTATATTATAACTGTCTTTCTTATGACTGAGAGCAATTCTGAATATTTTTTTATGAAGCTGTGTGACTAGAAAATAAATAAAGCAAAAGAACCAGTAGGACAAATTCCACTGGCCCTAAACCAGGAATATTAAATGTATGAGCCCCTGAAGGCTACTGAAAACCTGTACAGCACACTGATTTATTCTCATAGAGAACTGTCTCTAGCTACCGTCATGATCAGCATTCAATCTGTGGCTTGTATATCAGGAAATGATAGGTCTCTAACAGAAGCCAAAGAGAGCAGTAGTGTTGGTAGTGAGCTCCTGTGTTCTGGACAGAATCGTGTTTTCCTTCATTCTTTGTTTTTCTGTTTCAGAGAAGGTAGTATTTGTTATGATCCCAGGGACAAGGGAGGAAGAGATCTGGGAAAAAGAAAGTATGTAATTAGAACAGTATAACAAAATGAGCACAGAAATTTTCTCCTTTCCTTTCTCACGCCACAGAGCACTTATCTCTGGTTGAGCTTCGTTTTGTAACTGCCAAATGGGGCTCTGGAATATGCAGCTGTTTTCCATATGTCCTTCCTTAACAAAAGGAGGAAAAGTGTGATCTTTGTGTTAAAAATTCTGACATAATCTGATTGAGATAATCTGAGGGGTAATGGTTTTAAAATGAAAGAAGGGAGATTTAGATTAGATATTAGAAGTACATTCTTTACTGTAAGGATGGTGAGACACTGAAATGGGTTGCCCAGGGAAGTTGTGTATTCACCATCCCTGGAAGTGTTAAAGACCAAGCTGGATGGGACTTTGAGTAGCTAGGTCTAGTGGAAGGCATCCCTGCCCATGGCAGAGGGGTTGCAACTAGATGATCTTTCTTTTTTGTGGGATGACACAAATCATTCTGTTATTCTATGATAAAATTTCAGATTGAGAAATTCTTCCCTTCAGTAATGTAGACCAACAGCCATGCAAAATTCCAAAAGAAGCAAAAAAAACATCTAGACAAGAAAATTTTATTTTTATACATATCATGGAACCAAACTTAATGTCTCAAATATTACAGGAAGAAAAGCTACTATATACTCTTGGTACCACCTCTCATTCAAGAAAAAATTCCCACAAAAGTATGAGAGAGATAGAAGACAAAGAGGACAAAAAAAATTATATTAAAATTAATAATATATTAAATCTACCGAAAAAAAAAAAAAAAAAAAAGAGTAAATGGAAATAGCTGAGCAGATACAGCAAGGATTTAAATTAATAGACAAAATTGAGAAAACATAGAGATTATCTTGTTTATTGCAAACATATTCCATTTCTTCGTAGGGTGTAATCTTAAATATCCCTTTCCTGTATGTTAGTTCTTTAGGAACTATTACTCTTACGATGTACTGGATAAGTTAGATAAAAACTGAGATACTTCTGATTCCTGACATAGCTACTGACTGTGTTGAGACACCAACTTAATATAGTAAGACTCCAAAAATAAGCCTCTTGACACTTCCATGAGAGACATTTCCAAAAGGCTAGACTCTCAGCTGGTATCTCTGGCGTTCATTGAAGGTGCTTAGATGATCTGATATGTACCACAAGTTAAGGCACATAAATGAAATAGCGAAGCATGTCATTCACTACAAACAACTCTTCACCACTTTGGGTACCTAAAAGGAATGAGGGAAACAGTGACTGATCTTAGACAGATAACTATGAAATATTGACAAGTCAGAGGGACAAAAAAAAAATCCTATTCATTACACAAACCACTCACTGCTCTAGCATTTATACTTCACTCAGGTTTACTGCACATTATTGTCAGCATAACATTGAAGAGGAGCAGAAAGTCATAAAAAGGCAGAATACAGACATTTATAGGCCACATGTAGCTTAATCTGGAAGACATCTGCCTAATTTCAGACACTTCTCCTTCATAACATTACAGACACCTTTTGGGAAGAAACACTTTTAGTGCAGTATAATGTAAGAGAGGTTAGTTTTCATGAAAGGGACTTCAGATTCAACCTAATTGAATCTGAAAAAGCGATTGCAAAACCTGTTTCTTTCTTTCGAAGTTTAGGCATAATCTACAGTGTATGAGCAGAGTGTGTTGCCATTTACCAGGTTACTTATCCTGGCTCATTAATCAAATTCTGATACAACTGCAGGATTCACATATACAAACTGAAGCCCTATTCCAGTAAATAATATCTTTACAAGTATACATAGAAAACATTTCTGAGTAGTTTATCATGTGTTTCTTCACTTGAAATGTTACTGTATTTTGAATTTTATATTTATTGAAAAAAAAAATTAAAAATACTGGGCTTTCTGAGCTCTTTAGTGGATGGTGCGGTCAAATCCAATATCTCAGATGTCACTGGTAAAAATTTTCTCTAATTTTAAGCAGTAAATTGCATTTTTTTTCCCCTCAGATTCTTTAGAAAAGTGCAGTGGACACAAGGTGGAGCCAAAGGCCCTAGAAACAAGATTTTTTACTAATTACTTTTTTTCTAACTGAGAGATCTTTTGAAAGGCAAGTGAGAAAAAGCTCTAAATCTAACATTTGAAGACATTTGCTAAAAATAGCCATAGTAGATAGTGGAGCCTATGTATTGCTATCAATAAATTAAAATTTAAAATATTTTTCAATCTTTGTTTTGTTTTTAAAACATACATCTATATTCAATAAGATTATTTTACTTTAAAACTCAAAGTCAAAGAAAAATGTAAATTCCCAGGAAGTTTTGGATTTTTTTCTGATAAACAAACCAAACTAAACTGAACAAACAAACAACCAACAACACCAAAAAAAAACCAGACCAAAATCTAATTTGTCCTTTACTCTTACTTCACTAGGTTTCAACTGATTGAATGTTTTATTGTTTGGAATTTTGTTTTATTTTATGTCAACTTTAATTATGATATGGGAAGAAAAAGTACTGGTAGTCTACAGTACATGTATTGTTTTTGTTGATACTAAGATACTTTGGAAAGCCAAGAGTAAAGCAAAAGGGAAATTAAAGCGCCTCTCATTCTAATGTGAAATGATAAATGTTTAAACCTCTGAATTGAATTGATAAGGATTTTCATTATTGCATGGAGTAAGCATATTTTATAACAACTCCTCTATGGTTTCAACAGCATGGATCACATCAAACTGGATTTCATGTCCCCTGAAACTTGAGAATATTTATTTTCCTTTATTTTCCTGATAGTACACTTAAAGGATCAGATGACTGATAATATTTTACAGCTGTTATCATCATCTAGTTCTGCCCACATACACATACCTTCATAAAAAAAATGAAAGAGACTTTGGAAATTAGGGTCACACTCTTATTCATATTAGTAGCTCCAGAAACTAGTTTATAAAAAGGACTGAGGTTTCAAAATTAGACATGTAAGAAATGAAACAGATTAATTTAATGTATGAATTGTCTGTATTTTCCTTATAGTTTTGCAGTAAAACTATTTAAAAGTTTATGTAAAAAGAACTTTCCAAGAGCTGAGGTATTCCTTGAGCTACAGCCTCAATTAACACTTTTGCTGTTAGAAGCTCACTGTGCTGCAGCTGAAAAGAGAGGTAAAGATCTTGAAATACACAAAGCCAAACTCACTACATTAATGGCAAAAACATTCTTATAATGATTAGTAACTATGTTTAGGTGTTAATATATAAATGGTCCATATTAAAAATGCTGTCTTGAAAATTATATCTGCATTTAACTGTACAGAGATATTGACACTCATGTAGATTCAGTGTAAAGCCAGCTGTGAATGAAATATTTACTGTTTTTTCCTCCGATTAAAAAAAACAAAACCAAAACCAAAATCAACCAGAAGAAGCGGGAAAAAAAGGATCTGCAGGCTGACAGTGTGGTAGAACAGAATAAGGAATGCTTCCTTCCGCATAATTGTTCTCACATGCTTGTACGGTGATGAAGGAAGGTGTCTATCTTATTTCCTAGCTGCAAGCAATCTTCACAATCATTAAAAAAAATTCAAGGAAAAGATGTCTTCAACACCAATTTTTGTAAGAAATTACAAAAACACCTGTTGCATGCTACTCCTTCTCTGTATTGTGTCCAGTTTTGGGCCCTTCACTACAAAAAAGACATTGAGGTGCTGGAGTGGTTCCAGAGAAGGACAAGGAATCTGGTGAGGGGTTTGAAAAACAAGTCTTATGAGGAACGGTGGAAGAAACTGGGATTGTTTGGTCTGGACAAAAGGAGGTTGAGGGGAGACCTTATCACTCTCTACAACTTCCTGGAAGGAGATTGTAGAGAGGTGGAAGTCAGTCTCTTCTCCCAAATAACAGGTGATAGGACAAGAGGAAATGGCTTCAAGCTGCACCAGGGGAGGTTCAGACTGGTGTTAGGAAAATTTTTTACACTGACAAGGTTATTAAACTTTAGAACAGGCTGCCCAGGCAAGTGGTTGAGTCACCATCCTTAGCGGCAGTTAAAGGACTTGTAGACATAATTCTTAGTGATATGGTTTAGTCATGGCTTTTGTCAGTGTTAGGTTGATGGATGGATCTTAAAGATCCCTTCGAACGTAGAAAATTCTATGATTCTATGGTTCTATGCTTTTCTGTTAACAGTCCAATTCCTCTGTAATCAGCTTTCAGATTTAAAAAAACAAAACAAAACAAATCAAAACTTTGGGAGGTTTTTTTTTTTGTTTGTTTTGGTTTTTCTTTTTTTTCTTTCTTTTTAATCTTAGGGATCATTATATTCAAATAAAAGAACTATCTCAGCACAGTAATGTGAAACTAATAATAGAAGTGATAGAAGAAACTGGAAATCTGTATTTCTCCCTCACTGTTTCTGGTCTGATTGGTTTTAATTTTTATCTCCAGAAAAATGTAACTCAATGACTGCTACAGCTTATATTTAGATCTGGACAGTAGTTCTAAGCATAAAAGAGAATATGCTGAATATAACTAGCTTAAATATCCTGAACTGGAACACTGAATTTCAGGACTGCAAACAGACAGTTGTTTTCAAAGCCATTCCTTTAGGGTAGGTGGGGGGAAATATGAAAGCTGTGTACTTAGAGGAAGAAAAACATATATGGAATGCTGTGGCAGATTGTTGCAGTGAAAATAAATGTGACTTCTCAGCCACATTCAAAGTCAAGCTGCTACAAAATTCTCAAGAAATCATGCAAGAAATGGCTGCATAAAGCACAAGAGTATAAAATAGTTCAAGTATTGCTAGTCAAGTGAAATCATTATATTCAGTCTCTACTTCAGCTTTGTAAGTGAAGGAAAGGGCAATATATTACTACAAGATACTACTACTGTGCTTTACAAAGTAAAAAGAAAGTAAACACAAATAATAAAAAAATTACTGCCTAATTAATTGACAAACCTACTAAATACAGAACAAGCAACTGAAAAACAGCTTTTACAGGATTTGTATCAAAGGAAAGGAAAACCTCTCACTACAAGACAGACAGTGAGGTCCTGAAGTATGTCCAGAGAAGGTCAATGAAGCTGATGAACAATGAAGCTTGTCTAGAGAACAAGTCTATGAGGAGTATCGATGAGGAGTATCTGTCAAGTATCTGAAGGGAGCCTACAGGAGAGCTGGAGAGTGACTCTTGGTCAGGAAGTGTAGTGATAGGACAAGGAGTAAGGGTTTTAAACTGAAAGAGGTGAGATTTAGATTAGATATTAGGAAGAAATTCATTCCTGTGAGGGTGGTAAGGCACTGGAACAGGTTGCCCAGAGAAACTGTGGGTGCCCCATCCCTGGAAGTGTCCAAGTCCAGGCTGGATGGGGCTTTGAGCAACCTGCTCTAGTGGGAGGTGTCCCTGCCCATGGCAGGGGCTGTTAAAACTCGATGATCTTTAAGGTCCCTTCCAACTCTAACCATTCTATGATTCTATGAGTGGCCAATGGAACTGAGGTTGTTTAGTCTGGAGAACAGGAAGCTGAGGGGACACTTCATCATTCTCTACAACTAGTTGAAAGGAGAATGTAGTGAGGTGAGAGTTTGTCTCTTCTCTCAAGTAACAAGTGATAGGACAAGAGGAAATGGTCTCAAGTAATGCCAGATTAAATTTATATTGAATATTAGGAAAAAAGTTCTTCACTGAAAGGATTGTAAAGTATTGAAACAGACCACCCAGGGAAATGGTTGAATCACCATCCCTGGAGCTGCATAAAAGATGGATAAACCTGTTACTTACGGACATGGTTTAGTGGTGTTTTTGGCAGCATAATGTTGATGGTTGAACTTGATGGTCTTCAAGGTCTTCTCTGAGCTAAACGACTCTATGATTCTATAGAGATGAAATCCAAATTGCTTTTTACCATATACTTAGTTCAACTGGGAACTACCAACCTGTCAGACTCACCTCTGTGCCTGGGAAGGTCATGGAGCAGATTCCCCTAGAACCTATGCTAATATGCATACACGTAGAGGACAGGGACGTGATTTGAGACAGCCAGCATGGCTTCACCAAGGGCAAGTCCTGCCTGACCAACCTAGTGGCCTAATCTTAAAAAAATTTCTTCCTTACATCTAGTCTAAATCTATCTTTTTCTAGGTTAAAACCATTATCTCTTGTCCTATTGCTACAGACCCTATTAAAAAGTGTGTATCCATCTTTCTTATAAGCTCCGTTTAAGTACTGAAACCTACAATAAGGCCTCCCTGCAGTTGCCTTTTCTCCAGACTCAAGAACCCCAGTTCTCTCAACCTTTCATCATAAATGAGGTGCTGCATCCTTTTGATTCTGACCCTCTTCTGGACTCATTCCAAAATGTTCATGTCTGCCTTGTACTGAGGACTCCAGGGCTGGATGGAGTATTTAGGTGAGGTCTCGTAAGAGCAAAGGGGCAGAATCACCTCCCTCAATCTGCTGGCCACACTTCTTTTGATGCACCCCAGGATACAGTTGGGTTTCTGGGCTGCAAGTGCGCATTTCTGTCTCTTGTCCAGCTTTTCAGATATACCCCCAAGTCCTTCTTGGCAAGGCTGCTTACAATCCTTTCATCCCTTAGCCTATATTGATAGTAGGGGGAGATGTAAGGAAGAATTTTTTTAAGATTATGATAGTGAAATATTGGAACAGGTTGTCCAGGATGTTGCAGATGCCCAATCCCTGGAGACATTCCAGGTCAGGTTGCACAGGCTTCTGAGCAAACAGATCTAGTTGAAGATGTCCCTGCTTATTCCAGGGACTTCACACTAGACAGCCTTTAAAGATCCCTTCCAACACAAACTTTTCTATGAATCTATAATTCTATGAGCTGTTTTCATGTAAACATGGAATAAACCTCATGATGTCTTTACTTTTGATCATGTATGATGTTAAATGTGCTCCGAGATTTGAGTTGTATGTCTAAAATAGCTTTCCCTACATTATATTGTAGTGTGGTTGAACTTCCCTTTGTTTTGGATGCTTGCTAGGCTCTTGTGCTCACCTTACCCATTGTTTACTCTTTTCTGAGTATGCACCATCTATATCCAGCAGAATGACAATTTGTTTAAGGAAGTCATTCTCAGAAAACTGAATGGTCCTCAAGATGCTGTGTAACTAAGTGGGCTTCTGTATTTACCCATAGCTAAATTCTGGAGGAAAAGTAGCTAGGGTTCATAGTGGAGGTAGTTTATTTGCACTTGAATGCACTGGAGAATCAATAAAACAAATTTACAAGCTTAAAATTTATTTTTGTAAGTAGCTTATTAAAGATTCAACTAAAAATATCTCTCTGGAAAAACATCAAAATGCACATTAAAAAAGCAAAATAAATTCAACAGAAACCAAATATTTCAAGAAGAAAATTAAATGAACAGTTATATATTTCAGCTAAAATTGAAAACATTCATCTGGGGAAAGATAAAAAGATATTTTCTTTTTTTTTGAAACAGTTAAATGAATTTAATAAATGTCTCAATCCAAACTTATGTTATTTTCATAAATATTTTAATGTGATATTTCAGCAATATTTTATCACAAATTTTGCCTAGTTGTAGTTTGGATGGCAGAGTATTTTCTTACTTTTTGCTAGTTTCAATAAAAAACAGAAGAAAGCTTTTCTTGAAAAAGATATGGATTTCAGTTTACTGCCTCAATAAATTTGCCTGAATAAGAACCAAAAAAATTTGCGTATGAACGCAAAATTCTATTCAGTCACTACTATGTAAGAAACATCTGTCAGCCCTCAAGACACCATTAACACAACCTTCTTATAAATATCACTTGCAAAATAGAGCCTGTGAAGCTTTTATGTTCATAAGAAAAATCATAGCTGACCACGGATATAAAGTCTAATTCCACAGAGAAATGTTTGAAACACCTTATACAATAAAGGAAAGATTTTTAGCTTAAAAAATGTTGTCTTGATGTGATATAAGGAAACTTGACAGTTATGGAGCAGGGAAATAGATAATTTTCCTTCTTGCTTTGACAATAAATCAGTTACAGTTTCTGACAGTAGTGATTTAATATTCAGGTTTTGTAATTCTAACAGTTTCAAAGATGCTCCCTAAACACCCTCATCGGTGCTTCCACTCCTTCTTGCCTCTGCAGGTATTCATCTGTTCTATACCTTGCTGAATTGTCCAACCCCTTTTTCTGACACTCAACAGGAGATGAAAAAGAAAAGAAAAAAAAAAAATAAAGAAAGAAAAAAAAAAGAAAAGGGAGAAATAAGGATAAACAAAAGAAATAGGCTTTTGCTTGAGAAGTCCTAAAACTCCTCCTTTCTTTCAAAGCATTTCCTACTGCAGAAGACAAATCACAGTGAATAAACTTCAGCTCCTATTACACAAGAGGTTCCCTCTCTATGGAAAGAGATGGAGTACAAAGACTCTGAGATCTGTATCCACAAAAGCATCTGTACATGCATTTATTTAAAAAGATTCTCATTCATTGGTGTATCAAATACTTGTTTTGATTCCTCAGTATGAGCAAACTGAGCATATTTCTAAAAACTGCTAAATATTTGCTCATGTGATGTATTTTACTCCATTCATTTACTGCTGTCATTGATAACTACCTGCTCTGTGAGGCAACAATTCACAATGCATTCTGACAAAAAAAGCAATCTTCACAATATTCAGTTGTAAAATGTTATTTCATATAACACAGCTTTCACAACCTGGCTTCAAGGATCCTTCTAACAGCATCTGCAGAGCAGGCAAGGAAAAAAGTTACTCTATAAACAACAAATTTTATTAATCGTCTATCAATGAACTACAGAGAATGCAGTTGATAAAGAATAATTGACTGTGAGATTTATGATTAAGCCCACCCCCCAGTCCCTGGCACATGGTATTTTTTCAGGTTGCTCTTAAGTTATGACAAATTAGAAACATTGCCTTCAAAAAACTCTTCTCAACTGGTAGGAACAGTAGAAGAGCATATCCTCATCTCAGGTACACTGTACTGTGCCAGTAACTTTATATCCTAAATTGAGTCACAGTCAGTATGTTTTACCTTTCAGAAGTTATAGATGAGATTTCATTTAAAGTAATGACTCTTTAATCACAAGAATTTTATAGTTTCCCAACATGATAATGTTAGATGGGATTGTATTCAAAGGAGATTAAGGAAGTTAGACATCTAACTGCCATTAATATTCGATAATAAATTCTCATTTTCTTGTTTGAATGTTGCTGCTAGTGTGTGTGTCTCTGTGTAAATACCTACAAAAATGTATAGATACGTATGTGTATACTGTATGTATGTGTACTTTTCATCATCTCTGTGCGTGTAATACAATGGGAAATGTGATGAATAAAAGGGAATATGTTATAAGATATTTCATAACATCTTCAAATGAAATGAATTCCTAAGACATCTCTGCTTTACTGAGGAACATCTCTAACAGTCTTCTACAGCTTCCAGCTTTTACAAATATTTCCCATTATGAGTGACAAGAGGATGGATACTTTCTTCTGTTGTACTCACTACTACCCTGATACATTTATCAATGATTCTAATTTTTATCATTTTAACCTTTTCTACTCATATTCAATTTTTCCTCTTTTTTTTTTTTTTTTTTTTTTTGCACATTGAGGACAATAGAAAAGAAGTTAATTAAAGCTGATTTCATATATGCGTGCAAGCAAATTAAATGATTATTTGACTTAGGCTTTTGATTCCTTGAAGGTTTCAAAAACTCTAACACCAACAGCATCCAACCATATGTTAACAACCAGCTTGCAATAATCCCAGATCCTACAGCTTTTACCATCAGAACTCAATTTTCTTTGAACATTGATAGAATGAATCTGCTTCACAGTTACTATATAGTTCATCTAGAATGTGAATGTAAATCTGTGTAAATGTCTGGTGGAACAATCTCCCAGGAAGAAACACTGCAGTTCATCTAGGAACTTGAGAAGTACAATGAGAAATTTAGCCAAAGAATTGTATTTTTCCATAAGGGACACATAATCGGTGACTGAATGATGAGTCAATGACTCGACATCTGTTATTTTCCTGGAAGGTTTCTTGTATCTTGTTATACTGTTATACTTGGCTGTGAACACTGCCAGACTAGACAGCCCAATATGTATAGGTAGGAAAAACGGGCCATACCTGTTTTTTATTTTGGGTTATTAAGATCAGTCAGGGCTGAATAAGTTGAAAGTGCCACTAGCGATTGCATCTAGCAGTACTGACAAATATTCCAAAAATTTTAGTGGACTGTAGAAAGTCCTAATAATCATAATGTGAAGGAAATTTCATAAGATATGATGAACTAGACCTTGTAGCCATTTACTAAGATAATTTCCCACTGGAATGCTTGCAGACATGGCTAGTGTGAACAAGATGATCTTTAAGGTCCCTACAAACTCTAACCATTCTATGATTCTAAAAATTGTAGGAGAATGCATAAAAAGAAATTCTGTACCCCTGAACTGCCTTCATATGCCAAGGATTAATTCAATATTTACGCTGCTTTCCGAGTTTCCATTTACTGTCCTGACTTCCTCAATTCATTCTTTTCATAGGTGCTGTAGAGTAAAAGGATGAAAGGATAAAAGTTCTGCTTAGAGAAGTCATGCAACCTGGGGGCAGAAATGTCTTCAAATCCACACCCTGCATTCTGCGTCTTGATAGGTCTGTTCTGTTCTATAATCTGAGCCAAATGGACCTTGTATTATTCACCCATTTTTAACAAAGGCATCATTTTAACCATTTTTAACAGAAAAAAAATAAAAGGCTTTTTCTTGTGTTTAGATGTCATTTCCCCCACATTTAAGTTTTGTCTATTGCCTCATGTCTTTTTGCTGAGAAGTAGTGAGAAGAGTCCATCTTACTTTTTTTCCTCTATTTCCTTCTTTCAGGTGTTCATACACATTGATAAGATCACCCTGAGCCTGCTTTTCTACAGGCTGAATGGTCCAATCTCTTTCTGCTTTTCCCTGTAAGACAGGTGCTCAGGTTCTTTAATCATCTTTGTTGCCTTTCACGGGACTCTCTCCAGTAACTTCTTATCTTTTTTTTATAATGGGGAGCATGGAACTGGACACAGAGCTGCAGATGCGGCCTCACCAGTGCTGAATAGAGAGAAAGGATCATGGCCTTTGATGTGTTGTCAGTACTCTTCCCAGCGTGTACCCAAGATGCCATTGACCTTTGCTGCAAGGGTGCATTTCTGTCTCATGGTCAGCTTGTTGTCCACCAAGCCATCAAATTCCTTTCTGGGAAAAATATCTTCCAAGTTATCAGTCTCTGGACTATACTGGGATATAATGATTTTCTTTCACAGGTGCAGAATTTGTTATCTTGGTCTCCTTCAAGCAGTCATCAGTCCTCAAAGAGAGTCCTATTCCCTGCACTAAAAGGACCAAGGACAAATCTACCTGGTCCCTTACATCCTCAAACGCCTTGTCCAGAGCCGTGTAGCCATACTTGATACTACCCCCATGCACCACTGTTGGTGCCCACACACCAACAGAGTTTCAGACAAATCTTGACAGAAACTGTAGATGTGAAAGTGAGTTACAGAAAGCAGTAAACCTCCCTTGATGACAGATCAGGTCAGCAGATGGTGGTCTCAATTGTTCTTCCCAGGCAGTCTCCCACTACTTTCATCCATCGTTTTCTCTTGTGTGGCTTAGGGCCAGCTAGCTTGAGTGCTTCATTGGTCAATACTCCTTGCTCCTCATCAGCTCTGAGGGCAGTGAATTTAATTTATTGTGTAATTGCAAATTTTAGTCTGTAACAGGAACCTTCTTCCTGGTGTCCCAGTTCACCATTTTCCTGCCTTAGTCATCAAAGGAATTTCCACTTTCCAACCTGACAGACACAAACTCTTCTGTAAAAGACAGCAATTTTGGTTCTGGAAGCAGCAGAGTCTCAGAGAAAAAGTGTTCAATCTCTTTCTCATCTTCTCTGATGTTGAACTCTGCTCATGTCCATCTTCAGCTTCTTCACTTGGCAGCACAACTCAACAGCTGCTGGCCCTGCTGACCTCCTGCAGGCTAGGAGATGAATGCTCCCCAGTCTCAGAGGCAGATGCCACAACTTTCTGCAGCCTGAGACTTGCCAGGCTGCACCCTCCTTCTGAAGCTCCAACTGGGTCAGGGCCTTCAACATCACAGGAACTGTTGTCTCAGTGGCTGCTAGTCATCATGTCTTATGGCATGTCAGTACAATAGCTGAGGATGCACATGCTGCTCTGAGAGGGGTTGCTGGTCAGATCTTTGTACCCTTTTGAATGAATTGCTGCAGAAATTGTTTCATTTTTTGGATGTGTCTGTTAACTGAATTTAGCTCAGTCATACTTGCAGAATTGGTGTTCATAAAAATTCTAAAATTTTAAATTCTGAAGTCTAGATTTTTTCAGTGAAGTGCTTGGAAAGCAACTTGTCTCTTGAATTGGTTTAATAGTGAAAAATATTGTTGATTTTCCTACAATGAGGTCCCTGTCTTCCTCAATGTTCTTCAAAAGGGTGGTAATACCAGTTCATATGTGACGTAACTATAGGTAAAAGTGAATGAGTCTTCAAATGCTAAATTAAAAAAAAAATGGCCTGTATATTGTTGTAAGACGTTTATTTTTAATCTTTTTTTTTGTTGGTTTTTGGTTGTGAGTTTTGTTTTTTGGGTTTTTTTTAATGTGTTCAGTGGGTGGAGATTAAGTTAAATTGAATTGCATTACATATCTGTCCAGGGGAAAAAGGGACCACTGCCTCTTTCATCATTATTTGTTTTCCAGAATGAATGGTGGTGCAGTGCTCTTACCACCCTTTTTCTACAGAAAAGCTACAACTGTTTTTATAGACAATAACTCATGTTTCCTAAGCTACATTTAAAGATAGGCAGGTAGCTGACAATGAATGTGCTGAGTTTTTTTGGTCAATTTTCACAGCCTGTGAAGCATATAGTTTTATCTGTAAACGGTATTATTTGATGTAAAGAAAAGGGAAGAAAAAACTACGTTTGGACTCCCTCTGAATGTGATGTGACTTAAATTAGATCAAATAATAATGTTTACAAAGGCAGTAGGTATCCTAAAACCATCCCTGATGTTCTCCCATCTGCTGCATTAAAGCAGGCTTTCATCCTCTCCAAAGACGATTATTAAAGGAAGTAGAAATATTCCATATCATGTTGAAGAAATGAAAAGATGTGTGTGACTAATTCGTCTATTTTTAATATCTTCCTTCTGAACCTCCAATGTCCAGAACAAAGTTACCTGTTGCTACAGGTGATCTTTTTGAGATACTTGCTTTGTATGTTTCCCAGAGCATCTGCAGTGAAAGGCAGAAGTAACACTGTTTTTAGTGCTGTGCAAAGTACAGTTGAAGGCCTGAGGAAACTTCCATCAGACAGAACCTTACAAAAAAAAAAAAAAAAAAATGTCTGATATATTCCAAACGGAGCTCTGCAGAGAGAGTTTGTGAGCCTGTGGTTACAGAATTTGCTTTTAAATTTACCTCTTGTCACAGAGCTGTGTTCCGAGATGCTCACATTAAAATGATAGTTTGAGGTACATGGAGATAAATCTGAAATCCTGATAAAAACAAGAAAGATAGTAGACAGAGTATATACATATCTGAAAGATCATGCTGTTACTCTGAAGAAAATCATCAAAGAAACATAAGCAATGTGTTGTAGGTTAGTCTACTACCGGATGTGAAAACTCTCTCTGAGAACTGAGGCTATGGAAAGATCATGAAATCGAATTAATTTGACAATCAACAAATTTAATAATCAAGGGTACAATGCTGACTTTTTCTCATCTAGAACAATAAAATCTTGTCATTCCTAAATGTATCTGGAGAGAATGCACAATGCAAGTAGATTTTGGAAGCAGGCAGCCCAGCTTAAAAAAATCACCCATTCAGGTAAGTGCAGCACACGACAGCTTGAAAAGGCAGGATTCCAAGTAGCAAGTGATAGGATGAGAGGAAACACCCTCAAGTTGCACTAGGGGAGGCTTAGATTGAATATTAGGAAAAAATTATTCACTGTAAGGGTTATCAAGCATTGGAACAGGCTGCCCAGGGAAGTGACTGAATTACTATTCTTGGGCATATATTTAAAAGACATGTAGACATACCACTAAGGAACATAGTTTAGTGGTGGACTTGGCAGTGCTAGGTTTACAGTTGGACTAGATGATCTTAAAGGTCACTTCCAACTTAGACAATTGTATGTTTCTATGACTTTGTGATTCTATGAGCAGGGTATCCTTCAAAAAGGCAGGGTATGCTTAGATGAAATGTGGTACACTTGCCCAGCTGCACCATTAACTCTCAGTCATTCCCGGATATGTTCACCCTGTTAGCCATCCTGTAATGCTGTCACCAAACTGGCCTAGCATCATCCACGAGAGTTGGCATTTCCTGGTTGTTTCTACATGGTGCCATGTAAATGTGGATAAGACATTTGTGGACACCAGCTGGTGCAGCCACATGGCACTTTGCTTTTATACATGGGGTTTTCAGCTCAGTGAAGATTAGCTCATGGATCTCTGAGCTCCATAGTGTCAATGTCTTTCCTTCATTTTATTGTCAGTGCATTTCACTAGAGAAAAAATAAATCATCTGCTCTGTGCTTTATGCAAGTTCTCATGCCTACTATTACTCCATATATTTGTATTCACGTGGTCACATTGCACATCACTGTAACCTATGATTTCAGTCATTCCACATTGTTGTAACCTACTAATATTTCAATCCTTCAATAAACTCTTAAGGATATATATTGGATTTATGTGGCAAGATTTTGATGGTACGAGGGCTGCAGGGATGGTTTCTGTGAGAACGCCGAGGAGATGTCCCCGCATTGGACTGAGACAGTTCCAGATGGTTCCAAGATGGACCCACTGTTGGCCAACTCTGAGTCGATCAGCAATGTTGGTGGCGCTTCTATGAAAATATGTTTAAGAAAGGGTAAAAAACTTTGTGCAGCAGCTGAGATGGAGAGGAATTAGAGAAATTGTGAAAGAAAGAACTCTGCAAACATGATGGTCAGAGAAGCAGGAGAAGAAGGTGCTCTAGTCATGAAAGTAAAGATCCCCCTGTAGCCCATGGAGACAAGACCATGGTGATGCAGGTTGTGCATCCTCTGTAGCCTGTGGAGGATGACAGTGAAGCAGATACACAACTTGCAGTAGATATACAACTTTTCTTGGAGAAACTAATGGAGTAATCCATGGTGGAGCAAGTGAACCTGCCCTGAAGGAAGCTCTACCCCATGGAGAGGAGCCCATGCTGGTGTAGGTTTTCTGGCTGAGCCTGTGGCCTGTCAGGAACCCATGCTGGAGCAGTCTGTTTCTGAATGACTGCACTCCCTGGAAAGGACCCATGCTAGAATAGTTCATTAAAAACTGCAGCCATGGGAGGGTGTCTGGTTCAGCCTCAAACAGTAAAAAGAACTGTGGCAGCCCTGTTCACTGTCCCCACCCCACATCGGTGAGGAGAGGATTGGAAGAAAAAGGCAGTACTTGTGGGTTGGGACAAAAACTGTTTAAGAAAACAAGTAGAACAAGGAAAACATGTAACAGTAACATGGATGGAGAATTACAAACATGATTACAGCCCAGACCACTGTGAACCCGAACTGACACCCGCTTCCTATTCCCCCCACCCCCTTCCCAGCCAGCTCCCTGCTATCCCCTGGGCATGGCTCTCACAGGGTAGAATATCTGGGCCCCTGCTAGAGCCAGGGGAGAGTTAACCCTTTCCCTCCCAGAAACCAGGACCGAGGGGAACCCCACACTGGAGCAGGGGAAGAGCATGAGGAGGAAGTAGCAGCAGAGATGAAACATGATGAATTGACCTTAACCCCGATTCTTCATCCTTGTGCATTGCCTAGGGAAGGAGACAAAGCAGAGGAGTCTGGAATGAAAAAGTGAAGCTAAACTTGGGAAGAAATGAGGCATGAGGTAGTTTGAGTTTTGTCTTTTTTTTCCTATCATACTCTATATTTTTTTTTTTAATTAGCAATAAATTAAAAAAATCTTCCCCAAGACAAGTTTGTTTTGCCTGTGTCTGTAACTGGTGAGTGATGTCCCTGTCCTTATCTTGATCCATGAATTTTTTCATCTTCTTGTCTTTCCTGTCATGCTGAGGAGGGGGAGTGAAAGAGTGAGATGAGTGTCAGGCAGCCAACCAGGATTAGCCTACCACAAGATAACACGAGTGTGATTACATTATGGCTAATGTAAAATTAAACGCTTATAACACAGAAATATCACTAATTAAGCTATTGTCCTCAATATCATTATTAGATACCTCTGCACAGTGGAGGGTATTGAAGTTGTAATGATTACCTCTAATTCATGCATTTAAGTACATAACTGTTCAGAGAAAATAAATTGTGCGTAACAAGTCATTGTGTTTGTAACATTAAACATTTTACTACTTGGTGGTTCTTGGGAAAATTATATTATTCTTAGCTCGCAGTACTATTAACAGGTTAACATTTATTTATTCAACTAAGTAATTAAACTTCCCATTGCACAGATTTGTTTAAATTTGTTGCTTTTATTTATGTTACTGTCATTAGTCCCTAGTATATATAATTGCAATCATAAACCAAAATTACCAAAGAGATGATACAAGATTTGTTGTCTCTGCTGTGAAACAAGCAGGCTCAGACTGGCATGAGCAGTCTCTACAGTCTGATTAGTATGTGATATTCCAGCCCCACTATTTCTTGTTGTGAGATAATGTTTTACTATAAGGATGAGTTATATTCAACAAGTACTGTGCTAATACACATAGAACCATGTCTACTGTTATTCATTTAGCAATATGCCTTTGCTGATGCTTATATCCTTGCCAGTTGATAAACATTACAGGAAGGAATATACAACCAGGATATTATAAAAATTTTGGAAGCTTTTCCAAGACTGTCAGAAAATACTGTTCATAAACAATAAATACGGGCTGGAAAATGCCTCATTTGCAGGACAACCATAGTGTTTTATTGTTTTATTTAGTGTAGCACAGTGCAGTACTATACTGACAATTAAGCAGTGGCTTTGTGCTGAATTCTAATTGGTTGATGTGACTCATAATCTTTATTAAGCTTGCACCCTTTATTAATCTAGAATTATTGGAAAATTCAGTGACCTAAACTAAACTGAAGCTTCTTGCAATTGCAGGCATTTCTGACGTTGTTTTCAGAGTACAATGGATTGTCTCTACATCACTGCCTTGTTCACTTCCAATGTCCATGCCAATTTCCAATGGAAATAAATAGATATGTCATCCATAGGTCAGTAGGTAGGTAATGTGAAAAATGATGAAGGTTGTATTTCATACAAGTCTAAACACTGCAATTTAGAGGCATCAGTTCTGTTTATACTACATTTTCCTGCAATTCAGTAAATACTTAAAAAAATTCACTTTGTTTCTGCTAGTATAGCTGCTTGTGTTTCTTACTCAAATTTTACTTGAGTACTTAATTGCTTATGTTCCTCAAGTCTCAAAAATCTAATCAGGGAAAGAAGATAAGAATTAGAAAAAAAAGAAAGAAAAGAGAGAATGTTTAACAATTCTGAACTAAGCCTAAAATCCATTCATGTCTCTATTCCTTTGGTTTGTGAGAGCTGTAAATGAAGCTTCTAATCTTGTTACCTCAGGAATGACCAAGTATGCCCATACTCAATTGTTAGGTGTAGATACTGTTAAAAATCACTGGTCTTCAGCAAGAATGCTGAATCAGATTCTTAGATGACACATAAATCAACCGTGACTGTCTTCAGCTACCTAATGTGTAGTTATTGAAAAGAGACAGACACTGCTCAGAGGTGCACAGGAAAAGGACAAGAAACAAACAAGCATGAATTGCACCCAAAGAAATCTCAACTGAATATAAAGCAGAAGTTTTCATAGTAAGGGTGGTTAAACATTAAAACAGGTTGCCCTAGGAGGCTAAGAACCTCTCTGGAGATATTTAAAATTTGACTGCACAAGGTTCTGATAAACCAAGTGCAATTTTAAAGTTAGTCCTGTTTTGAGATGGGAACAGAATAACTTCAGAGATTGTTTCCAACGTTGTAACACAGTCAGTGGATTTTGGTGAGATGACCTAATGACTCTGAGTGTTTTAACAAAACTCCCATGTTAACTTGCCAAGATCTACTTTCTACTAAGCCAGAAGACAACATATAGTGATAATGTAACTGCATTGGCAAACAAGAAGGAAACACATTTCAACAATGGTAGAAAAAGATATGAAAACCATCCAAAGTGAACAGAAAAAGGAAACCAGACTGAGGATTCAACAGACTCATCATTGGCTTTATTTGTACTGGGTCAATGCCAAAAAATAGCAGGCTTACAGAAACAACAAAAAAAAAAGAAGTTACTTCACCAGAAATATCAGGAATTAATGGTGTCAGACTGCTTTCTTCAGTACAATTTTCACCATTTTCCCCATCTACTTTTGTTACTGACCTTCATCTCTTTTCCCTGGCCTTTTTCATAATCTTCAGCCACTTTACAAAAGTTACAATACTTATTTCCATATTTGTTATCCTTTACTCTCTTTTCCAAACCACCACTATCACACAGTAATTCCCCCCAGGCCCAATTAATATTGGCTTTTTAATTTTCTTATAAGCAACAGAAACTGAGAAGCCACCTCCACATACACCCAGTAGGGACTGAAAGGGAAAAAGATGTTGCTACCATGACTCTTAACAAACTATTAATATACTTGTTCTTTTGTATATTATATCCCTTTCTCTGACATACTGTTTCTCTTGTCTATTCAATTTATATTTTTAGTGGTATAATTTTTATTTTTACAGTACCTTACATCAAAAAAAAGGAGGAGGTGAAGAATGATAGTAATAATTCATGACTATACAATGATTTGAAATATAATGATAATGATGTCAAAGAACAAGAAGATAAAGCTAATGTTCTAAGATGGCTGATGGACATGACAAAATTGCTAGCCTTGTGTAATGCAAAGACTCCAAAAGAACTGACTTCAGGCAGAACTATGATGCTATTATAGTCAATATATATTAAAAAAAAAAAAAAAAAAAAAAAAAAAAAAAAAAAAAAAAAAAAAAAAAAAAAAAAAAGGAACTTTTTTTTTTTTTTTCAAAAATTTGCTTTTCTTGAAGTGGGTTNTAAAAAATAGAACTTTTTTTTTTTTTTCCAAAATTTGCCTTTCATGAAGTGTGTATTTAAAATACAAGAGTGGCTGATGTAAAAAAAGGAAATGGGAGAATACTTCAAGATTATTCTTTCCTCCTACATATAAATGTTTTGCTCAGAAATCCTGGAAAAGAGTAATAGAAGCCATAGAAAAAGTAGGAGTTTAAGAAACTATAAGTCAAATAAAATATAAGCATAATACTGGTGCTTTTAAAACTTGTCCATAAGGTTTCATGATGGAAATGTCACAGAGGACGTGCTTACTTTAAAAACTGACTCTTTTAAAAACAAGAATATTTTCCACACTGACAGTGATGCTCATCTTTAAAATACCAAGAATCATTGATGACTCACTCTGTTAGATTTGTCTCAGTAATGTTTTCTATTTTTGACATTAATTCAGGGCTAATAAATGAGGCAAACCTAAGCACAACTAGTTGATAAATGTATTTAAACTCTGACTCTTAGCTTCATCAATGTATGTAGGGAAAGACAGGGCAAATCTTTACAATCAGTGCTCTGATTGGAGTGAGATTTGGCACTACATTTCATTTATCTATGCTTTCTAAAATTCTCACAATATTTCTCATGTCAAATGGCTGGAATGCTTGCAAGAACTCAGGAAGATTCACCATCTTGTACAAATAAAAGTTATTGGTTTTCACTAATGGCTATTACAGAATAATTGAAGTTAGGAGGGACCTCTGGACATCATCTACTTGAACCTACCTCCTCAAAGCAGAGTTGGCTGCAGCTGGTGGCTTAAGGCAATCCACAACTGGACTTTAAAGATCACTAGCAACAGGAACTTTACAATATCTCTGGGAAACTTATTCCAGTGTTTAACCACCTTCACAGTAAAAACATGTTTTCTGATGTTCAGATAGAATTCCCTTTAACTTGCACTCCTTGCCTCTTGTGCTGTCAGTGGGCACTACAGAGAAGACAAGAGGTAGCAGTATGGCTTGGAAGCTCCTGACTCTTACACAACCACACACTTTTAGTCAGGAGAACTATTCCCTTAGCATTCACCAAATTTTAAACTCCTTATGAAATGACAGTTCCCCTAGCAGGAGAGGGGGTTTGCTGTTTCATAGTTGCAGTTGAGTTTTCTTACACAGACAGTTTCTCTTGCACCAAGCTGTCTTATTTCTGCAAGATAGAGACTGCTAGCCTATCCTGAACTCAGAACCCTAACCTCCAATTTCATAAATGTGCAAAGTTTTTCTTTTTCTTCTTGTAATATGAAAGTAGGGCTACCCATCTGGGAGAAACAAAAGTAGTTCATTTGTTAATGTAAATTAGTGTGACAACAGCGAGCTTGGAAGCCAGTGAAAAACAATAAAGATGCAGTAGAACTGATGTCAGCGCAGGTTTCATACCTAATGAATGCCTACAGTCCAAGGCACAGCTTTATGGCCTGCTCAGAAGTTGGTGTTGCCTTGTCTTCACACTACTGCTACCCTAGTTAGTTACCTTATTTCAGATATGCCCATCATGTTTCCTAAATGCAGGGTAGACATGAACTGCAATGCATTTATTAAATAATATGATTCTAAAATAGACAATCAGGCAGTGTTTCCATTTTTTACCTGTTTCCAAGTCAGAAAAACAGTAAAGCACACATTTTGTTATAAAAAAGATTGAGATTCCAAGCACATAGACTTCAGAAATGTGGTATGCTCTGTTTGTGACGAGTTAATCAATCAAAACATATACATATGAAGATTCCCATTTCGTGATGGAGGGGAATACTCTACCAAGGTGGAAGAAGAAGGTACTGCTTCAGTGTAACTGTATTTACTGTGGTTCCTTTTTTTTTTTCTTTTTTTTTAAGCAGTGGTAGCTGGGAAGTACTAGCAAAATTCAACAATTTAGCATTTCAAAGTGATATTATTAAATGAGTTACAACTTTTTCACTGATTTCTGAAACATCTTTGCAACTAGTCAGTAGTTTTACTTGCTTCCTAAGTATCCAAACCTACCTCATGAGCATACAGAGTTCATTAAAAGCACCAGGAAAACAAAGTAGCTAGAATAAACAAATGATCTCTAATCTAAAATATCCTTGGCATTTAGCTTTGTTGTTTCTGACCACAGGACTCTCTTTAAGGAATGAACACTGCCTGAGGAGAGACAGACGCCATCTGACAAAGCAAGGGAAGGACATCTTTGCAAAGTGATTTGCTATTTCAGTGGGGAGGGCTTTAAACAAGGCTGGTGAGGAAGGAATACTGACAATACCTGAAGAGAAGTAGAGGCCTAAAGGGAAAGGAATACATGGTGAGAGAGGCAGTCTCATTACCCCTATGGAAGTTGCATGACTAGGGACATATCTCAAGTGTCTGCACAAGCTGGAGAAATTAGAAACTGTCCATGAATAGTTCCAGAGCTGTGGTCTCATTAGTGTCACAGAAACGTAATGGGATATGACTCATAAGCGAAGTGTTACAACAGATGGATACAGGCTCTTTAGCAAGGATGGAACAGGGAGGCAAGCAGGAGGGTTTGAACTTTGTGCAATGGAGCAGTTAACATGCATGGAACTTTACCTTGGAGCAAAAAGCAAGCTGGTCATGACAGACCAACATGCGTTATGTCATGGTGGGCATCTGCTACAGACCACCTGATCAACAAGCCTTCTTAAGCCTTATGAAGACTTCCTTAAAAAAATAAAAGTAAGATGAATATCAGAACTACAACTGCAGACTAAAAAAAGTCAATTTTCAGATTCTTCAGGAATCTGATTGGTGGGGACGCATGGAACACTGCCCAGTATAGCCCAGAACTAGTTGATCTTCAAGAACAACGGTCCTTCACAGTGTGCAGTCAGTCTAACAACATGTGAGATAGCCAACATAGATGAACCAGGAAAACATGACTGAGCTCAAATGCAAAAAAAAGAAGTCCACAGAAGATGAATGAGGGGAGCACATACCTGGGGGAAATACAGAGTCATTGCTCAAGCATACAGGTTGGAAATGAAAGCCAGAAGCTGAAACTAGAAAAGAGTATGAAAGGCAACAAAGAGGATTTCTGTAAGTACACAGTTAGCAAAAGGAATACAGAGAAAAATTTAATCTCACTTTCCAATGGGTAAAGGATCTAGTGACAAAGGATGCAGAAAAGACTTAGAGCCACTTCTGTTCAGGTTTACTGACAATGTCTGCTCTCAGGCTTACCAGACCCCTGAGCCTTTCAGATGTCTGTGGGACTGAAACCATTACCCACAGTAGAAGGAGACTGCATTAGAATTCACCAAAAGAATTTGGACATATGCCCATCAGTGTGATTACATGGAAAGCATCTGAGTGTACCGATGGAGTTTGTCATCATTACAAGAACATTCTCTATATTCAAAAGGACATAGTTATTGAGAAATGTTCCTAATGACTGAAAAAAAAAGGCAAAAAGCACACACATCTTAAAACAAAAACAGCAAAGAGAAGGATCCAGGTAACTGTAGGCCAGTTAGCCTAATCTTGGTCCCCAGAAAGTTTATAGGACAAATTTATACACAAAATAACTCAGCGAAGGAAGGGTTACAGTGTCACGTATCACATAAAATGAGCTTTAGGCCTGCATAGAGGGTCTTATCTTGTTAAACCCACTAAATCTATGAGTCTGGAAAAATAATCTCAGGATCTAAATATAAGACCTGGATTCACATCCTTTATGTTTAGAACAATGAAAGTCAAACAGAACTCAGCTCCTCCCCTTGCCTTAGATCTGAGTTTCCCCACCTGGGAACCAGATGGTTTGTTCAGCACCAAACCACAGTACAAATCTACACATGAACAATGAAGCATTTTGAACTCAAGTTTGGATTCAAATCCAAACTGACATCACAGCACAGATATAATCATAATTTAAGACATTTCCTCACTCTTCATTGAGAGAGTCTCCAACTCAATTGCTATATAATGTTCTTGGGATCTATGCCACAGATTTGCATACCCATCATTGATTGAATCTCACAATGACAGAATTAATGTTTGACTAGATAAATTCCACATCAAATTTCCTTGCTCTAACATTTCTTTGTACTCCATGAGGAGTCATAATGATCCTCATAATCCTCAGCATTATTCCCAGTGCAGACAGATTTTGAATGGTATTGCAAAGATCACGGGATAGACATGAATTTCCCCATATAAAAGACATTTCTCCCTTACATAACTTTTGCTCTGCTCAACAGCTTATTTCCTTCATGCTTAGAAGGTTTTGTATTGCTCCTTCACTACCTAAACTCCTGGGCTAATTTTAGCCAAGTAAGTCTATGTAGTATGGGTTAGGTAAATTAGTTGATTAAATCCTCTGGTAAATTAATAGAATGCAAATCCCAATGTTTTGGGGTTGGCTTTTTTTTGTTTGTTTGTTTGTTTTTTCTTTATTTGTTTGGGTTTTTTGGTTGGTTGGTTGGTTGGGTTTTTTTTTAGTGTTTTTTTTTTTTGCTACCAGTAATGCAAAAAAAAAAGTTCTGCAGGGTCTGTAATAAAATTGTACAGGTCTATTATTTGAAAAAAGCCACCAAAAAAGTGCTTCATATATATGTTAATAAAATTTAAAATATTTGTTATCACATCATAAAAAGAGAAATACTACGTTGTTTTTGCCATCCAAATCTTATCTACGTGCATCTGTTCTTTTATCAATTTTGCTTAAGTTAAGGTTACCGTCTGCTATGCTTTCTTGAATGGAATGGGGATTATTTTGTATTTTCAGGAGGGAAAAAAGAAAAAAAAAAAGTTTGTTGCTTGGTGTGTAGTTTCCTTAAGCATCATAATTTGTTTCCCTGTGATCCTATGTTAAGGTTTTCTGATAAAATGTTTGGGCTTCTCTTCAGGTTTGAGCACAGTACCACAGATCCCTCAGATCCCTGAGATATAAACATTCATGCACAGCTGTGCTCAAACAAGCCTGTTCACACTTTATATCTGACATACAATGGGGACAGAACTTGTAAAAATCAAGAATCACTCTCAAAACCCCTAGAAGTTCATCACTGTATCCTGAAGGGAGTATATATATACGATACTATGCCTCGTATCAGCTTCAGAACCAATAACAGCAATTACTCTCTTTTTTTAATCTGTTAGCAACATTATGAAAGTGATAACATACAGGTAACGTTAGTATAATATAAAAAAGAGAAGAACAAAAATTCAGTGACCTCTGAGTCCAGTGCTAGCTTTGTCAAAATCAATGGAACCAAGAACATATCTTTCTTAGATATTTCCTAATGCCAGTCTACTGCAGACACATTAAATCATCTTTCTGGCATTATTGGTGGTATAAAGGGCTGGATTTGTTATTCAGTATTTCAACCAGGCTTCAAGCCTGCCAACTTAAAGCTATATTTCACAGACAAGCTCAGATTAGCCTGTATGAGGAGAAGAAAACATTAATAAAATGTGACAAATAAATTAGTGTGACTTGGCTTTAAAATATTGCTCTTTTTCCTTTCTTCCCTCAAGGAAAATTATTCTCTCCAAGATTTTGGCAACAAAAATAAATTGCCTGTGTAATACAATGATAACTAATGAAGTTTCCAATTCAGGACCAATGTCTTTTCAAATATGTATTACAAAAAAATTTAGTCTTTGACATAGGCTTTTCATAAAGAACTTCTACATGTTTGGTCAGAAGAGGTTTGCCTTCCTCCGAGAGAGAGTTCCTGAGCCTGGGAACACTGTATGTGACTACTACCGCCACTTACAATCTCTTTCTCCATCACCACTTATAGACTATCTCGCCTTCAGAAACATTAAACTTTTATTCGTCACGTCACAGAGCAAGCATTTGAAGAAAGATGAACAGTCACGTATTGAAATGCACTTCCAATTAAACATGCAAAGCTCCAGACACAGGCTCTTTCAGGGAGGGGGACACCCCTCCATGCCAGCATGTTTTCCTCCAGCGTAGTTATGGAAGAATAACAAGGCAGTTGTCCTTCCCTCTGCAGAGATCCTGTAGAGATAGAGCAATGCAGCACAAAAGTTGTTGCAAGGTGAGTGAAGAGTTCAGTTTCTCTTTATCTTGGCTGCTCTCCTGTAGTTTGGACAGCAGGGACAGAGAGGGACAGGGGATTTCTGTTAAACATAAAGCTGTTTCTTTGAGCTGCCAAATAGTCCATCAAGCCAATCAATTTCTCTGTCAAACTACATGATGCATCTTCACCTCTGTCAAGGTTTGGGAACAGGAGATTTAGCAAGTACTAGCTATCCAGTTGCTTTCTGGAAGGAATGCTGCCCCCAGGGAATTTCTTTCAGCCTATTGCAAGTCTTTACTCCAACCTCTACTATGAAGTGTAAAGATGTGGGAGAATTCAACTCTTAACATATAACCAGAAGTTTAAGATACTGTTTCACATCAGACATGTAACAATAAGCATTTTGATAGTGATAGACTTTCTTCAACTCAATTCAAAGTCTTGAACTCGGTTTGTTAATCATGAGCTTTTTTCCCCCCACATTTTATTCTGATGGTCTTGTGGATCTACAGTTTTTCAGTTAGACCTGAAACCTATTCAGATGGGAAAGTTTATGTATTTGTTCAAGGAGCTAATAATAAATAAACTAGAGCTTCTACTTGATGGATAAAGTTCATGGTAAAGAACTGGAATGTGGACAAAGATGAAGTATCTATTTTCTTTCATAAATTAACATGTTTTGCTACCTGAAATGAATGTGTGTAACTCATTATTTGGCACTTAGCAGATAAAGAAATTTGTATACTAGCATCATGCATAGATACTTGCTTAGATTTGTATGTGGTCACATTTCAGTAACTACACTATCTATGGCATGTCCCCATACAAATCTAAGCAAGAGTCTCTGCAAAAAGTGAGCTGATGTGACATATAGGAGCCATGAATAATGATATTAATGTACAGATTTCTTCATGAAGTGAGAAACCAGCTCCAGATCCCATACTTCAACATTGTCTGTCTCATCAGCTACAGCTACTGTAAGGCTACCAATTAGTCTAACTGGAGAACTTTCCACTGCTTCCATTGAAGTTGGTCTCCTGTAGAGTAAGAAGTAAAAGGTTCAAATGTTCAGGAGGAAAGCATAAAATCATGCACCTCAACTGCATGTTCAAGTGTAAGTGTTTTTTTTTTTGTGTGTGTCTGCAGGGTTTTAAGAGAACAAGTCCCAATTTAATAAAAAACACCACAAAAATGACCACTTTTGCTTTGCAGTACAGATTTAAATGTTTGACTTTACAACCCCAATGTTGAAAACATTAACCATAAACCTTCACTTAAACTCTTACTGCAGCAACTAAAAACTACCCATGGCTTTGCTTTATAACATATTTAAATGTTTTCTAGGAGCATAATACAATATTATAGACTTTGATAGCATGATAGGTAATGTGACATAAGGACTAAACCAAAAAGTGAAGATGTTTCTCAGTCAAGATCTTAATTCAGAATTCTGTAGCTCTTTTTTATCCATTCCATTGATTTAGGACTGTGAAAAGAACCTTCCTAACTCAGTTTAAAGCAGTAGCAACATTTCATTATCTTCTACAGCAAGGGAATCCAGAAAATCTGGAAAAAATTTATGAAAATATTTTTTCATTCTATTATTTTATAAGAATATTTTTATGACAGTTATAAAAATAGCCTTATAATTCTGTAACCCACTTAAGTTCAAGTGTGGCTATCTTGGGAAGATCTTAAACATCATGATTCAAAGGATTATATATTGTTGACCATATTGACAATAAAATTCACTGTAATTTTATAATAATCAAACTGATATGAGCCCTTATGATACTACTTGATGCTCTGAAATGAGAAGATATCTAATTTCCTGTTGTTGACTTTTAACTAGGTAAAATGAAAGCTTACTACCAAAACCTTTACTTAAAGCATGGTAAACATCAGTGCTTAGTGGAACAGGCATTACTTCAGATAAGCTTATTTCAGCACCAGCTGCAGAGTCCCTACTAGCAGGGCTATTATATGAGAAATAAGCAAATGTTAGAGTTTTTTTGAGACGAGGCAAGGATATAACTAACATTCTAGCTCTACCCGTGCTGAAAATTTAGAGAAGTGGTGTTATTGATCTGAAAGTGACACAAATGCCTGATTTTCAATGTCTCAACAACAATAGCTAATTTGACAGAGTGGAATGTCTGCATTGACTGCACTTTTAAACAACTTCACTCCTTTCATGAGAGCTATTAGATTTAAAACACTGTAATTTAAAAGAAAGCTAGGATTTAATACAACTTTCCAAAAGTAGGAATCAAATTACAAATTGTTAGATAGCTATCTTGTCCATAACAGAAATTATATCTGTATAGCATATCCTTTGGCATATAGCAATACAGTGATAACAGGGATGTAGTTTATATCAATTACTCCAGAATTTATTCTGCAAATTTTTGCTACAACAGTGCACAAAGTAAAATAATATATTTACTGGCTCTGAGGGCTATCTGAAGCTCAGCTATCATTTCTTTTTAAATTAAAATATCTAGTAACATACAGAAATCTGGCTTGACATGTTGGATGAGAAAAAACCTCTAAGTAAAGTTCACTGGAGTATAAACAGATATCTTAAATATAATTCGCATAAGATAAATTAATATAGTGTAAGAAAAATCCCAATTCATGTACTTGTATGAGACTTAGGAACTGGAATAAACCAAATGGAATATATTAGGTTATTGTCATGTTTCACTGTATTTATGTCAAGCAATTAGCTTGATTTAATTTCTAACAAACTCTAACTTGAAATCTCATTTCTCTGCAAGGCAAATCATCAGGTAGGTACCTCTGAATCATGATGCAGGCACTACAGCAAAACTCCCATATTTCTAATGTGTCCAAGAGAGAGAATACAAAGTTTAAAGAATTCAGACAAATATTTCTAATTCAGTAAAAAAGAATAAGTAAAACAAAAAAAAATAGGATAAGAGAAAAACAGATTTGGTTGCAAAACTCATTTAACATTGCTTACCTCTAATGCATATATGTATACCCATGTATCTAGTACACAAGCTACCTGAGAGCTCTGTCATACCCTAATTTTTGCTTGAGTGATCTCCATAAAAAAGTGATTTAACAGCAGCAAAGGCTGTGCAGAACATAGTCTTTACCTCTTCTGTAGAGCATGTCCAGAGGAGAGCTACCAACTGGTAAGGGGTCTAGAGAACAAGTCATATGAGGAAGGCTGAGGAGCCTGAGCATGTTTAGTTTGGAGAAGAGAAGGCTGAGGGAGACATCATTGCCCTCTACAACTACCTGAAAGGAAGTTGTAGAGAAGTGGGTGTTGTTGGCCTCTTCTCCCAAATGAATAATGATAGAACCAGAGGAAATGAGCTGAAGTTGCAGCAGGGGAACTTCAGATTAGATATTAGGAAGAAATACTTCACTAAAAGAGTGGTCAAGTGCTGGAATGGCCTGCCCAAGGAGATGGCTGAGGCACCATTCCTGGAAGTACATTCAGAAACATGTAGATGTGGTACTTCAGGGCATGTTCTGGTAATATGCTCTAGTGGCGAGATTGTAAGGGGTTTTTGTGTATATATCATTGGACTCTGTGATCTCTGAGGTCCTTTCCAATTTCAAGAAGAAATTAGTAAATGTACCTGAGCCAGAAACATCTCCAGCCAGGAGTATTGTAGCTTTCAGCCACCCTTCCTAGGCATGCTGCCTTCTAAAACAACCTGACATTTTTAACATGCCATATACTTTTCCCTGATTATCTATGGCATCATGTGGTACCCCTGAGGATCTAAAACATCATCCTTATTTGAAGACATGCTATTTTCCTCCATCCTTCTCAAATCAGAATGACCGGAGTAATGCAAAGATGGCATAACAACCCAGAAAGTGGTTTTATATCATAAAACTTATGACAAATGTTACATACTGTAGGAATCAGTACGAGGGAATCTGCAGGTCCTTTTTTTAATGGGTACTGGTCCATAACAGGGCTAGAGGACAGAAAGTGCCACAGCCCCTCTGCCTATTGAGAAAGATTGCAAGACAGGATTATTCAAAGATCTGCAGAAAACAACTAGCTGCTTCCACTGAAAAGGAAGTCTTTGAGATTTCTTATTTCTATTTTAAAGCAATCCATATACACCTTTGTATTTGAAACAGAGATATAGAGACATACATACTTTTCAGATGGATACAGATGCAGTCACAGAAACACTGTACACAATTTAAATATTTATATTTTGCCACAAATACTGATAGGATTTGTCTATATTTACACCATCCTTCTTACTTTATCTGTCTGAAACAGCTGCAATTATCAAATGTATCAACACAAGAAAGCTCTTAAACATGTAGTCAAGCCTTTAAAATATTTACAATAAAGAATAAATACATTTTCATGGCCTAATTCTCCATTTCTATTACCAGAAAGCATCACTGTGACTCCCTTGTAGTATCAAGACTCAAAACTGGTAGAGAAAAATCAAGCTATATACTTGTGACACAAACCCACAACATTACAGAACGCTTTCCTTAAAAGCACTCTCCACATTTACATCCATTAAAATATAACAAAACAAAAAGTGGTTTGGTCAAGCCGACCTTTTTTCCTCCATGAAACATTTATTACCTCATTCTGCTTGCAGAATATGAACATACTTAGCAATTCTTTGTACATACCAGACTCTGGAAGTAAAATAACCATTTCTGCCTATTTGGAAAGCAAATTTATATTGAATTAAAATATGCTGGATCTTCAGCATAATATCAAAAAGTGATGAAAGAAATTTAATAGCCTTAGCAACAACTTTCATAAAGCAAAACTTCAATATGAATTACCTTGACTACGATTCAGGAAAAATATATATATTTTACATAATATCCCTGAAATGACAATAGTTAACACAGTGTGTTAACAAAAAACAAACACATCCTGAAATCACATTGGGACAAGATCCAGATGTTCAATATCCTTCTTTTCTGTAGTCCCTACTCCAAAGCAACTTTGGTCTACATCCAAGGAAGGCCACTTCAATCCACAGTAAAGTATTCTTCTGATTGAGGAGAGAATCCTGTCTATACAGCAGAAATATGTTTTTCAAACATTGAAATGCTATAGGGAAAAAGAGGCATAGAGAGAAGAACCATGACTCACTATTTAGAAGTGAGGACTGAAATGACTAGACTACAGAATCCTCCTTCATTGCTTCACTGACCAATCAAGATTTTGTCTCTGGACATGAGAATTGGATTCTTGCCTATAAAACAGTAAAGATGAGACACAAAGTGCTATTGCTTAGTTTTCAAAGATTTTCACAAAATTTCAGAGAACTCCAGAAGGTAATTTTTTTGTCAGTTGAAGACTGAACTTGCCTGAAACCACAATGTAAGCTAATAGCACTGTGTGGTTGGCCTCCCAGATGTGTGATACAGCCCCCGTGCCTCAGTGATATTAACTCAATTTGAATGGTCACTGTCAAGTGACGCTCCTGAGACTGAGAAATTGTGACCCATCAACTGTGACCAACAGACAAACCTGAAGGACATAAGAGCACTAGAAAAAGACCAGGCATATGGAGACCATCATGAAATGAATGGTCTTTTGATGGGCTCCATCAAAAGATGTGTTGCCAGAAGATCCAGAGAGGTCATTCTACCACTTTACTCTGTTCTGGTGAGACCCCACCTGGAGTACTGTGTGCAGGTCTGGAGCCCTCAATATAGGAAGGATATGGACCTGTTGGAGGGGGTCCAGAGGAGGGCCATGAAGATGATCAAAGGGCTGGAGCACCTCTGCTACGAAGATAGGCTGAGGGAACTGGGGCTGTTCAGCCTGGAGAAGAGGAGGCTCCAGGAAGACCTAATCTCAGCCTTTCAGTACCTAAAGGGGGCCTACGGGAAGGCTGGGGAGGGTCTGTTCACAAAGGCCTGCTGCAATAGGATGAGGGGCAATGGACTTAAGTTGGAGAAGGGTAGATTTAAGTTGAATATTAGAAAAAATTTCTTTACACTGAGGGTGGTAGAACACTGGAACAGGTTTCCCAGGGAGGTGGTTGAGGCCCCTTCCCTGGAGATATTCAAGGCGAAGCTTGACGAGGTCCTGGGCAACTTTGTCTAGTTGGGGGTGCCCCTGCAACTGCAGGGAGGTCAGACTAGATGACCTTTTGGAGGTCCCTTACGGCCTGGATGATTCTATGATTCTATGAATGTTTGTGCATTCCAAATCACACAGGTGTACAGTCTGGGGCATCCAAAACTTAAAATACATGTGGGCTTTGTAGTTTCCAGCTAGCTTTAATAAAATTCATAAGTACAGCTGACCCAGAATTATTCAGTCCCAGGTGGTGACTTTTCCCAGTTTTGTAATTTTGGTGGTACAATTTTAGGTTTGCTCAAGGGTTACAATGAAAAAATCCCAGTCAGGAACCTATGATGTAGCCAATTTTAAAGACATTTTGTAATACTCGTATATTAAAAGGTCTGAAAGAATCAGGTTTTGACTGATCTACCTTAGAGTTTCAATTGCAAGATACCTTAATTTTCTAAGGTGGAGATGACTTATTTACACTGAAAACTCTGAAAAACAGTAAAGTGCAGAAATTTGACAAATGCCTTTTATAAGATCTTTCGCAGTTTGTTTCATCTTTGTGCTTTATCTTCAGGTACTGCAAATGTTGAGATGGAGTCAAAGTTATGGATATTTTGTTTTATTGTTTGTTTGTTTACTGTGAACTACAATAGTTCAGGGACTATTTCTAATTAATCTCCACAGTTTGCTCAAGCAAGGAAAATGACATGACAGAGTAAGCAGAGTCTTGAAGTACTATTAATCTTGGGGGCTTAGGGTTGCATTTGGTTTGGGGAGTTTCTTTTTTTTCTGCGTGGTCGGTTGTTGATTTTTCTGGGGGGCAGCTGGATCAAAATATTATTTTTAAAACATTACTGCTAAATATGAATCACAGAAAATATTTGTTTCTGTAAAAAACTCAAGGACTTAAAATTGCTTTGCAGTGGAATTCGTGGTTGCTTTAAAGTAATTTTAAAGGGCCCAGGATATTATCCCAGGAATTAAAAATCCATTTAAAACACAATGAGATTAATTCTATTTAACGATAACAATAGCTCATACAGCTTCCTGTTTGAAAACAGAAAGAGAGATTAGAGATTTCTCTTTATTTCCCAATTCATTTTTAGAAGAATCTTAGGCTGACTAGGTTCTTAAGTACTTCAGCTAAAGGCCTGATGATACCTTTCCATGAAAGTGACTCAATTTACCCATGGCAACAGACAGGAAAAAGGACACTTGCAGAGTATCTGAAGGAAGAAAAGTATTTCAGATGTTTGAAGCTTATCTTGGAATCCTTGGAATATTTTTGCTGCTTAAAAAAATATCAACTTTTAAAAAAATGTTTAGATGTGTTTGTTTTGTAGTTAATATTTTGTTCACACGCCAACTGATGGGTAAGCATGTAAACATGGAACAGTAGATGAATGGTGGAATACCAGCTGATAAAACTGTGCTTTAAAGAGAGATTGGAATGAAAAATTCCTTACTTGGCCAAGAGGAAAGAGGATACTATGCCAACTGCTGTGGGATACTTGGGTAAACAGATTGAGTGACAACTTGTAGATGGCATTCTGTATTGAAAAACACATTTGTTGGGATAAACTTGGCAGAATATCTAACATTTACCTGTCTGTATAACTGTAGGCAATGCATTTCATTTCCTTTCATGAATCTTTAAGTCTCAAATAGATTTATAGACCAAATCATGTGACGACTTGTCCAATTTTGCTTTGTAAGGATATGTAGCTCCTGTTTTCAGTCTTTGCTCAAGACTGTGTGTGTGAGGGGTATTTCTTTGTTTTTCACAAATATGTTTTTGAAATATATTTCAGTTCATTGAAAAGACTTTCTAAGGTGACCTGTATATCCCAGCTTATGATGGTATATGCCACAGGTAATGGCTACAGATGAAATTGAACAGATCTCAAAGATGTCTTCTCTTGCAGTGGCTGAGAAGGGTCTTGGGCTTCAAAAGCAGGTTGTACCATAGCAATTTCCTTTAGATTGTCCTGATTTCATTATGAAACCTCCATTGATGTCTCAGTTAGAATCTTCTGGTAATTTGAAAAGCAGTGTTGCATCTGTAGCATTGCCTCTGGAGATCTTCAGTGAAAAATGAAGGAGCTAATCCAAGAGATTATTTGCCCTCATGCTTCTCTGGAGGTGTCTTTTTTTTCTCTATTTACAGGCAAACATATTGATATATTTCTATTTCTTTTACTTTGTACAATAAAAGAGCAAGTATAGAATATCATGGGTGAGAATCACTTAAGTTTAGATATCTGAAAATTAGACATATAAATTTTATTTTAATTGTTAAAAGACGCATGAGCATATTAAAATAGAAATTCGTCTGCCCTCCCTTGTACACGTATTTTAGGATAAAACTTATTGTCCTCTAGAAGTTCTCTTTGGAAAACAGTACAATCAGGACAAGATATAGCTGAGTAGCGTTGGAAGATGGGCTGTGTCAGGGCATTCTAAAATGACTAGTAGTAAAGGGATTGGTTTTACCCCTCAGTGAAATCTTCTGATTGTAATGGATTAAAACTATATTTTCCAATTTCTTTTTATTCCTATTTCCAATGTTATAATCAATAAGCAAACTTTGTATTCCATTGTACAGCTGAATATATAGATTTTTTTTTCTTTTTATACTTGTCTGGTTTTTGAAGTGAACACGGGAGTAGATAGGAACTTGGATGTCTCCATTTAAGATATCTAAGTAAATAAAATTTCATGTAAAAAATGTATTCTGGCTACTTGAAAACCAAGAAAACTAGCTGAGTTTTATTTCCTATGAAACCTTATTTTGCTTCAGAGAGTCGATAATATTTGCACTAGATATAAAGATTCCTCCCAGTGAACATATTCTGACAAACATCTGCCCATGGAGAGAAAGCCTGTGTTGTCCAGAAATATCCATAATTTCATGGCTTCATTAGATTTACTAGGAAGCTAAAAACCCAGTTAAATTGAAAGCTGGCTAAAAGATAAAAGGGTTGAGAAAGACAAAATGTTAGATCGTACACCTGAAAAGGAGAAAAGGTTTTAGGAAAAGAGGGTTGAAGCCAGGGTGAAAAAAAATGTACAGTAAAACATAGATTTTATAAAGTTAAAACATATAAAACAAACAGTAAGGAAATGAATGTGAGCCAAAAAAAATAAGAGGGAGCAACCCTAGAACCTGATTATTTAAAAATACTGTATGAAACAGACTTATTGCAAGTAGCTATGCAAAAAACATTTCCCTATTCCTTGGTCCTTGGGAACACACCTGTCCCTGGGAAACTCTATGGGATTCTATGAAATGTTTTGTTTTCCAATCTTATCAACATTTCCTAAAAAGTAAAGAAACAGATTGAAGTAGGAAATAGTTATTTCATGCCACTCATATTTAAGTTTATAAAAAAGTTCCCATTCTTCATTAAATAAAAGATTATATCTTTTGAAAACTAGTTTCCAGTACTAGACAGCATTATGATGTAAATAATTGTAAATCAAGACTTTAAAAAACAAAACTAAACAAAACCAAAAAAAAATGAAATAGGCAGATGATACTTTTGTAAAGGTATTCCAGACAGTAGTCATAAACGCAGGACTGATGGCTCTATTGTCATTGATAAGCCTCTGTAGTTTTGACAAGAAATTGCATCACTCTCAGAATCATAAAATCATAGAATAATTAAGGTTAGAAAAAAACCTTTGGAGGCTACTTAACATATTCCCTGCCCAAAACACATCTAATTGGATCCAGATTCTCAGGCCAATGTTAGTTGAATCTTGAACAGCTTTAAGGACAGACGTCCTACAACCTCTCTGAGCAGCTTGTGACAGTATTTAAGTATCCTCATGATATTTTTTTTACTAATATCTAGTCAGTATTTCCCATGTTCCAACTTGGTTTTTTTCTCATCTTACTGTTGCACAATTAGCAGAGCAGAAGTCTGAGAAGTTAGCTCAATCCTAGCATATATCTAATTACTGTAGTATAGCAACGTATAAGGGTGAAGGAACTATTTTGTTGGGTTTTTTTTTTGTTTGTGTGCTTGGCTTGTTTGTTTGTTTGCTAAGACATAAGCTTTTAAAACTGCCAAGGAAATGTCTAATGTTGAGAAATCAATATTTTTAGGGTAAAAAAAGATTTTATTGATAAACTGGCTCTTAGCAGTGTTCAGTATATCCTATTTTGATCAGCACTTGAAGAAGAAATTATCTGAATAGCCCAATACAACTGATGATTTGATGTTTTAGAAATTCCTAAACTCTTTGTGGTGTTAATTTTTAATTGAGTTTCAAAACACAAATAGCTGCACAGGGATAATGAACTCCTAACAACTCATTCAGATTCAGGCTGCTAGAATGAACATTTTAGTGACAGGCTGTTTTTTTTCACCAGTATGCTGGCAATCCATACTATATACCTCTTTCAGTCAAACTGGAGCTTGAACAATGATGCATTTATATTAATTGTTTGAAAAAAGTTTCTCCTTAACACTGTAAGACTATTAAGGAAAGTACCTGAACTCAATGATTGTTCTTTCTTTATGTCAACTTGAGTGAGTAGTACATTTTATTTGATGGCTTAATGAGTATAACTAATCATGCTAGACAGGCATCCAGCTATGCTACAGGTCTACTGCCTATAAGGAGTACATTTCCTTCTCTTCTGGTCTAATAAATGTCTTTTACTTTAAAGATTTTTTGTTTTGGTTTTTTTTTTACTGCATTTGAAATTTCTCAATGTCAGTCTATCACTGACCTGGTCAATACTGGAGTTCCAATTTTACTATGAAGGACTGAAGTAATTCTTCCCCTCTCCATTGTCTGTTATCCTTTGTGTGCTGTCAGTGACCTTAAGCTACCACTTTTACCCCATTTATCCACAGAACACCTTTTCTTAGCAGGTTACCAGAGCCATAATAATTTTTTTCTAACAGCCTAATTCAGATACTTTCTAAATAAGCCTGTCTAAGCCACAACTGGGATTTTATGATTTTTTCATCCATATGATTTTTTTCCAAGAACCATTCAATTCCTGCACTTTAAGTTTGGAATTATCTGACAGAAATAAATATTGCTTGTTGCTTTAGGTATGACATAACATGAATGAGGATAAGAAAATATTAACTTCAATGAGCTGAGTTCTTATCTTCCAGAAAGAAAGGCTGTAATATCAGAAAGAGGACAACTGATTTCAGTTGAAAAGCTACCATTTTTTTCCCCTGAGAAAAAGTGCTCAGAATTTCCTATACATTGTTATTGCTTGAGAATGGAAGTAAAGAGCTATGAAGGATGATGACAGAATCATAGAGCTGTCCAGGTTGGAAGGGACCTTTAAGATCATCTAGTCCAAAAGAGAAATATGCATTAGCATTTAAACAGATACTATATTTTGAATTAGCAGAGTTAACCTGTAATGAAAAAAGTTTTCATGTTGGCTATGTGTCTTAGACGTTAAATGTATTTGGGAGCAGGCAAAATATTGAAAACTTTTTGGACATCTCACAGCCCACCAGTGGCTCAGAACAAGTTCAGTAGCATTGGTAAAAAGAAACCAATATCAAATCACCAATTTCTAATGCAATTTTACCATACTATCTGAATGGGTTGGCATGAATTTGAAAAACTATTTAGATTCTATAAAATAGTGTTTTGCTCTTCATATATAAAAAGTTATGCATAAAAAGTATTAAGGCAAAAAACAAGAAAGGGGAGAAATATTCTCCAACATCAACTACAAAATGCATTTATTTGCAAATCTGAGTACTTCATGATGGAAGCAAACCTTTTTTTTTTAACTTCAAACAGTAAACAACATATGTAAAGTGCCTATAATATTTTCCTCGATACCAAGAGGTTTTTATTTAATTAACATCTGAAACAGTTAAAATTAGCTCACAACTTCAATCTTTTGGTGTTGTTTGGGGAATTTTACAGGTTTTAAATTCATCACCTTATTGCATTTCAGGCATGGTTAGACCAAAGATGTAGGGGTATTATTTGGAGGCAGAGATTAGCAGAAACTTTTAATTCAGACATGCTATTTCTAAAAAGCAATTTGTTTTATTGGCTGAAGGTATACCTGTATCCTCATTGCAGTGGTTCAATATGAATTGTGCACACTCAGATATATCTTAGAGCAGCAATAATACATATTTAATGAAAAATCAAGTTTTAGGGAATAACAAGGGGCAGCCGCTCCTTATGAGTACCAGGAACTGAGGGTGATGCCCAAGGTCCTAATCAACCAAGGCCCACCCTATGCTACACAGTGAGGGATCAAGGTAGATCTGGAGGTAGCAGTCAGGTCTAGGAGCTAGGAGTATGGTTATAAAGACATAAGATGGGGATAAGGCAGGCTCAAGGTCAAGTCCAGAAGTCAGTTAATAGGTCAGAGCTAGGCTCTGATCCAGGACAGGTCCCTCATGATGGCACCAAAGCATAAATCAGTCCACAGACTGGGTTTCTGATGATGGGGCTCTATGGCCAGGCAGGGTAATGATTGTAGCTAAGCAGAAGATCTACACTCTTCCACCATAGGAAGAGGCTGATGGTCCCAGGAGAAACTAAAATGGAATCTTTGGATCCATAGGTGTGGCCTCACAAGAGGCTGGTGACCCCCTTTAAGACTTATTAATGTACTCAAAGCCCTGACATCAGCCTAAAAATGCTCAGGCATAATGATTTATAAGCTTGACACTTGCTTGATACTACTCCAAATATGACAGACACTCAAAGGCGGAAAACCCTTGAACTATCTGAGAATATCAAGAGCATCATTATTCTTCACCAACCATACAGAAACATATCAAATAGCAAAAGAGGTTAAAATACATCTGATTGGCACTATGCTTATTTTATTTAATAAAACTTGTAGAAATGGATTTTAGGTGTGATGTCCCTGTAAGAAAGTCTGCAGGAAATTCTAAATAAAATAGAAAGTAAATGTTTCATACAATCTTTCTTCTCTCTGCCTGGTTGTAAAACTAATCTCTAAGGTCCTAGATAAGCATAATTTAATTTCTATAGAAAAAGATAAAAATATTTTAAAATATCCTTGAAAATCCAGAAAAAAAAATCCAAAACCCAAAATCTATGGGTTTTGATGATTTTCAGCTGATCAAGAGAGTTTTTAAAATCATTAAATAAGAATTAAAAGCACAAGATTTTTTTAACCAGGTGTGTAGTTTCTCTTTGTTCATAATTCCCATAATTATAACTAGAATCTCAATTTTTTGCTCATAAGTCATCACAAAAATTTCTTTGAATAAAGTAGTGATAAAGGCAATTTCATGTTTGGTAATACTTAAAAATCATAAAAGTGACTCCAGTAAAATAAATTAAAACAAAAAAAAAGCAAAGAAAAGAAAGGAGGATTTTTATAGCATTAGAAAATGTTAATTTGATGCAGCAGATGAGTGTCTTATAAAATTTTAAATGTTTCAATGTACTTAATACAAATTAGATCTTGACATGAACCAGAAAGCTTCCTGTTGCATCCTTGTGCTATGAATCGCTTCAACAAGCATTCAGTATGTTTTCTCCCAAAAAAAGTACATACAAAATGGTCTCTTATCTATTATATTTGGGAAAAACTAGTTAGAATGGTGGGATTTTGGATTTATTTTTTTTTTTTCAGAGAAAAGATATCTTTGTGGTCTAGGTTACATTTTCTGATAGTATCACAATGTCGTGGTTTCAGCCAAATTTACCAAAACCTGAGTGACAGATGTCTCCCCCTCCCCCCTTTTAGTCAGAGAGGAGAGGAAGGAGTTAAAGAGATTCAAGAGTTTAGAACAAACTAAACTACTTTAATGAAAATATAAGTAATATAATAAAAAGGAAAATTAGGAAAAAGGGAGTATACAGTATATACAAAACCATATCAAGCTCCCAGGATGACGACCACGTCACCAGCAGGCTTCAGGAAAAGTCCCGAACTGGACTCGGTGATCGACAGGAGCTGGATTCCAGATCTGGAGTCAGGAACGCTCGGATCAGGATCAAAGGCAGATGAACAGGCAGAGTCCTCCTTGGATGTCAGCCATCGAGGAAAGGCGAAAAAAGGGCGAAAAGGGCGAAAAGGGAGTTGACCTGTTGATCCTTCAGCTTTTATACGGGGCATGATGCGGATGGGATGGAATACCCCTGTTGGTCCGTTCTGGGTCACCTGTCCTGTCCGCTCCTCCTTGTAGGTGGGACCCTCCAACGGGCAAATGCTGAAAATTATCTGACCTTGCTTCTTCCAGCAATAAGTCTAAACAAGGGCCTCTCTGCATACCATCCCTTGGTATAATCAGGTCTTATCACTGTGAGATGGAACAGCTTTGAACAATGTGCTGTTAATTTCAGAGTTTAGCTAGTTAGAAGAGACCCAGCTAAGAAAGTAAAACTGTAAAACAGAAAATTGGTTCGTTTTACCTCAAACCAGGACACACAAATAGGACAGAGGGAGGAAAGTTACTTAAGAAAAATTTAATTTACTTGTACCAACATGGACTGTTAAAATTGTTTAAAGCAGTTTTTTATGAAGTAAAAAATGGAATATATTCAAAAGAAAAAGAAGAAATTAAAGAATGGCAAGAAATCTGAAGTATTTCCATGTGGGAAAATAAAGTGCTATCTGGCAGCATGTAAGTTAATAGTGACAGCTTATCAAATGTACCAAAAAGGATGTGGATGCTGTTTGAATCCAAAGGATCTCTTAGAAGATGACGTAATTCTGCTGAATTCAGCACACAGAGAAATAGAGTAGCAGATCTCTAAGCTGTTGTCCTTGGGGTTTATTCTCTCTCCTAGTACTGTGGTATGCAAGATTTTAAACTTTTCTGGGTTAATCTATCAAACATTTATATTTTTAAAATATTTAGGAAAGCTGCATAATACAAAAGCTAGAATAAATCACCAGTAGTAATGGTAATTATTAGATGGTAACTGCCATGGTAAAACTAGAATCCTGAACAGTTTTTAAATTTCCAGCAGGAACTTCTGAATAAAAGGTCATTGTCTGGACCATAAAGAAAAGATTATTGAGACATGGGGAAGGTAAAATTTGGATTAATTTCAATCAGTTTAGTTTCGCCAATGATCGATGATTCAACTCCAAATGGTGATTTTGGTCTCACTATTTTAAATATCTGAAGAAGGGAATTAGTTTGGCAGATACCTGTACCTTATCATTGACTTAGCAGATATCAAGGGTAAGATACCTAACTTTCAATGAAATAAATTAGATACTCAGTGATTTTGCCTATTTGCACAGGAAATAAGTGGAATAGCTGAAAAGGGGCAGTTACCTTTCTTGTGTTTTAGCAGAGAAAAAATATTATTTGACTATACCTTTTATATGCAATAATATCTGTGCATTGGAATCTTGATTGATTCACAAAATTAGATCATTCTTGAAATGTCACAAACCTGAAACGATGTGCTTGAAATTACCTTAGTTTGTGATGATTCAATCTGTCTCCATTGAAAGCAATGGCAAAACTTTTACTGACATTGGATTGATAAGAGTTAATGGATATTTCCATATGTTTTAAATAATTACAGATATAACCAGAAGGGATGTACTTAGCTGTACTTGGGTATATCAAGGACTGAAAGATACAAAAATTCTTAGACTTGAACTAAATCTCTTTACAAGATTCTAACATTTGGATTGTTATTCATTTTGCTTTCCTCTACACTTTTTAATCTGTCCAGGAAAACTAGTGCTAAAATAAGATAAGAAAAACTATTTTCACTACTTCTAAAAACAGCTGGCACCAAGAGAAAACTCTGTTCTCGCAACTTTTCCAGACTCAATTTTTGCAGACGTTATGGATTAAGAGAGCTCAGATAGCTCAGCAAGGTTCTTTGTATGCATGTGAAATTAAATCAAGTTCTTGAACCTTTTCAAATTTTGCCCCTTAAAAACTCATATTTCTATTATTTCTATTTCTTTATATTTATATTTCCATTCTAGTACAAATAAGCAAGTGTTGCTTTTCTTTTGGCTAAATGCTTTGTTCAGGAGTTACAAATGTTAATAAGTCTTGATAAAAAAAAGTGTATATGCCAATTAGAAATTCCTAAAATTAGTAACATAGAAAAGAGAAAAATGTTAATAAAAAGCTATTCTTGTTCAATGTATAGACAGATAAAAAGAAACTTGCTTTTATACAAAAGTAATCAAAAATTAATTAGTGAATTATGCTAAAGGAACATAGATTGGTCTTTTTCAAAGGCATTTATAAACAAACCCTCATCACAGCCACTGTCATATTTGATTTTTCAGTAAAATATATAAAAAACCACAGGTCGTAAACCTTGATGGGTTTTTTTTCACAAGTAGTTTGGAAATTGCATGAACATTTGTAAAAGTTAATGTCAGGAATTTCATTACCATACTGTCCCTAAAATTTTTAAACTACTGGCTATGTGACTAAAAAATGGCTCAGTCTGGCAGTTCTTTTTGAAGGTAGAAGCATAATGATAAAACATGTGAAAGGACAGTCAAAAAGCCAGTAATTACAATCTAACTTTAATCAATTCTCAACACAAGTGTCTACTTGTAGATAACGAGATATAGTGGTCTGCAATGCCCTGGACATACTTCTTCTGGTCACTTCTGGCTGAGAGCTATTTTAACAGGAAAGCAATTAGAGAAATGTTCAGAAACCCAGGCACTAGTAGTTGGCTAGGTTAAGTCTGATTTTTTTTAAAAATTTCAAGTTATTCTTAAAAAAAATAAGAACAGAGAGCCACCTCCTATTTAGTCTCTGTGTTTCAAAGTCTGGAACTCAAGTTAAATGGCAACTGTTGATCATCTTTTATCTTGGAAAAAAATCTTGAGCTCATGTCATAAGATCAGTTCAGAAGATGAGAGATATAAGAATGTTCTTTTGATTTGTTTTGTTTTCAAAAGTCCTAGATCTACAAATCCAAGCTAAATAAAGAAATTTTGAAGAAACTGCTTTTTCAAGTGATAAGCTCGAAATCCCTCAAAGTTAATCTCTCTCTGCACTTAACATTTCCATCTTTTACTCTTTCTCGTTTCATTTAAAAAGATTAGTATCCAAAATTATTAGTTTTTCTAGATTTGTGTGAAAGGGTATTTCAGCTTTTCAAAGACTTCTTAAGGCTAAAAATGTACCCAGAAAATGTACTGAAGTGTAACACCGAGTATGATTTATCAGACTAAAAGTCAAAGTCTAGACATCCAAGTTCTCATTTATGATTTTTCCCTACTTTTTTGTCATTCTCTGTAAGCATCTTGGCTTTCTTCTTGACACAAACCACATGAGACTCACAGCTTCTAGGTACCTGTAGCCCAATGTCTCAACACAGGACCTCAGCCTTATGTCTCTCAGGTATACACCATTTATATAGTCAGAACCACATATCTCTCTTACTGTCACAGGGTTCATCTACTCAGTCTAGATAGCTAGAATGCACATTTATACAGTCAGAGTCATCGTTAACACACAGAGAGTACACTTTACCAGCTATTCACCTGCCTCTGTAAGTATTACAAGGGATATTTGCTGTGATCTTTCTTTCTGCTTGATCAACCTGACATAATGGCAAGTGGCCTGACTGTAAATACCACCAGTCTGTGTCTAAGGCTTTGGGAAATTTCGTGGAGACTCTGGGAAGAGCACAGTACACCTTTTTCATTTCACCATCTTCAAGGTAATTTCACAGAAGATGGTAGTGGCAGAAATGATAAAGATATAAGATTGTATAGAAAAGACTGAAGTAAGTAAGACCAAGTACGAGAGGTCTTGGTCCATTTGGTCACCAAGTGGAGAGTAAGTACGACCAAGTTGATTTCTGTGTTCCCTAAAAGTGCTGTTTCTTGGTAGTGAAGTGTAGACATCTTAAAGAGTGGTCTACAATCTGGCCAAAGACTAAGCTGAACGTAATGTTTCTCTATGTGTAAACAGAGAAATAAGGAATTCAGTCCAGTTCTCCAGACATGGGAGAATAGTGTAACTTGATGCACTAAGATGCTTCTGCTGTATTTCAGCTGATACTGCAGAAGATCACACACCTGTCTTAGTTGTCTTGATATCTGCCAGCCTTGTGGAAATGATATCTTGGACTATAAAGGCATCTCAGTGGTATGAGATACCTCTGTGGGGGTGACTGATCCAAATTAAAAACGTCTATTCTGGGTCAAGACACTAATGTGGAAGAAATGACCATATTCTGCTTAGGTACGAGTCATAGTTTAACCCCAGATGACAGTTAGGACTGTGCAGCCACTCGCTCACTCCTCCAGCTGGGATGGAGATGAAGTAAAGCTGGAAGCGTAAAAGCAAGAAAACTCACAAGTTGAGATAAAGACAGTTTAATAAGTAAAGCAAAAGCCACACACAAGCAAAGCAAACCAAGGAATTCATTCACTACTTCACATCAACAAGACAGCCATTTCCAGAAAGGTGGGGTTCCATCACACATAACAGTTACTTAGGAAGACAAATTTCATGACTCCAAACATGCTCCCTTCCTTCTTCTTACCCCGACTTTATATGCTGAGCATGACATTATATGGCATATTCCTTTGGTAAACTGGGGTTAGCTGTCCTCGCTGCATCTCCTCCCAGCTTCTTGTGCCCTCCAAGACTATTCACTAGCGGGGTGGTGTGAGGAGCAGAAAAGGCCTTGACTGGTTAGGAACAACCAAAACCAACATATTGATAGTGTGCTATCAATATCGCTTTCATCCCAAATCCATAACACAGCACTGTACCAGCTGCTAGTAAGAAAAATATCTCTATCCAGACTGAAACCATGACAATATGCTTTTGGACAGTCTTCAATGACTTAAGAAATATTCACCAAAAATTGGTGAAAATCGTATTACAAGGCCCTTCAGGTATCTAAATTAAGTTATCAAAGTTAAATTTACAGTTACCCAACTGCTATTTGTTCCCCAATTCAGGCACCTGAGTTGTTCATACGCTTTCACCTCAGTTAGGATTTACTACTTGTACAGAGGACTAACCATTTTGGTCTTTTTTAATGCTGAAAGGAGCTATAGAAGTCAAAGAACCATCAGTAGTCACAGTCAGAATTGTATCCATCCTCCCTAAATGCAACAGGTGAGAAAATAGTAAGCTGAATCCACAGAAAGGGCACCCATCATATATTAGAATCTGCCATAAGACTACCCTTCTCCATTTCCTTGCAGCTTCGACTGTTTCATCCTTTGCCCTTCTTCTACCTAGGGATTCTCAATACACCTGCAATGTGAGGCATCATTTCTCCCCAAACAGGCTTGTCCAGTCTGTGCTGCTTGCATGGTACATCAGCTCTCTTCATTGCCTCACTGTGCTGAGCATAACTAGTGGTATCTATTCTGTTATGTCAGGGCACAGAAACAAGTAGTGCAGCTCAAGATATAGGCCAATGCACTCCATAAAATCTTTTCTGTCCAGGGAATTGGAAAAAAATCAGATTAGCTAAACTGCCTCAGTAGATGCACTAACGTGGTTCCATTTATTCCACTGATTTCCTGCCAAAGGACTGCACCCTGCTAAATTGGAAGTGAATGATGATAGAACCCTTGCTGAAGTGCCAGAGAGATGGGGCGTGTGGATGATAAGAAGATCATTATCCTGAAGGTAGCTCAGAAGAGAGGAAGAATGACTGCTTTAAAAATCCTGCAGATAACTTTCTGTGTGGTACTGGCTCACAAAGTACTGATCTGACATTAAGAAACCATACTGAATTTCTTGTTTATGTATATTTAGTAAAATTCAGAATCAAACTATTGACGCTCGACGTTTAATAATTTGATTCTTTTCCACAGCAACAATTGTTCAAAGAACCTAAAAATATTCCCTTTTCTAAAATGAACTTTGTGAGGGTAAATTTATTAATGTATGTGAGATGCTCAGCATGTACGGAGTTGGGAACCATAAAAATAGTTTGTAGGAGAAGCAACATTTGTTTTACTTCTCTACTTTGATAGTGTAGTTGTAAAGATTATGACTCTGATTCTGATCTCACTTATGTGCTTGTAAATTAGGTCTATCTTCACAGTCATGCCGTCACTGGTGTAAATGAAGATCAGTATTAGATGTTACGAGAGAAATTGTCAGCTACTCTAAGATGTTGTGGATAAATTGCGCAACAGTCTATAGCAAATGAAAATGCGTCCTTATTTATGGTTTTTTTTTCTTAAATCACAGACAGTAAAAACTCCTGTTGATACACTCTCCTTTCCCATCCTTAATCTCAGTTTCACTCAGTTTTACTCAACGACACAGCCTGTGTCATGTGGTGAGCAGAAACTGTGCCACCACACACTTTTTCTATCTGTATTAACACCAAGGTTACATATATAGATAACACACAATTTATTTTTCATCACAAATATAAGATAACCTGAGAGGCACCACTAAGGTGACAAGTCTTGATCCAATTTTAAGGGAGTGGGAGTATTGCATTAATTTCAGATGAATTTTACATCATACCATAAAATGAACAAATCTGAGACCTCAATCTGGTTGCACGCAGTTTGAGTAGTCAATGAAGTGTAGAATATTATTTATGATGAAGGGAGATAGTTTATTATGTATCTGGTAACAGCAAGGACTGACAGTGGCTTTGATGGAATCTTGGAATTATCACCAGAATTTATCTTGGAATCAGCTTAATAAAAAACAAAAATTGTTGCTTTCTGCAATCTCCCCTTAGAATACTACCTCTGTATCGATTACTTTCTTGCTGCTTAATAGCAAACTCAGCACTTAGACATGAAAAGTATACTTAATTGATTTTAGGTAAGTATTATAATTTTGAGTTTTCTTATTCTACGACAATGTGGGCAGTCACTTGTAAAAATTATAGCTGCTATTGACTATGTTCTTCATAGATACTACATTCTGTGGCACTATTTATTTTTTTCCCCTGGTTAGATCTTGTCTGTAAAGGGCACTTTGGTGGTACTTTAGGAAAAAAAATAATAAAATTAACTAACAACAACCCATCAATGGGAAATAATGATAACATTCTCAGAATCATAGCAATATTGCTGCTCAATTACAACAGGTGTCTCATGCTCTAATCTCTAGCTGTGGTATTTTAATTTTTTTGGTTTGTGTTTTTTGCTTTAGTTCTTTGACAGCATACCATATATAAGATGTTTAGTATATTATGAAGAAATACTAATGCTAATAATAATATTTTTAAATTGAAGATGGAATGCCTTAAGAATGACAAACTCTGATTGTTCAGGAAACTAAAATTCATTATATTCACAATATTTTTTTAACTATTCTTTTCCTTTAAATGGTTTTCTTGTCAAAGTGAAATATGCAGGCAATGAGCTTCAAGATTGCCCTTCAAATAAAATTATTCTTGACATTTCTTTCTGTCCAATGCATGGAAAAAATAGATTACACCTCCCTTTTCCCTATCCCATTCCTTTACAGCTTTATCCAAAACATACAACTAAAAACTGAAGTAATTTATTTGAGTTCTTTCAAGCAAGGGAGTAGACTGAATCCACATCTGTGTGCAAAGTAGAAAGAAGATTGTGTTGTAAACACCAGACAACTTTACTAAAATAAAGTTCATCTTTTATCCATGTTTTGAAATTGTGAGACTTTTTCAGATGTCTGAAAGAAAGGACGAAACTGCAAATGTTTTTTATAAACCTTCAGACATAAATATGTTCTTTATGCCTGGAGGTATTTACTGTATGAACTTTTTTAGCCCCTCTGTATCCAAACTTTCTGTATTGGCCAGTGCCTTATGACATCTTTCATGTTGTATTCAATTTTGTATTTTGCTGTATTACATAATTCCTTGTGTTTCTGTGGAGCTTAGACATCCAAGACATGGTTCTGGATTTCACATTGCATGCCAATTGTAAGATATCATATTACTTTTTGTTGTTCAAATAATTTATGTGATATTTTCTCTCTTAACTTGATTTTCTCAAATATTCAACTTTCATGATACTTTTCAGTTTTTCAATACAAAATAGCCAAAGTCAGTAAATAAATCATTTGTTTTACTAGTTGAATGTTGCTTGATGTACACCTTCTGAATTTTGGGGCATCCATATCTTAAATTACTACATTAAAAAAAATAATTCTATCATGTACGAAATTTTCTGTGTATTGTCATTTTAGATGTTCTGTAACTGCTAACCTAGAAATGCATGTATCTTCTTTAAGTTCTGTATCATAACTGCCAGGCTCAAGTAGATATATCAGATATCCTACAGAATCTTGCAACAGTGTTAGATACACATATTCAGGCAACTGAATGAAGTTCCCAGTGGCTGGTCAACTGACTCACTCTTTAAATTTCACTTAATGCATTGACTTACTGGGTTTTTGTCATCTGGACAAGTACACTGATGTTTGAGACATGCTTAAGTATGAGAGACATCTGCATAGATATCATGTAGACTTCTGAAGAAGTGAACAGGACTTCTCAAATGAACTGTATCCAGGGAAATTAATTGAGCTCCACTGGCTGGAGAGAGAGCATAGGTGCCTATGTTGTATACAGACACCTGGGTTTGTAGGTATCTGAATTTGAACCTGAATCCCACATCAATCATGAAACTTACATTATTAACTCATGCACTTGTGTTTCTCAAAGCCTGAATTGTGGGGAATTATTCTAAAACGAAGCAATCAATAAAACCAGGGAAACAAAATAAGGTAACGGCAAAAATGAAACTAAAAAGATGCTGAAAATGGTACATAGATGAATTAGCCTCCATTCTTTACACAGGAGGAATTTGACATCTTCTTTGGAATTGTCAGGTATGGAAGATTGCATGTCCAGGAACAGATACTTAATAGGAAAATAAACTATTTGTGCAGGAATAATCCATCACTTCTACAAGTGGTTATGTCCAAGGCAACACCAGTTACCACCAGTTAACACAGGCAACAGGCAGGTAAAATAAAATTGCTGGTCTGTGGGCCCTGTGAAAAGAGTGATCTTTCACGGGAACATTTTCAGTGAATGACAAGTCAGAATAAATAGGTATAAAATAAAGCAAAATGAGATTAAATATATGACAGCATCATTAGATAGAGAGAATACATGATGAATTAAAGACAAAGACCTCAAAAAAGACTTTACAAAGAAAGAAAAAAGGTACAAAAACACAGGCTTAAATTTATACACATCTGAAAGAAGATACTGTGTGAGGGTGGTATATATACAATCTATGAGTTCTTACAAAGATTCTTCAATTATAGTTTTGACAGGTAAATCATGAAAACAGCCATATTCAGCTATATGAACAGTGTTATGTAAAGTCAACACTCTGGTGCTTGATGGTTTTTACTCAGTCTATCTGTCCACAGGAAAAAAAAAAAGAAGATGAAATTGAAGTTACAAAATCTCAGTCAAGATAGATGGCTCATTCAGAAAGTTCCTCAGCTCAGAAATTTTAAACTTTATTAAGAAATGTAGAGTTGAGAGGAGTATGTTGTTCAAACAACAAGAAAAGCAGTGATTGTTTAATGATGTTTTGAATTCATAAAGCATAAAAAAAGCCTTTTAAAGTGATTTTTAAGAACAAGTTAAAATTAATGCATTTGGGAAAGACAGAGACTCATGAGCAATGTGTGGCTGTTCCATGTCTGTTTCTCACTGTTGGTTCCATTCACAAAGAAGAGACCCTTCAGGCATCCAAGTGCTTTGCAGTAATTATCCCCAAATGTTTAGTATTTATGAAAAATGCAATTTACTGTAGGGGATACTTCACTAACTTCACTACAAAGGCATGTTACAACAGTACATTCTAACATTGCTATAATTATCATCCTATCACTAATTCTCATTTTTTCATAGACAAGTCTTTTCTTATAAAAATTTGCTCAAGGCTGAAATCTAGCATCAGGGCCAAACTGGGAAAATTTCCCCACATCTAAGAAAGCCAATATGATTTGAAAATTCAAGGATCAGATCAGAGCTGCCCTTTTGAATAAGAACACTAGATCCAGCCCACACTGTCCTTTAATGACAACACTTCAGTATGCCAGCTCTGAAATAATGCCCAATAGTTAAGAGGCAAAGTGTTAGTGTAGCTGCTTCAGAAAACGCCATAGAAAATGGGTTTCCTTATTAATAATACAAGTCTACACTGTAGGCAGCCTTCTCATGAAAGAAGCCTGAAGCGTGTTCAAGAATTGCATAAGCTGCTGTTGTTGATAGAAAGAAACGGAAGGACCATGGCTCAATGCAGCAAGCACACCAGCTTCTGCAGGGGTCTGCATGTATTTGGGTGGGTATTCTTCCTTGATCTGGAGAAACTCCATGGAGATAATTATGTATCACATGGTTCTGTAGGGAGACCACAGCGCAACACTACAGTTAAGTGCCAGGTTCCCAAATATTTCACTTGAGAGGTTATTTTCACACAAACAAATTTTTTTCTAAGGACTCTCTTAAGAAAGGTGTTAAGCTCATCCTGCTTCTAAACCATAAGGCTTCTTTTACCTGACTGAGAAGAGCAAGTTGATAAAATATGCTTCTTGTATGATATAATTAACATTATAGGGCACTATTTACTTTGAAGAATTTCTTTTTCCTTTCTTTAGTAACAACAAGGAGATAAAATATTGATTTTGGAGGTGGGGTGGGGTGAGTGGTCTATTAAACATTGCAAGTACTTTACACATTAGTTTAGTTTAATAGTTGGAAATAGTTTAGTCACACATACCAGAATCTAAAGATTTAGGAATAGAAAGAAAATGCTCTTTAGGAGAAATATTTTGTTAATTCCTAGAAAGTTTGGGATTGAAGGTAGAACCCAAGTCTCCTGCTGGCCTGGTGTGGTTTGATCCTTTGAAGTTCATGTTCTGGAAATTTAAAGCTCAAATATTCACACCAAATACCCAAACTAACCAGTAGGACTTAGCTAAAGGAACTATCACTAGGAAATAATTGCATAAGATCATTCAGCTTGCAACTGATGTCCTAAAGCTAGCCAGAGAATCTGGGCCTAAATGTGCTTCATAGCCAGTGGAGTACATGCCAAGAATACATACACGAAAATAATTTGCAATTGAGAGAGATAAATTTGTGAAAATTGAAGTTTAAATATTCATTAGGCACTGAAAGACCTAATTTTGGTCACAATATCAAGCAATGCAGATAAAAAAATTGATCTTGAAGAAAGAAGGTGAGTCCAAACTCCTGAGTTCCACCCTATAAACACAGGACTGAAATCAGGAAAGCTGATTTTCTTCCTTTATCTGTCTTGAGGATTAATAGGTTGTAGTGACTGATTAACTTAGGTTAAATGCCAAGAAACCAGATGAAGACCATGACATATCATACTTCGTTATGCACATTTCAGCACACAGATCAGAATAGAGGCACTAGAAAAGCAGTGAATGAAGCTTTGGAAGGTATTAAGTGCTGCAAGTCAATTTAAATTGAGCATAATGTGTAGAGAATAAATCTGACTAACAGTTACATACCTAATTTTAGTGACTACATTTTTTTATTATTTTCAGTCCATTTCTAAGGCAATAATATTATCATTCATATATATATATTTTGAGGCTTAACATTTAAACAGTTAAAAAATTCTTTTGTCCTTGAATGGCAAGTATTACAGAAGTGTGATTTTTTTAGAGACTCTCAAAACAGAGAGGTGTGAAAGGACTCTGTGACAACTTCACTTTTAACCTACTTCCTAGAACTGGACTCCTTCCTCCTGACTGCTGTTACAGATCCAAAAGACTGTTCTGCAGTGTCAATAGGGTGAATTAAGGACAGACTGTGAACTTAGTCTTTCAGCTGTAATTCTGTTTGTTGGTTTGCTTTATACTTCATTCAAGCCCCTTGGGGGTTATTTTCTAAGCAACCATGCACAGAATTATGGACAGCCAGTATACATTAGTTTTAATGGACATGTTCTCCTTTTATACTCAGCTGTTAAACCTCTTGTTTGGAATCACCTGTCAGAAGCTCAAAAGTAGAACAGTTTTATGATTTTCCTCTTGTTAAACTGATGAAAAAAAAATGCCAAGTGTGCACAACTTATATAACTGTATTGATGTAAATAAATTATATTGTTTATATAGAGCTAGATGTGCTGAAGTATAGCCCTCAAATATTTTTTAATTATTTATTATTATTTGACCAATGTTTCTCCAGTTACTGTACTGACTCTGGAAAAGATGCAGTTTATTTTCATCATACACAGCACCATACAAGCTGCTATTAACTTTATGACTAAACCACTGTTGATAATACAACAACGTTTTGGCTACTGCTAAGCAGTACTCACACAGTGCTGAGATTTTCTTTTTCCCACTCTGCCCCTGCAGTTAGTAGGTTGGGGGTACACAAGAAGCTGGGAGGAGACAGAGGCAGGACAGTTGACCCCAACTGACCAAACAGATATTATATATGATATTATATACCACGACATAACATGACCAGCAATAAAATCTAGGGGAAAGCAGGAAGAATGAGGGATGTTCAGATTTATTACATTTGTCTTCCTGAGTAGCCATTAAATGTGCTGAGGCCCTGCTTTCAGGGAGGCAGTTAAACATCTGTCAGTGGGTGGGAGGTATTTAATGAACTCCTTATTTTACTTTGTGCATGCAGCTTTGCTTCACTTTTTAAAACATCTTTGTTTTGACCCAATTTTATTCTTCTGATTCTCCCTTATCCTTCTAGAGAGGAGCAAGAGAGTGATTTGGTCTGCTTATTTTCTGGCTAAGGTCACCTACCAGAGTTACTTTGTACAATCTGCATAATTTTTATTAGCCACAGAAAGCTGATGTTGAAGTACACTGTCCCAGTGATGTACTGCTGCCTGAAAACCAACATAGTGATTGAACATACAGTTCTATCATTGTATCGTACCCTTACCCAGACAGTTTCCAAAACCTGACCTGGCATTTATTTTAAAAACATAACAGCTCGGTAAGTTTATAAATTACAAGACATATAACAAAACAATATAATGATTCATATATTCAATATTACTTGTAATTTAGTAGTGTACAAATTTAGGTTTGTCTTCTTTAAACATTCATTTAATATTTTGCCAAACAATTTCCATTTCTGTGGTATTAACAAGCGATAATCAGTTGCTTACCTATCCTTTAGGTGTCTGAAAACTCCCAAATCCTTCAGCTGTAAATCATGTTTTTAAAAAAACATTGCCCTCAAACTGTTTCCATCTAAATAAAAAGCATTATATTTACAATTGTAGTAGCTTTAGATGTGGACAAGAATTTGCTGCTCCTAATATGGAATTTCAAGGGTGTCAAAACAATACATTTCCACACCCTGCTGTTTTGTGATTCAAAATAAGAGATGAATTAAAATTAGCCTTTTAGCTTCCCCTTTTTTTTGTCCCTTCCCTCAAAAGCCAATTTTTAAAAATATATATATATTTAATACATATATATATTTGACACAATGGTGTGTCAAAAATGTCTGAAGCACTGTATGCATCATTCTTCGTTCAGTTCAGGGCTAAATACTTTGCAACTCTCATGATGAATACAGCATGTGCACTTGTTTACAAACCTACCATAAGGACTCTTTAGCTGAGGTTCATTCATCCAAACTTGTCTTTTGCCTGGAGGTACTAACTTTTAAACCACTTGATTAACTGTCAGTTCGTGTGTTTCCCTCTGCATCTATAATCATCTTAAGAGCAGAATGATCTAACATTTTAGACCAGTGTCACAAGAGCTTAAGAAACTAAAAAAATAAATGGGTTTGTGTTGATGTTATGAGCTTAATTACAGGCAGCATCATTTTCCTGAAGCCACTGTTGCCTTTTATATCAGTGCCATAGAAAGTGGTCTTACTGCTTAATCCTAAATCAATTATGAAAATGGATGTCTCACGTGGTCAAATAACATCAGTTCTTTCCAGCTTATGCGAACTCTAAACATGCAAACATGTCCCTCCTATGTCAATTTGTAAATGCAGAGGGGGAAGTGAACTTCTTTGGCTTGTCTACAGGTAATGTTTGATAACACATTTTAAAATAGTAAGGCATGAGACCCGAGGTAAGTGGCAAGGATCATGCCAGCTAGTTCTAGACCTCACTCATAAATGCCCACATTTGAGACAAACACTTGAGCTTTCTTTTTATTCAGTGTGTAGAATTAGGCATAGTAAAAAAGAATTCTGATGGGGATTATAAAGAAACAGATGATAGCCCAAAAGTTGTTATTTTTCTCCTTGGACCACACAGGGAGTTGAGCTGACTAGCTCAGATGCATACACCATTAACATCTACAGGCAGTCAAAGGCAACTAAAATTTAGTAACTTTTGCATCATCTGGGAAGTAGCTATCCATGTTGTAGTTAAATCATGCCAGAGGTACAAAAAGATCCCAGCTGAGCTAGGCAGGCCAGTTCAACTGCTGCACAGATTGGCTGCACTAAAGGCAGAGCCACATGAGTGCAATGACACCCATTTTTTGTCCAGAACATTTATAACTGCCTCCCTGCTGTGCTGAGCCATTGCCAGTGATCACAAGCTGCCCCAGCTGTCTTCAGTTCACACTCGCTGGTATATCTGGAGGGCTCATTGGTTTAGATGCTGTGCACCAGGAGCACAGTTTCAGACTTAAAGTGGCTCCACACATTTGGACAACACAGCATCTTTCATGAAGCCAAATGGGCTTTGCGTGGAGCTGATCCTGAGGACATAAGCTCAGTGTAGAAACCATAACATCACCTCTGTTTTCGACGCTCTGCCAGGCTCCAATTAGCACTGATAATGGAGAGTTGACTGTATTGTGATTGCATTAGGAGAGGGAATAAAATCATGCAGAACTCAGTACTGTTGGGACTACACTTTATCTGGCACATGTGCTGGTTCAGGTGTCTCTTCACCCACTGCAGGCTACTCTGTAAACAGACAGTGGGATTATAGATGGTAGTAATTTTCAAAACAGTGTGTAAAATGGCTCTCCAAAATCTAAGTGAAAAGTATATCAAATAAAATATATTATTCTGACTTGAATCTCATGCTGCTGTGAGTTTTCTTGTTTGCAGATTACGTAAAATTATCCTTATACATAAAGTGAATTGTCAGTTTATCAAAACAGGAGATATGTATTTGCTTATCATCAGGTTTTTTACCAGCCTTTATGCCTGATATATTTTAAGCTGGTATGTCCCTTTAATATATCTTTCTCCTTTCTTTCTCATTTCACAGCTGATATGCTTGGACTGGTTAAGAGAAGGTGGATTTTTGCATCCATCTGTCTTTTATTATATTGTAGTTTCTCTTAGTCAAAAAAAAAAAAAAGATCTGTTGTATTTGTCACAAAAAAATATTTACAGCAGAGTCCTAATGAATACTGTTCTGGTAAGTTATCCACTCAAAAAATGTATATGTAGCTCTAAAGACAATTCATAAAGAAAAAACTAATATTTCTGTGAGTACTTTTCTATTCTGAGAAGTGGATTGACATTTTTTCTGATTTTTTTTTTAATTTAGATTATTTTCTTTTTAGTTTATCTGCAAATCAAATACCTTATGGATTATATCAGAACATGGGTTACATCAGAATAGGAAAATTCCAATTTATTCTTTAAGATCCTACTAAAGATAATACCTTTAAGATACCACCAAGACAAAAATAAACAAAACCAGTGCATCCTCGTAAAGAGGAAAAATAAATAGAGTGAAGGAATGACTTTCAGATTGCCTAAATAAGATCTTAGAAGAAAATAAACCAACAAAGTTATTATATGATTTGCCATCTAAAGTTAACTAGTTCTTTATCTAACGTCTAACATAATAGTTGAATACACCTTAAAAATGTATTAAATTACATGAGGAAAAAAATTGTTCCTCTAAAAATGCAGAATTTTGTAAAGAGGGGAAGCAACCTGGAATGAGTTTAGAAAAAAATACAAATAGGAAAAAGTACACAAAACTTTCTAAAAAATTAGCATATTTTAGAAACATTACTTTGTTGACTGACTTCTAAGTGTTAAAACCAAAAGTTTCAATTAAAATGTAATCATTAGTTTTAATTTACAACTTTTTAAGTAGCACACTACTACTCACATCTTATTAGTACTCTCAGACCAGAGTGAGAACAGCTTAAGACATTATGACCCAGGAGGCTCCACCCCATGCTGACGGATACAGTACAGATGGCCAAGATGCGTTGCCTCTCTGTGACTGGTTGTGATTTAAGTTTACTAGTGAAAACACTCGTGCCCTCACTGTCCAGATTCACAAGTATACCCATATTCTCAGGTCCCTTGAATATCCACCTAACATCCCTGACAGGATCTCAGGCTGTTTTACCGTCTAAATGGGTCTCCTCCTACTCAATGGCTTGTCCAACTTGATGTTTACTAGCAAACAGCTGTATGCAATTACTCACCTGCTTCACAATCATCCCCACAGATACCTTGAATATTAACAGAGATTTTTCAGCCTGGCTAATATCCAGTTCCAGACACTGGGCTCCATACCCACCACTGTCTTGTATCTGGAGTCCTTGCAGATGTAGGTCTTCTTCTACTCACCTGCTCATCTGGATTGAAGCCTGCTAGTGAATACTGCATATGCACACATGCATACAGGATTAAATTATCTGGGGAAATAACAAACACAGCTTTGCTATCACCTGGTGTGTATATCTATATTTTTAAGTTATCACTTCCCTTGTTTCTTTTTATTTTTTTCATATTAAATAGTCTTTAACCAGAGAGCTTAATGAATCAGACTCTGTCACATTCCACATACTCTTACTGAACTAATATTTTCCAAAAAGCTCCTTCTACAATGGTAAGTGTATTTGACGGCAAAAATAACTTGAGCGAACAACACATTCCAGCCTCACCTTGACATGACAGACTTTTTGGGGTCCCTGGAGACCTGTTTTTTTCATAATCTCACTGGGAAAAAACTATTTTGGATGACAATCTGCAGTGTGCATCTATACACACAAATAAAGTTAAGATGATATTTTATTGTCACCAGTATTGTAAGTTATCTCCAAAATGCTTGCTTCAAAAAGCTTATTAGTGACAATCAGAAAATCAGCCCATCTCTTTGCACCTCTTCCTACCTTTCATTTGAAATAAGAACATAAAGTCTTTCAAGCAGATCCTGTTTTCCACTGCTTTTCACAGTTTTTGTGAAATAGTACCTCAGTCTCAGCTAGGACCATTGCAAATGGTATCTAATAACATAATAACATTTGCAGCATAAATTAACTATTGTTTCTTTTCTCAGAAAACTCACCTGGAAATTCTGGCACTTTGTAATACAGCCCTACTTTGGCTTAGAAAGCTTGTGATAAAACTCACATAATTCTGCAGAATATAGCAGTATGTTAGTCAGCCCAGCAGATTAGAGCTGAAGACTGTGTTTGTGTTGATGTGCATTTTACAGCTACAGGTCTTTTCCTTATAGATCTTTTAAGCTCATACCTGCATGCAGAGAACAGAATCCCTTGGCTACTGTGATGAAAAAAAAGTCTTGCTATTCTGTGATGGGATCTTTATTCCATTTTACAGTACCTTTTTATTTGGTGTAGACAGGCTGATTTTGAAAAGGCACTGCTGACACATACATCTAATCCTAAATTAAAGAATATTGTCAAACCAGTTGTAATCCTGAAATACTGGTCAGAAATATGAGAGGTGATGCAGAGGCACATGAAAGTATCAATAATTTATCTAAGGTACTGGAATCATTCCACCTGTGGTACAGTGAAGAACTTCGATGAAGCCTGGATGTGGCTGCAGGTATGTTACTACTAACAGCCATATTGTTTTAGTTCACATGGATATCTTATTCTATACTGAAAGGTAGACAGTTCCAGTTTCAGCTTCAGTTCCAGTTTCCTCCTTGAAAATGGAAAAAGAATCAGCCACAAAAAACAAACAAACAAACAAACAAAAAACAAAACAAAACAAAACAAAAAAAACCAACCCAAAAGCAAAACGAAAAAAAAACAACCCCCCAAAAAATAAACAAAAGACAAACAAACAAAAAAAAACCACCAAAAAATCCCAAACCAAAAAACCCACATCACTCCTCATTTTCAGTCAAACCTGAATTAAAAGGGATTCTTATTTACATTTAAAAATTATTTACATAGCCTGTTTTTCAACACCTTTTTTTCTCTCTTTTCATGCATCTCTGCAGCTTTGGGCCCTACTGAGACAAGAACTGGAAGTTCTGAAATATCAAAACAAAATCTGTTCACACAGGATTTCCAGCAGAATGTTACACATCAGAGAGGGAGTTGACAGTTAACAAGTGAACCTCAATATAGAATCTTCTGAAGTGTCTCCATCCTTATTGGTGGTGCCATAGTGACTCTGTTGTTTCTGGTGTTATGTCTTCTCTTCTAAATTCCATTTCCAATTATTTTTTCCTTTGGGACATTTCATGCAATCTATGGCTTGCTATTCTGACTCATCCTCAGTCTTCTGGTTCTGAGAACTGAAAAGTATCATTATATTCAAATAGATTCAGTAACTCAAAGAAGTATCTTTTCAAACACTGTAGTTATATAGACTGTCAGTGCTCTTTTTCAGAGTTTTCAGCAGTGGAATTCTACACAGTTCTGCATGCTGTATATTAGCTGAAGTTTTATTCTTGAACTTTCTACTTTCACAAGTCCTTGTTATCTAATATCTGAATAGAAATGTTAATAGAGATGCGACTAGACAGGTTAAATATTCCAAACCTCTCAATGTCTCTTTTTTTTCATAATTGTAGTGAAATAATTTAGTGGAAACTTAATACATTGCATGAAATTCAAATGAGAAGAGTTGTCCCACTTCATGTAAAAGTTAAAGAAAAGCCTAAAGTTGTTTTTTGGTTTTGTTCTTTTTTTTTTTTTGTTGTTGTTGTTTTTTTTTTCTGGAATGAAAAAAAATCATCAACTTTAGATTAATTTATAATGAGACAGCCTTAAAGCAGTACGTCCCGTAACTCAAGTTTAGAGCACTTGTCATGCGGGTGCCCTGATCTAAATCTTCATCCTTCTAAGCTAAGAAACTTATCCTGAAGTTTTCTTCTTCCACATAAATGTCATAACCTCTATCACATAGAGTTATTTTTGCACTGTCTGTTCCTATAAATATTTAATTAGTTACACAAAGCTTAACTATTCCAGCAAGGATGATAAATTCACACTTACAGTAGCATGCAACTGAGATCTTTTCTATATACTGCAAAAGCAAGAGTCTGAAACCATTTTTTTCTGTATTCCAAGTGAAATCTGTGATACTTTACCTACTTAAGTATTAAGAAAAGAGCTATGATTTTCTGTCAGCTGACACCATTGATGATGGTTTCTTTGAACTTTGCACATTACTGGCCAGAAGTCATACCCTTGATGTCTGATATTTTATCAGAAAGTCCCATTACTTGCCCATCCTTTGCTCCTGACCTAGCCTCATATGGCTGCTAGAAATAGGATTTATCAGGTTAGAGGAATATGTAAGATCACCCTAAGTAATGTAAGAATACACAGTTAAACTGTTTCTTTACTTTTATGAAAATTTTATGCTATGAATATAGGAATTGGTGAAAAAAAAAAAAAAAGCCCAGGATACCATTATCTGACACTTAAAAGTCATCTCTAAGAGCATTCAGTCCTCTATTACAGTCTGACTGCTTCTTTTATTTGCCAGGCCAACTTCTTGGAATACAGACTTCTATGTTCCCTTCTTCATATGTTTTTTTTCAAAATCTTCATGCAGAGGAAACAACCACACACTTCTAAGCTGAATGACTTGCTTCTTGAAAAACAAAAAAGAACAACAGAGACTCTGAAAAGAATCTTGTGGCTTCTTTCATTCTGCTGACACATGCTCCAACATTAGATGATGATAGCGAATAAATACAGGTGTTATAACTGTAAAAAGTTACGTAAGACTCTTCTCTATATCTTACAATGTTAATGTATGTTAAACCTCTCTCAAACTTACCCCTTTAATGCCAAATATTTGCCTATCTGGCTTACTTCTATGACACACAATCCCCCTTTTTAGATCATATAAATAATCGCAGTGGACTTCACTGAATTAATACACCTACTGTGGGTTTCAGTATATCCAACATGAGGGATTTTAAACTAATCAACATCATATGCCTAGATAATTTGTTTATAGCACCATCTACCTTGCAGTGATCATGACAGATTGCTTAGTATTTTAATACACGTAAGGAGATTAATGGAGTATTTTGATGTAGTACATGAATATTTACCAACCAGAGGATACGTAATGAAAGAACAAGTATGATACTTCCCTTGGCATTTTTTCCCCCCTCTAAGATCAGTTCTGAGCATTTCCTGTACGGTTTGGGGTATTTTTAATTATTTATTTTTTATTTTATTATTGTAGCAGCTGCACATAGTCATCACCACTGTGGCACCCGGAAATGTGTAAGAGAAATATGAATCAAACATCTTTCCTGAAATATGGTGGAAATTAATCAAAGCATTTACTCTGTTAGACATTAAACTAAAGATGATAACCACAGATTTTTGGGCAGGAATTTTTATTTCTCAAATCTTTTCTCTTATATATAATTCATATAAAAAAATTTTGGCTGTCCCAGTAGACCACAACGCATAATTATAAAAGCTGAGAACAAGAATCATGTTCTTTTCATATCCTGGTGTTATGGTGTCAATAAATATTACAGTATCAAATTTGAAACTCAAGCCATTTACAGCACAGAGTTAGGGAGAAAAAATATTTAGTGTGACTAGGCTTTGAGCTTTATCTTTTAGAGAGTATTGTACCTTCTGTCACTAAAACTATTTGATTTACCTTTACCCGTGTCCAGTTGCTTAAGTATATTTCTGTATTGAAATATGTCTACACTAAAAAATAAATATTTCTATTCCACTGACTACTTTATACCATGTAATACTAGTTGCATGGAAGTCTTTGAAGACTGCAGAGATAATGCAAAGTCATAAACTTTTCCTTCAGATGTAAAGCTTTTTTCCAAATTAGGGAGTCTAGCGTTCCACTGGTATACTTCTAACTCAGATGTACATTTATTCAGATTACTTCTAGAAAGTAAGCACTTTAAGGTAGCTATAAAACATCTGCCATTGTAATTGAGATTCAAACCAGAACTTTGAATACAGTTACAAAACACATGACCATGCCATATACACTGTTAAGCATCCGCCGTAGGACAGGAAATGCCATTTATATTCCCCATTTGAGGGATAAAACCATTCAGAAAAAGAATAACCTTGAGAAAAGAATTTTTGAACTTTGTATAGGAAAATAAAACCAACTAAATCAACAAACCAAACTCTGGCATGCATTCCTTGTATTTTGCTAAGATTATATGCAGTTTTATGAATAAAATGTCCTTTTTTTCTTTTCTTTTTTCTTTTCTGATAACAAAAGTCTGTGCAGAATATGCCTACACGTTACACTAGTTACTAGTAAAATTATTTATTAAAATTACCCAATTTGGATTTAAGTCTACACACGTTGCACTGAAAATTTACTACATATAAAGCCATCCAACTTTTTATAGCTCTGGAAAGACTTTCTAACCGTTACTAAAGGTTTTTTCAATAATATTTAAATCCTTTTCTGCACAAAA